>CAHIKZ030002970.1:65000-197500 GCA_903632075.3 Acanthosepion pharaonis
TTACAACACAGGTATACTGGTTTTGAGATGGTTCTATTGGACGATCTTTCAGCATTATCAAATAATAGACAAATCCACCATTAATAACTAAATATTAAAAGTTTGAAAATATATTTCAAGAATCATGCCTGAGAATTAATAGGTGCTAGAACGAAACAAAAAAAAAATGCTTATCTTTCATGGCATGGCTAAACAAGTATTAATATAAGATTGAAGGTAACATAAAATGGTGGATCAATTTTCTTTTGTAATCAGCCTGATCTCCCAATAATTACTATATATATATATATATATATATATATATATATATATTGTCTTCCACAGACAGACTGTTTTGCTGTATCACAGCTCCTTAGTGTGGCTAGATGTCCGATTATAAAAAAAATTGTTGTCTGAATTATGAAAGATGAAAATAACACTAACATCTCATTTTAATAGATATATTTACCAAAATTTCACACAAATATCTTGAAATGCGAATGAGTAAATTTATTCAATAAAATCGCCATTGGCTTTAACCACAGCCTCCAGATGACTTCGGAATCTCCTGCATCTCTTCAGGATGTCTCCTTTGTTTCAGTTGACAAATAATTTTTTTTTTTATTTGGGGAATGAATACTATATAAACAATTTTTTGGAAATAACAACTATGATGTTGGTAAATTTAGAGATGCTGTTGTTCATTCAAGAAGATGGATGATTTCTTTTTTTGTTTTTAAGTTTTTTCTTTTCTTTGGAATATGAGACCAGCTAAAAAGAATGGTGAAAACGTTCAGGAATTCATTGAAAATTATCCCTGGGATTAATCTAGGGTGTGCTGTAATGGATTTAACATCACACAGTAAGTGGGGGGGGTGGTGTGGGTTGAAACCGTCAGATGGAATTAGTGCGAGAACATGGAATGAAAAGTAGAAAATGTATTTGAAATGATTTTTAATTTTTAAAAATTTTTATTTTTGAAGGCAACATGCCTGCGGGAATGATTAGTTTAAACAAATTAGCTGAATTTTAATTAAGAAATGAACTGATGAGTTATTTTAAATTAAATATATTTATATATATATATATATATATATTTTTTTTTTTTTCAAAGACAGTAAAGTAAATTCAAATGAATTCAGATGGAGGTTCACTGCTGTATTTCTCTGGTTGCAACTTGCGGTAGAGTTGTAACATATTTTCCCCCTAAATCTAACGATTAAAGAGGGAATTAAAATTAATTTTGTTTCACATTAAATATTTTTCTAATTTTGTCATCTAAAATTCCTTTTTTTTCTTCCTCTAATTTTTCTTAATACACATATTCATTTCGTATTTATTCAACCAGTAAATTGCTTTGCTTTTTTTTGCTTTTTAGTCCCTCTTCAGTTTACTTGTCTGTCCCAGTCCATCCTGGGCACGCATGTCTGCCTCCCCCACCCAGTCCACTTTGGGCGCACATGTCTGCCCACCCCCCCGGTCCGCCTTGGGCACGCATGTCTGCCTCAGTCTGTTTCCAGTTTGTCTCTCTGCTTTGGTCCATTGAGTGCCAAGTTTCAATTCTAGTTGGGGTCCTTATATTCACTTACACACAAATACCCTTTAGAAAGGTATGAATCCACCTTTCTTCACCCTCCAGCTAAAGTCTTATTTATAACTTGTATCGGTATAATCCTTAATGTACCCAAAATATTCTTACAATCTAAAAAAAATATTTCTGTGTTTAAATAAAAGGTTAATAAATCATAAAAAACAAATCAATCAAACATCAGAACGAGGACAATCCAACCCTGGCGGTTAAATAAACTTTTGTTTGGTTCTCTGGAGGTTAGAAAGTAGCCTTGCAAGCTAATATTACTGTAATGAGTTCCCTCTGAACTTGGCGCTTTACAGGTGAGGCCTTGTGCCAACCTAATCTGAATAAATACATGTACATAGAGAAAGAGAAACATATACACATATGCATGAGAGAGAGAATATGTATGGCCATATTAATCAACACTGCATGATGATAGTCAGTTTCATGCCTCACTGTGATCTTGGTTTAAAGATCGTATTGAAATGTAACCATGTAGGGTTGATTATTTTGCTTTGTCATCTGTAGCCTGGTGAACATCTCTGTTGTAATGTCCTTATAACCATTCTGATGATGGCTCATGTAGTTGAAAGCTTAGATCAACGACCAATATTATAAAGAAATATCCAAATGTTGGACAGGTTTTGTCTTTATTTTCTCTTGAAACTAAAACCATTATATGATACTTGGAATGGCTCATGATAAAACATAACAGACATTTGTTGTCTGTTATATTTAACAATATATGTTTGAATAATGATCTGCTACCCCTATACACTATATATGTATATACTTATTAAGTAGGTCAATGTCTCGTCCAAGCTTTACCTCCCTTACTCTTAAACATCTTAATAAAAATAGATTTAAAATTATTCCTATCTCCCCCTTCCCTCTCTAATTTCAACCGTGTCTCTCATACTGCTCCTCTCCTTCTCTCTATATCTCATTACATCAACTTAAAACTACCCCTCAAAAGTGTGTAAAAACTATATGTAAATTTAAAAAATTGTTTTCACCCTTGGAAGTGTGGTCTGATGAACCAGTTAAAAATAATATACCTGGTGAAATAAATTATAACCAATGGACCCTTAAGGTTGTCTGTTTTCTATTTAGATTAATAATTGCTCTGATTTGACATTGAGCTCTCTGGATTACATCCTCCTAGGGATTATACATCCAGATTACCAGACTTTTCATTACTTTGTGTGTGTGTGTGTGCAAATATATAGAAAAATAGGAAAGAACCATTAGGTTAATAATCCAAAGTTCTTTAGTATTTTTTTATTTTAAAAAAACAGTGCTTGATACACAAATAGAGCCTATATTATAATTATTTATTTAAAAATATGATTTCATCGCTACATAGGAATTCTCATGTATCTTTTCTAAACTAATAAGTTGATACAATAGTTGCCAGTGAAAATGAATACCCTACTGACCCTTATTAAAATGATTGGCTTTCTCCATATCCATAGAAATTAATATTATGAATGTATATGCTTATAAAGCTCTGTAAATTTCAAAATTAGTTATTCCAGTATTCACTTGAGGATGAAACAGAACTAGGTACTTTAATTTAATTTCTATAATTGAATTGGAAGTTTTCAGCTTCTGTTTTTGAAACATGAGAATTCCTATGTAGCGATGGAAACATTTTTAAATAAATAATTATAATATATATATATATATATATATATATATAGGGATATGTCCAAGATTTTGGAAATTTATAGTACAAAATATGTTTCTAAAAAAAGAAAATCATAAAAAATGTTATTGTTTTGTGCAGAGAGTTTGAAAGAAATATCCCCAAAGATTTTTTAAGAAATATTTGGGTAACTTGATATTGGAAAATGTTATTGAAATATTTTTCAAATTCCTGAAAAATTGTAAATAGCTCTTCATAAAATAAACCTCTGTGTTCGTATGCAAGGCAAAGAACTTCAAACGTCAGTTTTTTATGCCAACTGGTAAAATAATGTTTTTTTTTTTTTTCTTTTTCCAGATTTGGTGTTCAAAAGAAGCCAATATTTATCAACATCATTCGAAAGCCACTTGACCGGTTAGTGTCGTACTATTACTTTGTACGTCATGGAGATGACTTTCGACCCTACCTTAGACGACGGAAGGCGGGAAATAAACAGGTAGGTCTTCTTATTGTATGCATTTAATATCATACATGCAGAGGTCAATGCTGACATCCTTCTGCTCTCAACTGCAAATTTTTATCAGATAACTTTTCTAACCAATCAATGAAATGGTGATCTTAAATCCAAGCATAAATTCTACTGAAAAAAATTTCCATCGGTTATTTTTTTCAAATCAATGAGAAACTAATTTACACTCTCTCACCGATGAAAAAGTGATCTTAAATTGTAACCTAGAAAGGATTACTGAATGAGGAATAACCAAAAAGGAGGTTGGAAACGAAATGGTAATCTCATACCCATTAGGGATCATAGGTATGGTATATATTGTCGCAGAAAGAGAGACCTTTTTTTTTCTTGTTGGTCTTAACTACAAAAATAGGTAATCCTAACTTACAAGGGCTTAAGCCTGATTTTTTTTTTAAATTTGTTCAGTTTAGCGCTCCATATTCATTTAAAGTGCAATTAAGTCTTACAATGATATCTTATGATGGTCATCCTCAATAATGAGGTGGAACACATCATAACTAAAGCAGAGATTGACACATTTTTTTGTCTAGATTTACTACTGTCCTCATTGGAGTTTTATCATGACTTTCATTGCTGTCTGTGTGAAGAGAAATTAGGCAGGATTAGTATAGGGTGCTGCAGTGGTATGTACTCTATAGTTAAGTTTCTACCATTCTATGTAACTTACAGTTTTCTAATCAGGGGTTACAAGTTTGATAGAAAAATGGGCAAAGTTTAACAAATGTACTCCCAAAATATTGCTGTGTCAAAAACAGTTTCTGTCTGGACATTGCTAATTCTGTATACTTCTTTTTGCAGATACATTTGGTAAACTTTGCCAACTTATTTTTTATAAATTAATAATGTTTAACATTTTTCTTGTCATTTTCGAGAGGAAAAAGAATGTGTTGGTTCACTGTGTCTTGCTAGACATTTTTCTCTCCAGAATCTATCTTACATATCTATAAGTCTTTCATTCATCCATGCTTAGAATAATATTGCTGCCACATATGGTCTGGTGCTCCTGATATCTATCTAGAGGTCATTGATAAAATCCAAAGCAGAATCAGCAATATTATTGGTCCTGATTTGGCATCTCGGCTTCAGTCACTTTCCCACCACTATAAAGTTGCCTCTCTGTGCCTTTTCTATAAATACTTCCATGGCAATTGTTTGGGTGAACTCTGTGCCAGGGTCACTAGACTTTATGAATTTAAGCCCAGTATTAAAACTGGTGACGTGGTCTCACCAATATATAGTTAAGTTGGCAAGATGTGACAGTAAGTTCTATACTAACAGTTCCTTTTTTTTTTGCACTTCTCGGTTGTGGAACTGTCTTCTGGCGCCATGCTTTCCAGTCAACTTTAATCTTCAAAAATTTAAATGCAATGTCAATCGCAATCTACTGTCCTCCTGATTACTCTTCTTTTGGGCTTGCTCCTTAATAATGTTTCTGTTTTCTAATTCTTTCACTCAGTTACCCTTTGTGTCTTAGTGGCTTTACTGCCTTGCTTGGGGATGAAATTGATTATAAAAAATATAAATTTAAATGCTTTCAAACTCTTTTAGTTAATTGATGAAGGCCAGAAGAAATGAAAGGAGTGCCTGGAAAATGCATTTAAAATTAATTACTTGTCGTTATGGTGATTTTCTAAGTATATCTTAGAGATGGCACAAGGCTGAAAGTAAGGGGCACCCAGCAAGGATCAAACTTACTATTCAGTTGTAACTGATCTAGCGAGACCAGCTTGATAACCGTTACACCATGTTGAAGTGATCAAATGATTTTCTAGTTGTAGCTTAGATGTGGCACAAGGCCGAGGTGTGGAGCACCCAGTGAGGATGAACTCACTACTCAATTGTAATTGATCTAGCAAGACAAGCTTGTTAACCATTACACCATGTCCAAATGCCCAATTACTCGCCATTATATTCTTGTTCAGATATATTGTTTTTATAGATACTTTTAACATGCTAAATAATAAATAATGCTTTGTAGTTGGTGAACATATTTTTCAAATATAAGATTATTCTTCACTATTTACATTATTTGAACTCTCATCTTTGTTGCCATATTTATCACAGCGTTTCGGCCACTGTACGCTCCAGCCTTCTTCAGGTGGTTGGGATGTCAAACTGAACCCTTTATTTCACTTGCTGGGGTAGACTGTTCTAGTTCCACGTGCCATGTCTAATGAATGTCAGTTATCAGTTATCTCCTGTTAATTCCCCTCTCCAAGTTCTCCACCGCCTTCACCAGGTATTGAACTCCCACTCTTTGGCTCCTGTTACTGCATCTAACTAACGCCTTTATCCATTGTGCCATGTGTTCTCAAGGAGTAGACTGTTCTAGTTTCATGTGCCATGTCTAATAAAGGGTTCAGTTTGACATTCCAACCACCTGAAGAAGGCCAGAGTGTACAACAGTCGAAATGTTGTGATAAATATGGCGATAAAGATGAGGACAATAGTCCAAATAATGTAAATAGTGTACATAATACCTCATCTCAGAAATATAGACAAATACTGAAGATTATTCTTGTAAATAATCAACCAAATAAGATAGTGTTTAACATTTTTGTTGTCAGTCCTCAAGATTTCTGCTTTTATGAAAATTCTAAAAAATAGGTTTTCTAAGCAATAAAAATTGCCCAGGGTGTATACAAGGTAGTGTTAGAAACATCCTTTTGATATTTCATCTTTTTGTGGCTCTGGGTTTTAAACTTTGCTGACAAATGTTTTTGGGAAGGTGGATTGGAAAGGCTGTATTCACAAAGGAATATAGATGTAGAAAGTGTAAGTAGTTGAAGATTAAATTTATAGCAGTGAATTTATTTTCAGAACAGGCTACACTGGATAAAGTAATGCACACAATTGGTTAGTATAATTTTGTACCAAATACAGGTACCATCTGGAACTGTCATGTCTGCAAAAAAATTTTGACTTAAAAAATATTTGGACAGAAAATCAAATAACTGTTTCACTGGGATTTGTATAAACACATATATATATATATATATATATATATATATATATATATATATATATATATATATATATATATTATAAATATGCAATCAATTTACAAATACATGAATTATTCACACAAAACTAATTCAAAGGTTAATGATTTAAATGGCGAGACATCCATCATCGCAAACAATTCAAATAGTATACAAAAACCTACAGATCCGTTATGAATGAATTGATCCTTGTTTATATAAATTTCTGCCGTATTAGTTGTTATTTTTACTACAAGTTTTCATCTGTTCCTACAGACATCTTCAGGTATAGAATAGATGTTGTTTTTTTTTTTCTCTTAGTAATAAGAGGACAACGAAAATATGTGTTATTGTTGTCCGAAAAAATGCTATTGAAAATGAGTTATTGGATTTTTGGAACGCGCCAAAGCAACGCTGAGTTTGATTTTAAATTTTTAAATGTTTTGCGTTTATACCAAATATGGTGATGAACAAATTTTACTGGTAAATTTTTCTGTCAAAGTGGCATGAACTATATTGTTCAATAATTACAGTAATGTCGCACTTATTATCCAAAAGTCGCACTTGGATCAGTTATTTAAATTACAATTAAACGTGCAATCAATTTACAAATACATGAATTATTCACAAAACTAATGCAAATTAGTTTGATTATAAATATTCGACATCCATCATCATCACATTATTTAAATATATATATATATATATATATATATATATATATATATATCCTTATATATATACACACACACACACATATATATACACATATATATATATATATATATATATATATATATATATATATATACATACACACACACACACACACATATATATATATACACACACACACATATATACACACACACACATATATATATATATATATATATATATATATATATACACACACACACACACACACACACACACATATATATATATACACACACACACACACGTTAAATAAACGAGGGACACAATAAATTGCTGTGGAGAAAATTATTTGAGAAATAATTGTCTACTAAATAAGCATCGTGCAGGTAGGGAGAAGGAAAAGTCGATTGGGGTAAGTGTAAAACGTGGGGGAGGTGATGGTTCTTATTCTGATACAAGGGCCTATTATGTTTTGTTAGAGTTTACAGGTATGTTTATTATTGCCATTAGTTCATCACAGAAAACTTCATCGTATAGATTCAACAGATTTTCTGTTTAATAATTTCAATTCAATATGTTTGGATTTTATTAAAATTTCTAAAAAAATAGATTTTTTGCTATAAACGCTTTGTCAAGGGAAAAAAGTGTCCCTTTGATGATCTATTTTTTTGTAGCTCCAATTGGGATGGGGAGAGAAAAGGAAAGGTCTGTTGGGAAAAGTGTAAAGCATTGTGTGTGTGTGTGTGGGGGGGGGTGATGGGTCTTATCTTGACACGCTGACCCATTACTTTTGTCAGGATTAGGGTGATCTTACAATGTGGCAGGGTTGTCAGGCTGGGTTATTTTTAAAAGCCCAACATTAGTAAAGTTTGAATGTTTTTTTTTGTTTTTTATCATTAAATCAAAAAATGGCAACAATGCCACTGGAATCTTGGGGATTACAGGGATTTTTATGAAAGATAATGAGAAGACTTTAGAGAGGTGAGGAAAAAAAACAACAAAGGAACAAGATTCAGGAAGACAGGAGATGGTGATTGATGTATTTAATTTGAAGATTATAGATGGCAAGGAAGCAAGAAATTGGCTTGGACTTCCACAGGCAAGTAGTGCGAGAAAAGAAACTATTAGAATAGAACTGATGGTAGCAACTAGTTAGTTCAGCAGTCAAATGGTGCAACCTGTTTACATTGTTTGGACTGTCGTTCTCATCTTGATCGTTGTACTCTCTGGCCTGCTTGACAATAAAGATGAGGACAACAGGCCGAACAATGTAAATAGTGTAAATAGCTACAATACCTCATCTCAGAAATATCGACAGATGATGATACCTAGTCGCCAATCTAGTAGCACAGTTAAATTCATGCAGTCAAGGCACTGAGAATTGCTATGAAAATATTTGTAGAAAAGACAGAGGGCAGCTACATGACAGCAGTTGGAAACTGACTGAAGTAACTAAAGCCAAGATACCATGTCAGAATTGATTACATTACAGACTATTCTTTGAATTTTGTCAAGAATCTTGAGATGTACAACAGGTGCGCCAGACTAGATATGGCAACGGTTTGCAACGCACGAACGAATAGTAGATTTATAAATGTGCAAGAGGAATTACTACTTGCGACTTTTCATGCTAATTTGTAAATAAGCAGGGCTACCTTAGGCAACTATTAAGAAGAAAAGTCAATTCAGAAGTTAATTGTGCTGTGCTTTCAAATATCACCCAATTCACTACTTGTAGCTGAATGTCTTAACCTGGCTTGAATGTCAAAATGGGATTAACAAGTACGCATTAAGTGGGAAATAATGTTTTAATTCAAGTCATAAACATAAATCTCACTCATGGTTGATTTTATACATCTACTCTAGAACGTATACTGGGATATAGGGTTGCTGGCCTTTTTTTTTTTTTTATTTAAGCATTTCACTCCAAGCAAGGTAGGAGTGCCACAAGTATGCAAAGCGTTACAGAGAGTGTAAGTAAGAGAAAAGACTGGATATTGTCAACCTATTAAGTTGAAAGGCCAGAAAAAAGAAGAACAGGGATCAAGGCATTCAGAAGATGTTGATTGACATTACATTTAAACTTTTGAAGATTATAGTTATCCAGGAAGCAAGTAAGAGGAAGGGAGTTCTACTTTCAGGAAGTGCAAAAGAAAAAGCTTTTGAAATAGATGAGGTGGTTACATTTAATTGTTTTAACAGTAAAAGGGTGCCTTGAAAGACTGATGATACCAAATTTTGAATAGTGCTACTTTTAAAATAAGCAGGACTTACTTGGACTACTAAAAAGATAACGGCCAATTCAAATTTTATAGAACAAGGATTTCAAATGTCACTCCATTCTCTACTTAGTAGCTCAGTCTTGTAATGTAGTATGTAGCCAGTCCAATTCTAGATTTCTTCAATGGATGCAAACCTTTTCATTACATCAATGAAAGAAAAAAAAGGGACATTTGTTTTCTCTGAGTGTCAAACATGATTGACTCCAGATAAATAAATAAAACACAAATTTCTGTAAGACAAGGACAATATTGTTTAACGGGGTTCGGATAAAATTAAAGGATGTTCTGTAAAGAAGACATCTCTCGTGTAGATTTATGTTGTAATGTTGTGTTTGTTCAAAATAGTTGAGAATTAGGAAAGCCATAGTTAAAGGAACAGAAGACTAGGTAGGGAGAACAAAGAAGAGGTTTATTAAATTCTCATACATAAAACGGAAATACTTGAGTAAATCAAATACTACTCAAATCCTACTCTAATGTGGCTACTTGACATATAAGTAGGAGCAATCCATTGTCATAACAGTAGGGAAGAACAGGAAGTATGCTGAGTCCTACTCTACAACTCTTTAAAAGAACAGTCTTATATTTGAAAGTTAGAATGATTTTTATGATTTGTTTCTTGATTTTGAAAATGTATGCCGTGGAGAGAATTCCCTCATCCCAGGCACTTCTGCAGTCGCTCTCTTTTTTTTTTTCCTTTTTTTTAATCAAGCAAGGTGATAATTCCACCAAGATACAAGGGGGAGTGAAAGAGAATGAAAAAGATTTTAGAAGGAACCAGAAACCCAGTCCTAAACAAGAAACAAGGGATAAACCTCTACTCCTGTTCAAAAGACATCAGGGGAGTGTGAACCGTATGATAGGTGAACCTCCTTACTCCTATTGAGGTAAAAAAAAAATAGTAAAGGAAATTTTAGAGTTCAGGCAGAGACCATAGAAGTATAAACAGACTTTAGGAGGAACTGGAAACCCAATCCTAAACAGGAAACAAGGGATAAACATCTACTCCTGTTCAAAAGAGTATAGAGTTGAGGTAGACTTTAGAAAGAACTAGAAATCCAATCCTAAACAGGAAACAAGGGATAAAATTCTACTCCTGTTCAAAAAACTGGAGAGGAGTGTGAACTGGTCGATGACCGAACATATCTTCTCTTATTGAGGAAAAAACAAAAAAATTTTTAGAGTTTAGGCAGCTTGAAACGTGCGAGAAACTTGAACCAGGTTGAATGTTAGTCATAAGCGGCAAGGGATTCATATCTACTTTCTCTCCCTATTTTCTCTTCTCCCTCCATCTCCTTTTTTTTAAAAAAAAAAAACCCAATTTTTTAAAAAAAACAAAACAACTCTGGTGGAGATATATTAATGGCTAAACAAGACCCTATCTGGGTTTTGCTAAAACTTTTTTTTTTCTTTCAAATGTCTTTAATGATCTTTGTCTATCTAATGAAAAAGCCAGTCCGATTCGCTTCAAGCGTCTCCAGAATGGAAATTCACATACCCGGTCTGTTTATTTATTTATTATTTTTTCTCTATATACAAATATTTAAAATTTAAGTAGGGGTGATAAAAGGACACAGTTGTTTGCACATAAAAAAACATCTTTGTCTTGGCTGCTATTTTTATTTGGGGAACTTTTTCAAGCAGTACATAGTGCAAAAAGAACCTCATGTTAAAGCACCATTCCTTAAAAAGTGATTTCATATTTAGACCTATAAAGTGTGTTTTACATTTGAAACATTTCTAAAGAAGTAACTAAAGAACATTCTTCTTTGCACAAAAACTGTGTTAATATAGTTGTTTAGCTAAAGGGGATACAGCCACATGAAGGCAGCTGATGTGATATACGGCTGGTAGTGTTGGATAGTGATTCAAGATAATTTGTCCTTCTTTCTCTCTATCAGCCCCACCCTGCTTTTCTTCATCAGTCGCTCTGTCTGTCCCTTTCCATTTTCGGAAGAAAGTTCTATCTGTTATTTTTTTTTGTCAACAAAATAAATGAAGACTTTCCTTTTCTTCATCTCTTTCTCTCCCACTTTCCTTTTCTTTGTCGTTTGCTCTCCCTTTTTCCTTTTCTTTGTCCGTCTCTCTCTCTCTCTCCTTTGTCAAGTCTCTCTCTCTCTCTCTCAATTTTTTTGTCGCAAAAGTCTCTCTCTCTCTCTTTCCTTTTCTCTCTCTCTCTCTCTTTCTCTCTTTTTCTTTCCTTTTTTTTTCTCTCTCTCTCTCCTTTTTTAAAAAGCCAAAATTCTCTCTCTAATTTTTCTTTGGAAGAGGCTCTCTCTCCTTTTTTTGTCTTTTTTCGCTCTCTCTCTCTTTTTTTTTTGTCGCATCTCTCTCTCTCTTTTTTCTGATCTCTAACTCTCTCTCTCTCTCTCCTTTAAAAATCTCTCTCTCTCTCTCTTTCTTTTTTCTTTTTTCTCTCTCTCTCTCCCTAAATTCTTTTCGCTCGCTCTCTCTCTCTCCTTTTCTTTGTCGCTCGCTCTCTCTCTCTTTTTTTTGTTCTTTTCTCTCTCTCTCCTTTTCTTTTTATTTTTCTCTCTCTCTCTCTCCTTTTTCTTTTTTTTTCTCTCTCTCCTTTTCTTTGTCGCTCGCTCTCTCTCTCTCCTTTTCTTTGTCGCTCGCTCTCTCTCTCTCCTTTTCTTTGTCGCTCGCTCTCTCTCTCTCCTTTTCTTTGTCGCTCGCTCTCTCTCTCTCCTTTTTTTTCTCCTTCTCTCTCTCCTTTTCTTTCTCTCTCCTTTTCTCTCTCCTTTTCTTTGTCGCTCTCTCTCTCCCTTCCTTTGTCACTCTCTCCTTTGTTTTTTCATTTTTTCACACTTTCTCTTGTTTTCTGTCTTTTCCATTGTTGTGTGTATGTATGTATGTATATACACACACACACACACACACAGATTCTGCTTTCTTTCCTTTCTATTTTCTCTTAACCCCTTCTTCTTATTTATATCTCATTCTATTGTGCTTCCTTTTCTTTGCCAAATCACCCAATGTCTTCATCATCAACCCATGACTAATGGAGTCTAATTGTAAAGGCAGATTCGCCTTGTTGTCTCTTTCCTTTTCCTAGCAGACTTTTCTCTCCATAAGCACCCACCGTCTCTCTACTCATTTTCTTTTTTTTTTTTCAGGTTTTCCTATTTTAAGTTTAAAAAAAAAAATTCAAGACCCATCACCCGCCTGTACATTCTTCAAGTCAGAAATTTATAGCCATATTGTGAAGCACATTAAGATGTCACACGACTAAGTGTAAACCTTTTATGACTGGTTTTACACCACACAACGAGATCTGATTTTTTTACATTTTTCTTCCTTTTTTTTTTTTATTTTTTTTTTTTTTTCAAGCACTTCTTGCTTAAGTCTGTGGTTTTAAGAAACAGGAATTCTGAACATTTTCCTTTTTTTTTAAATTGGTTATTGTCTTCATAATTCGTTTTTTTACTTTCTCTTTCTTGTCTTTTTCTACTTCCTTGTCTCCCAACGTCTTTACTTAGCTCTTTATTTACCTTTGTTTCCTTACCTCATTGATCCCTTCTCTTTCTTTCTTCTTCTCTTGTTCTTCCTCTCCTTTTTTTCTCTTGTTTTTCTGTTTTCCTATTTCTTTCTTGTTTTTCCTCTTTCTTCCTTTTCCTCTTTCTTTTTTCCTCTTTCTTCCTTTTCCTCTTTCTTTCTTCCTATTTCTTTCTTGTTTTTCCTCTTTCTTCCTTTTCCTCTTTCTTTTTTCCTCTTTCTTCCTTTTCCTCTTTCTTTCTTCCTATTTCTTTTTTCCTCTTTTTCTTTCTTCCTTCCTTTCTTCTTTCCTTTTTTCTTTTCTTTTTTTCCTTTTTTCTTTCTATTCTCTCTTTTTCCTCTTTCTTTTTCCTTTTGTACTTCTTTCTTTCTTTTTTTCTTTCTTTCTCCTTTTGTACTTCTTTCTTTCTTTCTCTCCCTTTTGTACTTCTTTCTTTCTTTCTCTCCCTTTTGTACTTCTTTCTTTCTTTCTCTCCCTTTTGTACTTCTTTCTTTCTTTCTCTCCCTTTTGTACTTCTTTCTTTCTCTCCCTTTTGTACTTCTTTCTTTCTCTCCCTTTTGTACTTCTTTCTTTCTCTCCTTTTGTTCTCTCTTTCTTTCTCTCCTTTCCCTTTTTCTCTCCCTTTTTACTTTCTTTTTTTCTCTCCCTTTTGTACTTCTTTCTTTCTCTCCCTTTTGTACTTCTTTCTTTCTCTCCCTTTTGTACTTCTTTCTTTCTTTTTTCCTCTTTCTTTCTTCCTCTATCGTTTCTACTTGTTTTCCTATCTTTTCTGCTTTCTTCTTTGTTTTTTCACCTTTTCTTTATCTCCCTTTGTTTTCCTGCCTTTTTTCCATCCATTCTTGTTTTCCCTCCACTCCTCATCCAAAACTCTTCTCTATATCTCTTTATCAACCTTTTCTTTACTCTTTGATTTCTTCCCCGCTCTCTCTATCCACTTTTGGATCTCTTTATTACCCTCCCTTCTAACATCTCTCATTTTCACTTCTCCCTCTATTTTCAGTTTATAATATCGAATAGGTCTTCATGCCAATTTTACAAATGAGGCAAAGTTTTTGATGAGTACAATAACAAAAGAAGGAATACAAATTAAAATCATTTCATTCAAGCATCGAACCTGAGTATTTTAGTCAGTGGAGTTTTACGAGTATTTTCGGGAGTTCATGCATCCAGCACTTTAATACCTGGATTCTGGAGATTGTATCACATATACTCACGTACATACACACATGAACATATGGATCTCAGTTAAGTTGCATTCCTCAGTGGCCTGTATCGAAGTTGCTTGACAATTTGATGACTTCCATTGCACGGGTTTGGAAGATTGAAGTTTCTAAGCAGCTTGATGCCTGTCCCACGTTTTTGCCAAAACTTCTGGAAAGGAACCCTCAACAGCTCAGGAGAGTTTACAAACTTAATTAGGTTCTTCTCAGCATCAGAAGTTTCCAGAACCATGTCAGTTGATTGTTGCCTTTGAAACTCTGGGAATTGGCTGTAATGACTTCCGGTTTCTTTCTTTGATTGCATCCTTCTATGGTGTATGCATGTGTACAGCGAGTAGTCATCATTAAATGTAAATAAGTGAATGGTAGGACTGCCCAATTACATGATAAAGAAAAGAACAGGGTAAAAAAATAAACTAATAGAAAACAAGCAAACAATATAAGACAATAATAATGAGGCA
This sequence comes from Acanthosepion pharaonis, assembly GCA_903632075.3. Lineage (NCBI taxonomy): Eukaryota > Metazoa > Mollusca > Cephalopoda > Sepiida > Sepiidae > Acanthosepion > Acanthosepion pharaonis. The sequence continues at coordinate 79,836 of CAHIKZ030002970.1, forward strand.
AAGCAACAGTAACATGGCAAAAACATCACAAACTAAGAATTGGGGTTGACACACGAGAGCAAATTTGGTTAAGTGAACGTAGCGTTCTGACTTCAAAGCAAGGCAGACTGGAACTGAATCAGATGACACTGACAAGTGGCCTATCTTATTGGCTAGGAAAAAATCCCAGCATGCAGTGTGCTTCCTAACAGGATTGAAACCTCTCACAGCACTGCTGGTAGTGTCTTTTCTGTAGCTTGGGCCTCTGTTTTAACAGAAGACGTAAGATGCATTAGAATAGTGAAAGATGCTTTCCAAAAGCTAAGCAAAGTATTAAGAAATAGGAAAATTTCCTTAGAAATAAAGAACAGAATACGTAACTGTTAAGTAATATCCATTTTCTTATATATCTGTGAATGCTGGAAAATCTCACAGATGAATAAGAAACTTGAAGTAATAGAAGTGTGGTTATACAGAAGGATACTAAGAATACCATGAAGGGACATGGTACATAGAAGATGAAGTACGAGCTTGTGTAAACGGTTGGCCAAACAGGGTTTAGGAGTGATAGCAAAAATACAAAATTTGGTAAGAGCTACAAAGAACAGGAAACTGTGGAGAGCCATGATCACCAACGTCCTGAAGGGACATGGCACATTGAAGATGAATAACAACAAGCTTGTGTAAATGGTTGGCAGAACAGAGATTTAGGAGATATAGCAAAAAGATAAAATTTACTAAGAGCTACAAAGAACAGGAAATTGTGGAGAGCCATGATTGCCAATTCTATGGCACATAGAAGTTTGGGACATTTTTTTCACATTTCAAGTTTAATTTTAGAAATTCATCATTGGACAAGGTTTTACAAATGAAAGAAAAATTTTTTTCTTTTTGTTTAAAAAAAAAAAAACTATGCAAAAATTTGGATTGTTGTAATTTTCCATTTGGTTGTGATGTTTGAAGCTGTGATTTTGAGATGTGTTACTTTCAAGCGAGTCAAAAATCAATAAATACATTTTCTTTAACACCCTTATTTTCATTTACGCATATGTGTCCATTAAAATCAATGCCGGTATGAACAAATTTTCTTTTACATTCAACTCTTGTGTCTGGGGAGATTTGTGACGAGATGTTGTATGTATTCCATTGCATTGACTGAGACGAGGTGTTAGTTAATATTGATTCCTTGTCTTGGTTGAATTTTTTGTTACATTTCGGCTACTGCAACCTGTGACCCTGTTTCTATATATCAAGAAGTGTGCAAATATCCCCTCTATCTTTCTCTCTCGGGCACTCTCTTAAAACTACATACTTACTATGGAGCCTACGGTCACAGCCAAATTATTCTATGTGGTGCTACTGTGGTTTCAGTTGCAAGTAGGTTCTAAGTTAGGATTGGAGTCATGCATAACCAGTTTTGAATTCAGAATTGTCCTTCTTGTAGACTAGTTGCCAACTAAATCTAGTGAGCTGTCCAGAAGAAAATGGTCGAATACTCTGAAGGCCAAAAATGCTTTCATTTTGCATGATTCTTTTGTAGAAAAATAAAAAAGAAAGAAAATGTGCTTCACCACTGAATGAGGTCAGCCAATTTTTGTAAATGAGCTTCTGCCAATCAATCGTGGTTCAAGTGTTACTGAGTGGAATGGATTGAATAGAAAAATATGCTAATCCATTTCTATGCTCCACCAATCAAAAACCTTCAAATAAGGGTCCACCAAACTGCTATAAAAGATCTTTGACTTGTCCTACGGAGAGAAACAGGATGAGGATGCTGTATGCATGTGTTATAAAGATTTAGACTGTGAGCTTTTTATTATACATGTTTTGTATGTAAGGGAGACCTGCAAGGTGAGATGCTTTATCAAGTCAAAGTTGATTAAAGCATCAAGTATTTTTTCAAAAAAAAATCCTTAAATGTAAAATAATTAATCTAAGTACATTAATTTAAAAAAAAATAAAAGGCTTCACCATTCTTGTCTAAAGCTTGACTCTTTCAGTAATAATCAGTAACACATTGGCAGCTGGCCTCAGCTATGTGCCACATGTGATACACACTTAGGCAATCACGTATCTTTCGATACATGACTGACGAGGCAGATTTTTTCCTCAAAGTAGGTTGCCATTTCTTTCTGCAGTCAACCAGTTGCTACTTAGTCTGTCTTGCTATTTACCCATAGCTGGGGGGAGAAGAGGAGGATTCATACCTTTCCCAAGAGTATTAGCACATCAGTAAAAGTAATGAATTTGACTGAAATTCGAACTCAGCTCTCTGATTTCTAAATCTGAGCTGCTATCGATTACTCCACCATGCCTCCTGGCAGCTGACCTAGAGAAGTGCAATCCATATTTTGTACAGAAGAAAATGGTATTATCATCATCTTTTGCTCTCCCTATAGTTGGTCAGAACTCCATTGACAATTCCTTTTCACACTGTTTGGTTCTGTATTCCCGTCCACAGATCCCCAATGTCCAACCAAACCCTGAGCTATGTTGTCTGGGGAAAGTCAATTCTTCTGAGAATACACTTCCAGAAGGATGACATATATGTAAGGATGAAATTATTTCCCTGTCAGCTCGATGGCAGTGGTCAGCAAACTGTAAACTTTTTTGTCTGAGCTTAAGAGAAATTGGCCTCAATTCTCTGTAAATTGTGTTGCATGGGATCACCAACTGATGTTCTGAATTTTACTAAGTAGATTTATATATGTTCCATCCAGTCATCAGATCCCAAAGACCAAAATACTTTCATGTTGTATGCTGCATTTACAGAAGAAGAAAAAAAGAAAAATGTTTTGCTAGTGAATGAGGTCACCAAAACTTATGCAAATTAGCTTCTGCTTATCAATCATAGTTCAAGTGTCATTGAGTGGAATGGATTGCATAGGAAAATATGTCAATCCATTTCTATGCTCCACCAATCGAAAACCTGTAAAGGGTCTGACAAACTGCTGTAAAAGTAACTGACTTTTCCTACCAAGGAGAATTTTTGCAAGGAGGCTGCATGTGTATATACATGGAGATATGGACTTTGTGAACCTTTATTAACCCTTTACTGTCCAGGGCATTTTTGCATGTACTATCCAAACGTTCATGCTTGTTTTCAGATTTATAACTATTGCAAGGCAACTCAGTTTATTTGGCAAATAGAATTTGCTGATATATAGTGTTTCACATAAGAAAAACCTGTGCATCACATGTTATTTGCACTATGTTGTGTGCATTACATGTGATGCAAAGACTATAATCATTTCAATAAAGTGGGAAAATCTTGATGTCATTTCATTTTACATTATCAATAAAGTGTAAGTGTCCTGTGGTCATATCTGATGCACAAAATATTAGATTCGGCCTTTCCTCAGACATCCTGCTCAACATTGGACTATTTTTTTTTTTAAGTGTTTGTAGTTTTACCACTCTTTTAAAATCATGGCTCATGTGCACCACATATGATCAATGGATGTGGACATCACATGTTCTGTGCATCATATGTGATGTGTAGGACAGGCAAAGGGTTAAAGAGCAGCCCAGCTCTTAACCTCTAGCTGGAGAGAGAAGAGATGGATTGCCAAAGGGCATTTGTGTGAAAGCCTTGGTTGGAATTAGAACTCGGCTTGCCAGTCCCAATTTCCATGTACATATATGTGTAAATCTAGATGTAAGTCAGCAACTGATGTTAATGGTAATAGTTTCTTTATTTATAAGGAATTTTTTTTTTCTCTTCCATTCCATTCGTTAATTTAAATTAATTTACACGCTTTTTAAATTTTCTATTCCCAGAAAAGTAAACTTGATAAGTCCAGGGACGAAACCAGTTGTTTTTTTATTTTTATTTTAACTTTTTCTTTTAAAAATGCCTTATAAATTTTGTCTTTTTCTATCTATTATTAAATTCTGTACCACAAAAAACTTATTTATTTATTTATATATATATATATATATATATATATAATCAGCTGATTCCACTCCCTTCGTTGTAATTTAATTTAAACCAGAGATTGGAAATTGTTGCATTGCATACATACTAAAAAAAAGTCCCTTTTGAGTTCATTTGAAGTGGGATAAAAAGAACCTATGTATATTTTTCATTTTTTTTTTGATACATTTCCAATACACTTCATTTTCCCCTCCTCATCGTCTACTACACCTCATGTTGTGCGTTTATTCGGTTATTCGTTTATTTTTTAAAAAATATAGTGATTGTAAATTTTTATTTTTAAGAAATAAAGCGTCAGGAAATCGACTGACAGAAATTACCTGAATATACTGAAAGGTTGAAACCAAGATAGCGGAATCAGCTGATTTCCTAATTTTCTATAAAATTAAATTTTTTTATTTTTTATGTGTATCAAGCATTTTTTTTAATACCACTGTTTCCTGGTCTAATTCAACTCTGACCATTAACTTTTATTATATATATATATATATATATATATATATATATATATATAGCATTTATATAAACTATGGTAATTATAGAAAGAAATTTTTTTAAACTATATATATATATTATATATATATATATATATAATATATATTTTTAAATCCTTTATAAATATATATATATATATATTTTTAAATATATATATATATAAAGGGAATCTTAAATGCTTGAAAGTTTAGAAATGGTATTTACTCATTTGTTCAGGATTTGAAAATTGGTTCGGGCTGAGATCTTTTTCATTGAAATCAACATCGATGACCTGACGATTGCATTTTGCATGAAACGGAATGTTGCATCTGAATGTTGACTGCAATGTCCACTTTTATCTTTACATACACTCTATTCCTGATATTAAGCACTATAATCCATAAATATAGCATACCTTAAAAAAAACTATTTTATCATATATTTGTATATGAACATCGTTTTGATCATACCAAGTTTATTCTTTTAGTCGATGATATAAGAATAAAACTCATTGCTCTTGTCTGTGACATGTGAGGCTAGGTTATTAATTGTTATTCTACTGATTTAATGTATGTATAACATATATATATATATATATATATATATAGTGTGTATTTAGGCAGCATCTTTTCATTTATACACGTTTCATTAAATAATATAGACAAGTGTTGTCTATTTATTTTATGTAAACTCTTTTCATAATGTCTAATAAGTTTAATAACATCATAATTGAATGAAGAAAGAAATTCACAATATTGATCCATATTTTTTTAATACAATCTAAGCTTTCAGCTTACATAAGCCATTATCAAAGATGTCAATTACAACATATTAAGCAATATACGGACAAGACAGTGATGACAGTCTGTGAATGTTTACATAGATGATTTCTAAGCAACGATAAACACGTGCATATAAGACGCTAGAAGCGAAAATCGCACCGCATCTCATGACGTCACACATGACCACGCGAGAGTGAATTGGAGATGTATGAAGTATGGGAAGCCGTTGGCACAAACCAATGGCCTCCGTCACCAACTACAGACATTTAAGGATATTTGTAGAGATTCCATAGTTGATTTTGTTTAGGTTGGGTTTCAACTGTTTGATGTATAATAGAGAGAGAGAGAGAGAGATCCTGATTAATAATTTAAGACCACATTAAAAGATTTTTTTTAAAAAGACTGTTTTTCATGGAAAAATTTTAAACATTTCTTACTAATTTTATAATCTAAAAGGTTATGTAGACAAAAAGTTATAATCCGAACAAATAAATATAGCATACCTTAAAAAACTATTTTATCATATATTTGTACATGAACATCATTTTGATCATACCAAGTTTATTCTTTTAGTCGATGATAAAACTCATTACTCTTGTCTGTGACATGTGAGGCTAGGTTATTAATTGTTACTCTACTGATTTAATGTATGTATAATATATCTAAATCCTTTACTTTGAATGTGTAAAACTAAAGAAAATTGCCACTTTATCCTCAACATGTGTTTTGTGTTCTGCCCTGCTTTTTTTTATTTTAATTTTCCCCGAGTGTACCACTTTTGTCCTTTCTAGTTTGTATTCAGAGAAGCACACATGGCTACAGGATGCTAGTGATTGTTAGGGAGGGGATCCCCTCGGTCTTATTTATTTGCAGAAAGCAACTTTTCCCTTTGAAAAAAAAAAAAAAATTAAAGGCCCTAAGATTTTCAGGGTTGCCGGTGTGACTCTTAAAATGTCATTGTTCAGAATCAAGGGTTTCTTAGAAAGCTGATTAGGTCAGGTATGCTTAGTTCTTCTAAAAACCAAACTCGGTTACTTTTATTTTTTTTAGGGGCACTTTCAGTTGTAACTCATTGAAGCATCCTGCTTACCGCAAGACATTAAACTCTGCTTTCTTATTTTATCTAGTAGAGTTAAAGATTGGTTTGCTCCTTGTGTATACTGAAAATTCTGGGTACTGTATTCCCTGCCTGTATGCCTAATGCCTGCAGCAAAACTCTGCGATGACTTATCAAGGAGCGTCGGGAAGAAAATCACAAAGTAAATCTCAATCAGTACGCTGGTAACAGAAATAATTTTTGCAAATAGAAGTTTCATATCAAATAGATGATTCAAAAGAAATAACAGCAGATACTACAAGATTATCCAAATTGCCAAGAAGACAGAGTTGTGATGCTTGACAAAAGCCAGAAGAGGAGGTAAGGAGCAAATCAAGTCAAGAAAGATAAGGATTATTAAGGAAATCTAATGTTTGACTGAGAGACCAAGCAATGTGAAAATTGAAAGTCTGAATACTGACAACACCAGTAACATTACAATGCTTAAATGAAACCACTTGACATGATGAGCATTAAAATCACCAAACACACAAATATTTGCTGATAAATGTAGAAAGAATGCTACTTCTATACTGTTAGATATTTTTTCTAATATATTACCATCTGTAGAATATTGGTTAGCTTGCAAATGGCCTGACACACAAGTAAACGGGTGTAGTCACTTCAAGCTGCCTCTCCTGAGTGATTTGATGGAGAGATATTTGGGTAAATAGAGTCCACTCCTGCAAATGTGTTGGGCAAGTCCATTCCAGCAAAGTGGACTAACCCACCTGCTGCATTAAATCTCTCTCCTATAAATGAGGTAGAATTAGCTGGCCTGTCTTTCACGAGGGATATACAAGAAGGCAGTCATGTTAGCAGGTAAGATCATTTGATCCAGTACTTTCTACATTGACCGGAATACTCTATTTACGGACAGGAGGAAAGAAAGAAGGAGGCTAACTGTTAGACGGAGTCTCCTTCGGGAGGTTAATTGGCCAGGGAACCCGTTTTACGGGTTCAATGGGGTACTGAGATTAAAAAAGGGCTTGGAATGCCCATGTTAAAAAAGGAGAACAACATGACACCCTCGTTCTGAAGAGGGGTGACTGAATAGATTCATTTGACTTCTTCAGCTGTGACGTATCAGTAGTGATGGCTGAATAACCCTGGCCTTGTGCCACATGTTTTGCGTGGGAAAGTTGCTAAATAAGCGTGGAGCTGGGATCTGAGAACTAGCAACTCTAAATTAGCATTTTATATATAACTGTACAATACTTATTTTTGACCAGGTTCATAATATTACTTTTTCTATAAATGAGGTAGAATTGTTGGCTTGCCTTTATGAGGAGATACAAGAAGGCATCAAATGTTAGCAGGTTTATAATTTACTTCTACACAGTCCTGAGAAGAAGTGGAGTTATAAAAGAAAAAAAAGAGATAGTTAACAGAGTGCAACGAAGAAATTCGAAAATACATGCAAGTATCTCCTGGGGATTAAAAAGACTGTTCCCTTGTCACTGGATGATTTTTTTTCCTGGCCATGCATATATTCTAGAATCTTTTCACCAAAGATAGCCTGAAACTGAGAATTCATTGGCAGTGATAGAAGAATTTAAATTAGTTTTGCAAAACATAAGATATCTGGAGAACATTTCAAGAGAAAAGATTCTACACAACAATCCCAACACATAGGCCGCTGATGGCATTGCCGGTGGGCCACCAGTGGGCATCTAGCAGTCTGCCGGTGGTAACATTGCCGAGATGAACATGCTGGCGATCTGACAGTGAACTACAAAGGTTAATGCTAGTAACATGTCACCCAGTGGCAGGTTGGTGGCTTGCGTGTAGGGAAGTGACCTTTTTGTTTTTAGAGGTGTGTGTTTGTGGAAGTGGGTGATCTCAGGCAATTTTGTGATATAAAAAGAAAATCAAAAACCTTATGATCAAGCGATATATGGCAAGAATTACAACTACTGTCACGTATATCAGGCTTAGAGAGTTAGAAGCAGGTAGGCCGTCCTCCAATATTCAATTTTCATGTGTTGAAATCCACTATTATGAGCAAGAAAGGTTTCACGTTTTTATGACCTGAAGCCAAAGAGCATTTCCCAAGCAAAATGAAGAATTTAATCAAAAATTTCCTCTTATTATATTACAATGCATTGGTCCTTGTTCTGTATGAGGCTATATGTATTTATTCATTTGGTAAAAACATGCGATAGACTGAAATAACCTAGTTGAATATTAGTCATAGGAGACTTGTAGTTCATGACATTTGAATGCATCTTCATCTGACTAAATTATATTTGTTTAGTTTTATTAAAATGGCATTTTCCAGGTCAAAATTGTAACCACAAAGTTTTCAGTAGCGCACAAGTGCTCTAGGTGTATTCTTTAATTTTAAGTTCCTTTTCTGTTTAAGTTCCTTTTCTTCTATCTACTACCTATCTATCTATCTATCTATATATAAAATTCTGTGACTTTAGTTTGTCTGTCTGTCCATCACACTCTCTAAAATACCTGTACATCGATTGATTGAAACCAAATTTGGGGGAGAAGTGCAAACAAGTAAGGGGGTACAAAGTACTAAGCCATCCAAATATCCTTTCAAATGGATAAGAATCCAGTTTCCTCTGCGTTTCTGAGAAGTATAAACAAATTACAAGGTCAAATGCTTCAAAAAGTTGGAATTTAGCTCCAGAAATAAATATTAACACATGGCCAGTTCAAGAGTAAGAAATTTATTCTTTGCTGTTAAAAAGGAAAAAAAGAAATTTTCTTAAAAAAAATATTGTTTACCATGAAGTCCTATAAAATTAAAGAAATTGTTAAACTGTGAAACAGGGTTTTTATCAAAGTATTTTTCGAAACAAATCATTTTATTTAAATTTCATCGATTGGTTTGCAGAATTGAACGAAATGTAGAGTTTGTAAATCTTGACAAAAAATATTAGCGATAATTTCAACAATACTCAATACTGTGAGGATTTCGCATCAGCGTGTTGCTAAAAAAAATCTAGTGTAATAAAAATACAAGTGATAGAAGATTTGTTCTTGCCGTAGATCTTATTAGGCTTAATAAGAAATTAACAAAATAGAACAATTATAAAAATAGACTGTAATAAAAGTTATGTGATGGAGAGAAGATTCGTTCTTTTCACTACTTATTAAATAGCGACCTTTCACCCTTTTGTTTAACGGAAACTCTTTACAGCTTGTCTTTGTCAAATAAGAGTAGGAAACGCTGACCATAATGAAATTGGAGAGGTACAATTTGTAAGATTTGATTACCAAACAAGGGGTGTGTATTATGCGTAAGTAGAAACATTTTCCCCACACTTTCAGCACCTTTTCAGGGGTTCGTATTATGGATGAAGGCATATTATATATTGGAAATTACAGTCATTTTTTGAAAAATTAAGTTTTAATATTTAATATACAAAATACTCACTATTTTAAAAACAATTCAATGGTTAAAATAACAAATGCTTATATAATAAAGATGCAATATTGTTAGAAAAAAGAAATTTTCTTAATAGAATATTGTTTACTATGAAGCCCTATAAAAGTAAAGAAATTATTAAACTGTGAAATGGGGTTTTTGCCAAAGTATTTTTACAAACAAATCAGCTTACTCAAATTTCATTGATTGGTTTGTGAAATTGAATGAAACGTAGAGTTTGTAAATCTTGACAAAAAATTTTAGCAATAATTTCAACAATATTAAATATTTGAGGATTGGAACACGTGTCAGCATGTTGCAAAAAAATGTACTTCCTTTAAATTTCACAATGTTTCCCTGATTTATTTTTAGGGGGCATTGTTTATGCTCTCAATGGTAAACTCTTGCTTTTGATCTAGATCTCTCATGTTGATTTTGTTGAAACAAAATCCATTTTTCTAATTTTCGTTTTAATGTCAAAACGTTGAAATAGAAGTTTTTCAGATTATCTTACATATTTTCTATACTGTTGGATTCTTATCCAAACTTTATACACACACTCGCACACGGCTGCTTATTTGACGGGAAGAACAGTCACGAGTGTGATTAAGTAAATTCATCCTTTGCTCCTGGTGAATAAATTACCCTCAATTCTTTGCATATTTTGCTTTTGCAATTCCAGACTTTTCTTTGCCGAGTGTTAAGCGCTTTTAGTGTAGGTGGAGTCGTGTCCATTTCTTGACTCTCCTTTGAAAGTTCTCTAAACTCATGTGGTTTGATTTAGAGGGAGGGTGACGAAAGAGTGGCTGTTTAAGTCCGAAAAGTCAGGAGATGTCCATTATTGTCAAATGTATAGAACAAAACTGGCCATTTTGACCTTAGGGCAGTTAAATTATGACGATTTTTTAAAAAATCTATCTTAATGGGCCTCAGAACTTAGGAATTGGTTGTAATTGATTTAGCTTAGTTTGGTACAAGGGCATAAGTATGGAACCCCAATGAGGATTGAATTCATTACTCAGTAGTAATAGACAAATGGCTGTAGCTTAAACCACCTCATTAGGAGAGAAAACAGAACTACTTAAATAGAGTGGTCCACTTGTTAAAAAATAGGGAAATGAGTTTGGGAAATAATTTCTATAGTTTAGCATTCTTTATACCTTTTTTAATCCATGACATTAATCAGAATTGAAAAATATTGATTTTTTTTTTTTTTTTTTTTTAGGAGGTGGGGGTCCTGTTCATAAGATTGATACAATGTAAAATCAATCCCTGACTTCTAAAACAGTTATGTTCTGACAACTTTGCACGTTTGAAACTGTGCTCACATCATTGATATATATATATATATATATATATATATATATATATATATATAAATAAAAAGAAACTTTTTTTTTTTCATTTTATAAGTTTGTTTAGAAGAGAGAGAGAGAGGTTGAGAAAGGGATTTTGTGGAGAGAGAGAGAGAATAAGGTTAGACAAGTTGTGGTAGAAAAAGAAGGCAAGTGGGACTGTGTGAAAGAAAACTGATGTTACGGTAAGAGAAACTTTGTTGGTGGGAAGTATTGTGTGGGTGAGAGAGTATGTAAAGGAGAAATAGTGAGTAAGCGTATTTTGTGGAGTTAGGAGGGTAGAAAAACAGGATTGTGTGTGTGTGAGAGAGAGAGAGATTTTGTGTGTATTTAGGGGGAATATAGAACATGGATGAAAATATATCTGGGAAAAGAGAACGTGTATGATTGTTGTAAAGATGAGGTGAGAAATTTGTAAGAAAAAGTCAGAAATAACTGCTGTTATAAATAGAGATAGAGTAATTACGTATGAGGTATTGCAGAGAGAAAGAGTAACGAGGTATTGCAAAGAGAGAGAGAGAGAGTAAATACGTACGAGGTATTGCAAAGAGAGAGAGAGAGAGAGTAAATACGTACGAGGTATTGCAAAGAGAGAGAGAGAGTAAATACGTACGAGGTATTGCAAAGAGAGAGAGTAAATACGTACGAGGTATTGCAGAGAGAGAGAGAGAGAGAGTAAATACGTACGAGGTATTGCAGAGAGAGAGAGAGAGAGAGTAAATACGTACGAGGTATTGCAAAGAGAGAAAGAGGAGTAAATACGTACGAGGAGAGAGAGAATATGCAAGAGGTATTGCAAAGAGAAAGAGAAAATATGCAGAAAGAGTGAGATAGAGAGTAAATATGCAAGAGTTACAGCAGAGAGAGAGAGAGTAAATGCATAAGATTTACTGCAAACAGAGAAATCGAATGCAATCAGAATGGACAACTCTTAGAGAGACAATAGTTTCTAAATCTACTATGTGTCATGTCCCTTCAGGACGTTAGTGATCATAGCTCTCCACAACTTCCTATATTTTGTAACTCTTAGCAAAGTCTTTTCCCTACCCTCCCACTCACTGTTCTGTCATTCATTTGCACAATCTTGTTCAGTAGGTTACTCAGGGTTTCCATCTGTCCTTGTGAATGTCAATTTCTCCAAGCTCACTTTCCTTATGTGTTCTAGAAATTTCAGCTGTCTCTTTCGGATTCTAAATACATGTTCTTTTTTTCTCTCCATTATCCTTAAAACTTACTCATATGTCCAGTCCATGGTGTATGGGAAGCGATCTCAAGGAAGACAAGCTTGACTGGGTTAGAAGAAATAGCTTCTGAAATGTGCGTGATTAAGATATCAAAAAGAGTGAGAGATATTTTGATTAGGATGTGTTTGATATACCCAAGAGAGATTTTAGAGGGATTTATTATTATCTCAATAAGCAGAGAGATTATGAATAAGATGACCCGATTTATTTTTTCATAAGCAACTCTACTTGCATTTGCCAAAATCTTAATCAACTCCACTATTGACGTCACTACGGCTTATCTAATTACTTCTATGTAACCAAAGAGAAAAGAGAAAGCTAATACGAAAAAGAAAAACTTTAAATGAAACAAAAAGAATTACTAAATACACTATTTTTTTAATGCCATACCCCTTCTTGATGTAGGCAATTATGACTCTCCACAGCTTCCTTTTCTTTAAATGTCCTTTCAGGGACATAGGCGATCGTGCCTTTTTATTTTCTTTAAATGCCCTTTCAGGGACATAGGCGATCGTGCCTTTTTATTTTCTTTAAATGCCCTTTCAGGGACATAGGCGATCGTGCCTTTTTATTTTCTTTAAATGCCCTTTCAGGGACATAGGCGATCGTGCCTTTTTATTTTCTTTAAATGCCCTTTCAGGGACATAGGCTTATCGTGCCTTTTTTATTTTCTTTTAAATGCCCTTTCAGGGACATAGGCGATCGTGCCTTTTTATTTTCTTTAAATGCCCTTTCAGGGACATAGGCGATCGTGCCTTTTTATTTTCTTTAAATGCCCTTTCAGGGACATAGGCGATCGTGCCTTTTTATTTTCTTTAAATGCCCTTTCAGGGACATAGGCGATCGTGCCTTTTATTTTCTTTAAATGCCCCTTTGCCTTTTATTTTCTTTAAATGCCCTTTCAGGGACTTTATTTTTTTTTTAATGCGTCGTGCCTTTTTATTTTCTTTAAATGCCCTTTCAGGGACATAGGCGATCGTGCCTTTTATTTTCTTTAAATGCCCTTTCAGGGACATAGGCGATCGTTTTTTTATTTTTTTTTAAATGCCCTTTCAGGGACATAGGGCCTTTTTATTTTCTTTAAATGCCCTTTCAGGGACATAGGCGTCGTGCCTTTTTATTTTCTTTAAATGCCCTTTCAGGGACTTTAAATAGGGACATAGGCGATCGTGTTTTTTATTTTCTTTAAATGCCTTTCAGGGACATAGGCGATCGTGCCTTTTATTTTCTTTAAATGCCCTTTCAGGGACATAGGCGATCGTGCCTTTTTATTTTCTTTAAATGCCCTTTCAGGGACATAGGCGATCGTGCCTTTTTATTATCTGTGATTTTCCCTGCATTTATGGGATTGATTAATAAATTAATATTTTTTTTTTACAGCTTATCAAACCATAGTCAAACCATATTGTGGATTATAAGAATTCTTTTTTAGTGAGTGAATATGCATTCTTGGGAAAGATAGTGGAGTAGTTTCCTGCTGTCTTCTACACAACTTAGAACTAAGTTTTCCTTCTCATAGTCTGGTTGTCAATTATGGCTAGAGAGCTTAGTTTACTCTGCTGTTTAATCCATAGCTGGCAGGGAGTAGAAATGACAGATTCCTGCCTTTTCTAAGGCCATTAGTATGAAAATGAATGCAGCTAGCTATCTTGGAATTTGAACTCACCAATTCCACTTTTCATGGCGATATTCATTAAAAGTAAAATACAATATAAAATAATGTGTAGGTACACGTTATTTTTATATTGCATTTTTACTTCACGTCGCCAATTTAAATTTTTTTTAAAAAAGTAACAAATTTAAAAAAAGTAACACGTTTATAACAATTGTACTCATATTTGACTAAATCTTAAACAACTACTGACATCAGTATGGCTTACACAACAGAGAAGAAAAAAATGGGTGTAAAATTGAATAGAAAACTTATTAAATTCATTATTTTATTCTGTATTCATGAATTCTACCAATTTGATTAGTTTAGATATGTTGACATGTCTTTCTTTTTTATTTACTTATTCAAGAATGATCTTGAAAATCAGCATCCTCTACTAAGTGTTGCAAGAAATAGGACTCAAGATAAACCTTTCCAAAACAGAAACTCTGATCTGGAATTGAAATGAAAGCAGTGATAACACATATTCTGAATCCATCATAAAAATTCAGGATGTAGAAATACTAAACACTTCAAATACCTTGAGGTATGAATCAGTTATAACAAAGTTATTATAGGCAAAGTTATCTCTAGCACAGCCTATTCTATATTCAATTTCCTTTTCTCCTAACACTGGAGATTGCTACAAAACTATTAACCTGAAAAATTCAAGCCTTGGTGAGTGAAATTGGATAGACAGAACTGTTTATAAGATGTCAATGGTTGGGTTAGCATAAAGTTACAAGTCATCATGACTGAGGATTTAAGCATACTGGCCTTGTTCAATCACTGATCATGATAGACTCTGCACTCTCTCCTAGAAGCCTTAACTAAAGACCACTTTGCATAGTTGCAGGATATATAAATAAATCCAAGATTGGCTCTGTGAATGTTGGCAAAATACAAATGTGCCAGAGTTGTATCTGCAATGGGGATTAACTAGCTACTGGGCAGAGAGTGAGGAAGGAGAGAGTGAGAGAGGAGGTGGGAAGGAGAGAGTGAGAGAGGAGGTGGGAAGGAGAGAGTGAGAGAGGAGGTGGGAAGGAGAGAGTGAGAGACTTAGAGAGTATTAAAGAGAGAGAGACGTAAAAGAGATAGGTTAAAAAAATGTGAAGAGAGAGAATGAGAGTTCAATCACATTAGAAAATATAAAAATTTAGAAACTTTGAAACTATTTATTATTTTGCAGGAGAGACAGAGAGAGGTTGTAATGAGGAATGTCCCAGACTGAGGGAGAAGAATGTAACTAAATTAGAAACTAGAGATTGTACAATATTACATTGGAAAGAGAGAGAGAGACTGACCATTTTGTTGTGAGATAGAAAGAAATTAAAAGAATTAGAGAACAACATTGAAATTCAGCCATTTTGGGAGGGTGGAAGGGATGAAATGAAATAAAAATGAAGCCCAGGTTAAAATAGGTTATACGGAATACAAATTAGCTCAGAGGAATTGCTTCTTCTTCCTGGCAAGGGAAATGATTCGTGTCAGGGGAGCTTGGGTCTTATAGGGGTCAAGTTCACAGAGACGCCTTTTTTTTATTTTTTTTTTATTACTCTTTTCCTTTAAAATGTTAAAATAACATGGTGTCAGTGCACAAGCAAAAAAAAGAAAAGGGTGAAACAAAGGTGGAGGAACTGTTACACACTATGTTAGTATCATTTGAATCCTCTGCGCCTAATCTTGTGCACCAAATACAAGTGTTGGTACAATTATTTCTTTCAATTCCCCCACCCTCAGTACAACATGCTTATTGTTTTTAATCATTCCACCCCAAGCATTGGTTAATGAATTTGGTAGCATACTGAATTCAATCCTGAGGCTGAGTAGCATGAAGCTAGTAAAAACTGGGCGGGGCAATAACTGACCAATACTTAATAAAATCAACTTGAAATATCCCTAGATATGGAAAGTGGAATGACTAACCTCCCCCCGCCAAGATAAAGTGTTCAGTTTGAAATTCTCTGAAAGTTACCTGGATCAGCAAACACCTGAAGAAGCCTGCTCAAAACGTTGGGATAAAAGCAATAAAGATGAGGACAATAGTCAAAATTTAAATAATGATAATCCCTCATTCCAGAAATTTTTAAGTTTAAAATATAAAATCTAGAGACAAAAATGGAAACAAAATTGATCAAGACCCCTCCCTGAAATCCCTTTATTAAGCCCCCCCCCATTTAAACCTGTCCCATGCTCTGTATCTAGAATATGTATATTCACCTGTTCACTCTTTAATGTGCTCAAAGGATGTGTAAATTCTTAATGTTTCTGCTAACTGGATTTGGGCTGTTGTCTGACCCCCCCCTCCACCCCAAAAAAGAAATGCTTCATTTCATGTTAGTGAGATTGAACCTCCCCCCCCCTCCTAGGAAGACAACCAGTACATTCTACAGGATCCATATATGACGTAGTGGTCTTCATAAACCAAAGTAAGGATTTTGCAAACGTGTCACAGAATTCCCATATATGACAAGAAAACTTTTCATATGTTTTCTTTGACGATATGAACTTCCACTATTATTTTTCATAAATTCTTGATGTAATTTGCAAATTTGTGATGCACAATCTGCCAAAAACAATAGTCATGGTTGTTGGGGTAAATATTTGAAGTAAGTGGCAATAAGATGATGGAATAAAATGGAGAGTATTGAGCCAGAGGATAGGGATAAAAAGCAGCAATAATAAGATGGAATAAAACTAGACATGAAATAATAGTAATAATGAAGAGTGTATAGAGCCAAAATGTTGGAATAAAAAGCAACAATAATAAGACAGAATAAAACTGGGTTCTTTTAATGTAACTTTGGTATATAGTAGGTGAAAAAGGAGGTGTTGCTCCCAATCACACAAATTTCTGATATATATATATATTTTTTTTTTTTTAGAAAGTGTGTCTGAATGAGAACTTTTAAATATGCTCTCATCAGGTTAGATTATATTGAAACAAAGCTACTTGCACATGGTTCCCAATTAGGATTCATGTCACAATTCAGTCCTTATAATCTGTGAGCCCAACCTGTTTACCATTATTCTAAGACGAAGCCACATATAAATATTCTACATTCTACTGGGAGTATTAACAGCAGATATGGTCTTGTTGAGCTGAACACGTTTTTATTTTTAAAAAGAAAAATTTTGTACAAACTGGTTTTTCTCTCTTTTCTGTCTATGGAGCTTGGGAAATTTTTCCGATTATTCTTTTTGTGGTTTTAAATTTTTTATTGAATATCATGTTGGATTTTCATCCATTTTCTTTTTTTTTTTAAATCTTTTTTTTTATCTTAGGACCACAGGCTTTTAAATCTGATAATGGCATAGTTGAATGTGAAAGTGTTAAAAGTGGTTGTGTAAAAGGCACAATTACACATGTTTACTCATAGGCCAATAGTCTAAGAGAAATTTAATTAATACAAAGTGGATCAGATTTTGTTGCATTTTTGGTTTCTTTTCATTTACAAAAAAATGAAAGGAAAACAGTGCTGTGTGGGCGTATACATATATGTAACAGACAAAGCTGGATATTTACATCATTCACACTATTGTCCTCATCTTTATTGCCATACTAGCAGCATGGCCCGGCGTTGCCCGTGCTCGATTCAAAAATTGTATGAATCATACAGCAATCGCTATCACTTGACTTAAAATATTTTTTGCCCTTCCTTGCCTTTAAAGGAGTGCCCTTTGCCTTGCTGATGTTGCTACATGCCTTACTTCTTGCCTATCTCATACTGCTAATTTTTCTAAGCTCTATACTAAACATTAAATCTGTTACTAAAAAAAAAAAAACTAAACAAAATGAACACAAAAAGATCAGCTTTAAAAAGGACTTGTAACTGGAAAAACGAATGAAAAAAAGAATGTTAACAACAAATACTTTTTCACCCAACCCAGTTCTGTGGAATCAGAATCAATGTTGAGTTTAAGCAAGCGAATGAGCCAATTGGAGTAAAGTGCCATGCAGATTTAAATTTTTCCCACCTGTGATGAATGCAGGTATTGATTTTTTTTTTTTTTGCATGCTAGCATGCTAGTTAACATTCGTGTCAGTCAGCTGTTGGCTCTCACACTGGCCAATAGAATCTTCCTGCCTATTCGTGGCAGCCAGCTATAGGCTCTCACTCTGGCCAGTAGAAAATGGCCGCAAACTACATGAAAACTGCCGTAGAAGCATGAAAAAAATCAATTATTTCCACTATCGATGGGAGTTGGGAAATGCAAAGTTGGCCTTGGCCTTCCTGCTAACTTGGAGCATGTGCATGTAAATTTTGGTGCAAATCTGTCAAAATTGTGGCTGTGCATTCATTACACACACACACACACACACACACTTTTATCCCTTTTATAGATAGAGAACAATGTTTTATTTCATTCAATAGGTTTTTTGGGGATCAGTCTATATTTCTGAGATAAAGTATTATTTACATCATTCAGACTGTTGTCCTCATCTTTATTGCCATATTCACAATGTTTCAGATGTTGTACGCTCTGGCATACAGGTGATTTACATTAGAATTTCAAACTGGACCCTCTATTTAGTTTACAGAATTAGATTGTTCTAATTCCCCATGTCATGCCCCCTTTTTTTTTTTTTTTTTTTTTTTTAAGATATCTCAGTTACAATTAATTCCCTTTAGTAACTCAACACTCCAAGTTTTTGTTCCCTCTGTGGCCAGGTATTGAACTCACAACTCTTCAGGTTAAGTCACTTTTTGGATTACTTCAGCCAATGCTTCTTTCCACTGTCCTTGGTGACAAACAAAGTTGGATTTTGTAAATTTCTGCTCTCTTGTTGACATTTTGCTCCATTTAACTTTTTACATCTTTTCTATCTATTATGGTAATTTACCCATGTACACAGACTCTCCCTGCTATAAATAGGGGCAGGTACTGCCTTTTGGCTGGGGGTGAAGTTTCCAGCAGTCAGCTCTGACAGTCAGACCGAACATTCTTGCTGTAACACTCTCGTTTGTATTACCATTTTTCTGTTAATATATTTGTTTAACTCAATTCCTCTCTTTGTGCCTTTATTTCTTATTTAATGTTTACTGCTTCTCTTTCATTACAACTGACAACCCCTCCCCCCAAATACAAATAAAAATGTCAGTTTGACTGCTTAAATGATGTTACCTTGAGGGACATGAAATTCATTACATCAAATGTGTGAATGGTGGAATTAAAAAAAAAAAAAAAAAGGTTGCATATATATATATATATATATATATATATATATATAAAGAGATTTTCTCTGGTCCCAAATTAGAGCCTGTGTTAATGTATATAAAATAGACCAAACCCGGATATAAGAGACTTCTTCTCCAGTCCCGACAACTCTCTTATATCCGGGTTATACTGTATATATAGTGCGATGGATAAATTGCCATGTTAAATTATGTAAAATTGGAAAATAACATTGACATCTCATTTAATCAAATATATTTACCAAAATTACATAAAATATCTTGAAATACTAAAATCCAAGTAAATTTATTGAATAAAATTGCCATTGGCTTCAATAACAGTCTCCAGATGAAAAGAATTTCTAAATCTCTTCTGGTTGGTCCCTTTTTATTTATGTTGGTGAATATTCAAATAATCCTTTGCCTTCAGTTCATCTTTCATCTTACAAGGAGTTTTGTTGGTCTCTCATTCAACTGCACCCCAACACATAATAATCAAGGGGGGTGCAATCTGGGGAGTTAGGTTACCAGATGTAAGGGGTGGTGTGGTTGCAGAAATTGTCTGATAGCCATGACTGAGTTCTCCTGATTGTGTGTTCAGGGTCATGTTGCCCAACACAGTTGACACAGGGCAGCACTACCTCCACAAGGCAGTTGGATGTAGGCCTCCGTGTTGAACCTGAGACCCTAGCCAACAAATTTGGGAATTCTTTCCTTATCAGAATGATCAAAGTGAGTTTGCTGTGATGCCATACCTTCATACTCCTTCAACTCTTTGCTGATAATCCTCCGAAATTGCCCTCAGATTGACATCAAACACTCTAAATATTTCTATTGCTGCATCATTATTTACAAATTTTAAAAGTAGTATAGCATGTCGTTTCCAAATTTCTGGCTGAGTCAAATGTATCATAGTGCTTTTTTTTTTTAAAGATAATTGCCCAACAACCCTACTATACTATCTTTGACAAAATCCAAACAAACCACATGCATGCATAAAATTAAAAAATATAAAATGGGATAATTTTTTTCTTTTATACCCTTTTTTGTTGATATATATATATATATATATATATATAAAAAAAAATATTAAAAAACAAACAAAAATCTTAATATGCTTGTTAAGATTTTTTTTTATTAACATATATTTTTTGTATATATATATATATATATATATATATAAATACATGAATTATTCATACAAAACTAATGCAAAGGTTAATGATTGCAATGGAGAAGACATCCATCTTCCTTGAAACTTCTAGGATTCAAATAGTACTACAAACCTCTAAATCCGTTATGCATGAGTTGATCCTTGTTTATATAAATTTTGTGTGATAGTTCTATTATTTTTAGGTTAAGCTTTCGTTTGTTCCATACTTTTATATATATATATATATATATAGGAAAAGACCAATTTTATGTGATTAAATTTTAAAAGAAAAAAGCTAAAAAAAAAAAAACAACCGGTTTCATCCAGGACTTATCAAATTTATTTTGTTGGTAGAATTGAAAATTTATAAAGTGTGTAAATTAAATTAATGAATGGAATAGAAAAAAAAAAAATTTAAAAGAAACGAATTAAAGAAACTAAAAGTCCAAAACATTCAGACTTTTAAGCATTTTCTCCCATTTCCTACTATTTATAAACATGCTCAGCAATAGCAGAACCAGAAATTATTGGTCGCCTGGCTCTTCCAGGATTTCCGGATTCAAAACCAATATTTGGGTAGAATGTTGCTTTATTCTCATTTCAATTTGGGATATACAAAAGAATTTAATGGTTTTTTTATTTATTAATATATTGATTTTATTACTTAATCATTAGTTTTTGAACAGATATCCATATTTGAATATTTGCTAGTTTTATTTCTTAAATATTATATTTTTGCTAAAAATATGCACTCTCTAAAAGGTTCTGTCTTGTCTTAGCCATAAAGGCAAGATATCTCAAGTCCAGCTTATTAAAAATAATGATTAATTAATAATATACATACGTACATACACACGGACACGCACAACTCAAACAAGTATAAAACCATTTCGTCTTATCTATTACTGGACTTGGTTTTTAATTTAATGACCCTATATTTTTGTTTCCAAATACCCAGCTTCATAATATCAGTCCTAATTTTTAGCTAAATTTGCCCTCGGAAAAAAATTATCTGTATTTTGCAATTGGTTAGAGTTTTCTCTTTATAAAGCAAAAACATCTTGTGTGGACGTTTTTTTTTTGTTTTTTTTTGTTTTTTTTTTTTTTTTTTTTTTTTGTTTTATTGTTTTTTTTTTTGTTGCCAAATTTTTTTTTTTTTTTTTTTTAGACAACAAATACCTTGTCTCCTTCAATATGGCCGTAGCGTTTCTATATTTGAGAATATCATTTTCAATTTTTTAAGTGATCCTTATGCCTGACCTCTCTCACAGCTAGACCATTCTGCTCAAACCTACACAGTTGGGATTGGGTGTGGTTTTTTTTTTTCCCCTTCATTTCTTTTTCATTTCTTTCTAAATGCAGGTGTTTTTCAGCACGGGTTCTCAAACCATTTTTTTTTTTTTTTTACCCCGAGTCAGTGTCTGTATGACGGACTGCTGGAAAAACACTCTTAAAAAGTTTTAAGTTTTTTTTTTTTTTAGATTTTGTGATGTAGGTTGGATTGAAATTTTTTAGCAACCCCTAATGAGTGTATGCTTTCATTCTATATAATTTCTCAGGACAGAAAACACTATTTGTTTATTAAATTCATTCTAGACTGCATACAGGCTAGATGTAAATAACTGTTTAAAGTAAATAAAATAAAAAAAAAAAAAAAAAACCCCATATACTCAAACATGTATATCCCCTGGCAAATTAAAAAAAAAATAAGCAGGACAGTATTTTTTCCCATCAAATGGTTGGCAACCAGTCTAGGAAAAGAACAACTCTGAATTTAAAATCTAAGTAGGATCATTTGTAGATCTTGTAGCATGCATTATGCACTAGTTTTCTGTATTTGGTAAAAAAAAAAATATGTGGTTGATGATAGAGGAAAGTGTTTCACTACTATTGCATCATCGATGTGAATGATACACAGAGAAGAATGAGTACTTAATGTATTTATTCAGTACCAGTATCTGGTGCTAATGGATACATTAAAAAAAAATGCACACACAGAACAATAAGTTACAAAACAATTAACAAGACAACTTACAAGGAATAAAAGAGGGTCAAATGCTGTATAGGCAAATGAAGTCAGATCAGTCCGAATATTAATCAGCTTAGTATCAACTTATTAATCAACTGTTGAAGTCCTTAATCATAGACTATTTAAGGCTATGAGCCAAGCCATCTGGTAGAGTGCAGAAGGAGTGCTAGCTACTCTACAACAACTATGAAAATCAAATTATATGTACGGATAACCTGTCTGTTCAGTACAGTATGTGTGAATATATAATTTAATCATTTCACCTCAAACAACGCAATTAAGATGCAAGTGGTTACTGAGTGTTAGAGAATATAGGAAAAAGGAAAACTATTAAGGAGAGAGAACAATACATTAACCTTTAGCGCTCTACATTATTAATATTGCTTCTCCTTCTATTGCATTCTTTTTCAAAGCCTCTCAATTGCAGTATCTTTATTGTTAATTTCAAAGTTGTTTTCTGTTGCCATAGCAGGATATGACACCATAACTAAGAAATTTAAACAAGTTCAAATTCAGGGCTTAGAATCACCTTCAGTAGCAGGATAAACTTTTTGTACATCAATGAAGTCACATACAGTGATAAAGGTTAAGAAGACAATAGTTAATAATTGACATTGTATTTAAAGGTTTGAAGATTAAAGTTGAATGAGAAGGAAGAAGCCAGAGGTGAGTTCTACAAATGAGAAGTGCACTAGAAAAAAAACTGTTAGTGGTGTGTATATATATATATATATATATATATATATATATATATATATATATATATATATATATATATATATATGTATATATATATATATATATATATATATATATATATATAAATTATATAAATATATATAATATATATATGTTTTATATATATGTACAATATATATTTTATAATATATATATATATTTTTATGTATATATATATGTAAATATATATATTGTATATATGTTATATTATATATATCTATATATGTATATATATATATATATGTATATATATGTATATATATATATTTTTTTAATTTATGTATATATATATATATATGTATTTATATAATATATTTATAAAATATATAAAAGATATATAAATTCCCACAATTTATATAAAAAAAATATATAAATATAAGGAAAAAGATTGTAGGACATGCAATTTATATTATTTAAAAAATATATATATATATATATATATATTTATATATATATAGAGAATTTGTTAAGTTTTTTTTATCTTTCTTTATTCTACGTTTTTTTGACGATAGTTTCTGCAGGTAAAAAGAATGATTTAGATTTTGTTAATTTATTTGAAATTCATTTTGCAAATTTTAAATCTAAACAAACTTTTTGATAGACAATATTAAAAGAGGATCAAAAAATAACATTTTTCAACTTTTATTTTCTTGGCATTTCTCTGTTGTTTAATAATTTTTTTAAAACTTTAGTTCAATATAAGAGGTCAAAAGGCTAAAAGTCGAGGAAGAATGATTGGGTTGCATCAGTTTTTAAAATTTTGTAGTTCATCTTGAGAATTCGTATTTGAAACTTATATTTTACCTAGTCTTAAAAACCAACATCTGAGACTCTAAAACATCAGCAATAAATTTACATTCTTTCCTGACCACTGACAATCCCTTTCTTCCTCATTTTCAATGCATTTCTATAGTAAAATCATTAGCAATGCATTTACATTATACATATAATAGCCCTATTCTATTAGTCATGCTTGCATTCATTCCTGACCACTGACAATCCCTTTCTTCCTGATTTTCAATAAATTTATAGTAAAATCATTGGCAATACATTTACATTATACATATAATAGCCCTATTCTATCAGTAAAACATTAATTTCTGACCACTGACAATCCCTTTCTTCCTCATTTTCAATGCATTCCTATAGTAAAATCATTAGCAATGCATTTACATTATACATATAATTTATTCTATCAGTAATGCTTGCATTCATTCCTGACCACTGACAATCCCTTTCTTCCTCATTTTCAATGCATTCCTATAGTAAAATCATTAGCAATGCATTTACATTATACATATAATAGCCCTATTCTATCAGTAATGCTTGCATTCATTTCCTGACCACTGACAATCCCTTTCTTCCTCATTTTCAATGCATTCCTATAGTAAAATCATTAGCAATGCATTTACATTATACATATAATAACCCTATTCTATTGGTAATGCTTGCATTCATTCCAGGACACAGTTTCCTGTGGTGTCCAAAGAAATTATAGTAATTAGCACACATACATATTAAAAGAAAAGGAAGTTGTGGAGTTTGTGATTGTCTACATCATTGAAGAACATAGATTCTGTAATTCACTGAAATATTTTTCTCCTTTGTTTGATGATTTCACTTTATTATTTCTTTTATAAAGTTCAGGCTTGCCTTATTGTTATTATTATATTTACCTGCTTTGGTTCGTCCTCTCCCTCCTCCTCTTCTGCTTTTCTCTCTCTCTCTTTCCACTTTTCTTTCTTTCTCTTCTCATTTACTCATTCTATTTCACTTTCCTCTTTTTACTTTATTCTCCTCTTCCCTCTCTCATTACACTTACATATCACTACTCTTTCTTTACTTTATTTAAACTACCCCCTTTTTTCTTGTATTGTTTTCTCTCACATACCTCCTCTCTCTTCTTATTAAAACTTTTTCCTTCTTTACTCCTTTCTTGTTTAGCTGTGAATAGACAGAACAGTTTATCGTTTACCATTTTATTTGTCTGGCATCCAGTCTGCTCCTATTGCCAATATTCTTGAGACAATCCTCCCCACCACACTCTTTAACTGCCATGCCTCTCATTCTCCCACCCCTGAACAAATGAACTTAATTGAACTCTCTTCATATCTCCACCCCAGGGCTAGTTTTCATGAGGGTACAGGAATACATTTAAAACATTGTTTGATGCTGGCTAGTCCAGCTGCAATCTTTCTCACCTGTTATTTAGACAAGGCGGGTCTCAACACTGACCCCTTCTCAAATAGTAACTTTAGGTGTATTGGTAGTGGAGGGTGGATGTGAATAAAGCCCTTGTCGGCCAGTGGAGAGTTTTTCTTCTCTCAGAGATTATTCAGGTGTTTTTTGTTGATATAATACACATGAATTTAACTAGACTCAATCTAATAGTTTGTCTTTTTTGTTGGCCTTATGCCAAATAACAAATTATTAGGTTTGAATTTATAACAGTTTATTTATTAATGCCATCATGGACATTTCAATAAAATGCCATGAAAAAAAAAAAAAAAAAAAAAAAATTGTTTTTATATTCTTTCAAGTATTTTCTCTGGTAGCTCCACATATTGTCCATTTTTCTTGCCATTCATAGAATCTATCCAGATTTATTTTAAAGTTGTATCCATTTGCTACACTTTTCAGAATTCCTAAATAGTTGGGTAGCCTGAACTGCTTACCTTAAGGATTTTTTGTGGGCTTTTATGTTTTTGAGGGTTAGATAGGAACAGAAGAGGCCATATGTTTGAATTTCATCCAAACCCTGAACATTAGAAGAAAAAAAAAAAAAGAATATCTCTCTCCCTCTCTATCATTTTTATGTAGAAAGAAATTCAAAGATATTTTATTTATATCTGTAAAAAGACACTTTTCTTCACTGATATCTTTTGTCCGCTAAGCGACTTTATTGAAGTAAATGTAAGGCTTTTATTTTGCAGCACGTGCTTATAAACAGATGTAAAAATATAATTAAGTTTTCAATTTTTTAAAAATTTAATAAGGGTCTAAAATATTCTTAAACCTAACGTTGTAAGTAAAGATAAACTGTGAAGTGCGCTAAGGGATCCGATTTAAATGAAAGTGAGTAAATTTTGTTCTCATTTTTTATATATATATATATATATATATATATATATATATATATATATATATATATATATATACACACACAGTGTTTTCGGATATAAAAAATTCAAAACAAATCCCATACTTACCTAAATTTACCAAACCCGGATATAAGAGAAACCCAGATATAAGAGACTTCTTCTCGGTCTGACAACTCTCTTATATCCAGGTTACAAGAATATATATATATTTATTTCAAATTAATTTCTTCGTAGATTGTTTGAAAATTTAGATATTTATCAAACCTTAACCTCCCAAATATGCACGTTAAAGTAACGCAAACTGACAGTGTCTAAGAATTTGAATGAAACCTGTCATGTAATTTATTGGGGTTGTTGTAACGTCTCCCTTTAAGGTAGTTCTTATCGCTCACCCCTTAACCACCTTTATCTAGAGACGAGACGCGTTAAATTTGAGCAACATCCAGCCGACACACTGGGGTTAAAATAGGAAACTAAAATGATTCATATGACACATTAATATCCTCTCTCCCACCTCACTTCGTGTTTACTTGATGATGTCCGTAAAAAACGTGTGAATTTCTTTTCATTTTTCATTTCAGCTTTTGGAAGTAAAGTCTGATGATCCAGAACCCTGTTAAAGGGGTTATGGTGAAATAGCTTATTACATGGAATCTTAACGTGGTCTGTTTTTATTCAAAATATATATATATATGGATATATATATATTTCTCTGGTATAAATGTTCCCATACTTTCCCTAAACAAAATACTTCTTCTCTTAAAAATATACAACTCTTATATATCCAGGTTACACTATACATATATATATATATATATATAAAAATGTGATTCCATCATGATATAGAAACTACTGTGTTTCAAAACTGGTCATCCGTATTCAAGTTTAATTTCAATATTAAACCTTAACTGTTGGATGACTGTTTCATCCTCAAGCCATATTTGGAATAACTAAGCAACGAAATGTTTTACTCATTTATAGTTTTGAAATGGAGGTGTAATCTGGGGTTTGTTTTTCATTATCAATGGGTCTCAGCTTTAATGAAAGTAGGGGTGTTTGTTATATGTCAAGTTTTGGGAGTCGTGTAAGGTTGGGGTTTGTCTATGTACAATTTCTAATTTTATCAGGCTTTGTTGTTGTTTTTGTTACTATTTGCTAAAACTCTGATGTTGTAGTTATGGTCCTTTTTTTGTTGATGGTTTCTTAAAGAGGCGTTAAGATTGGGTTGTATTGTTAAACCTATTGTTTTAATTGAATTTGTTAATAGATTTTATTTGGTATATTTGGTACATTGTAATGTCTTATGGTCTCTTTTGGTGTTTATTTGTTTGGTTATTTTTTTTGTTGAAAAATTTAGGCTCTACTTCTGTATCGAGCACTGTTTTTTAAAAATAAAAACAAAAATACTAAAGAACTTAGGATCATCAATGTAACAGTTCATTCCTATTATATCAATACATGCACACACATTTTATATATATATATATATATATATATATGAGAGAGAAAGAGTTGAAGATGAAATGTAGATCAGATATGGAGATGAATCCAACAACATAATAAAATAAAGAAGAAAGTAGGAAACTAATCTAAATCTAACATGTTTCACCTTTATTAAGGCCTTGTCAGTCATTGAGAAATATATATATATGATGCAAAATAAAATCCTTACATTTACCTTGATAAAGTTAACCTTTTAGAATGTTATGAAAATTGTCACCATAAAATTCTCTCCCTTTGCACAGTGTAGGTGCATTCTACCGCCTCGATAGGATTGCTAAAAAACATTTGTCAATTATTTCCAGAAATAACAGTTGACAAGTGACAGAATGTGCCTACAACGTGCAAAGGGAGAGAATTTTCTTTTCTATGTAGTAACAATTTTTTGTCTAAAAGTGTTAAAACCCCTCAAGTGATAAAATGTATTGGTAAAGAAAAGTTTTCCTTTTGTCTTTCTTTATACTGTCATAAATAAAATGTCTCTGAATTTCTTTTGGACACCAAAAATGGTCCACAAGGAGGGTTGAGGACCAGTGGACAAAAGGATTTGCAGGATTATCCAAAATGTTCTGGTAATGACAGAAGCAAAATAGAGAGACCTGCAACTATGTCAGCTCCAACATGATTTTGTTTAGCGGCATATCAACACCTCTATGGGTTACTTAATGCTGAAATTTAAATATTTTGAATATAATTTTATGGCTTCAACTAAATATATTTTGAATGTAATTGTCTGCCTTCAACTACAGATAAAATATATTTTTGGTCATTTTGTTTAGTGGCATATCAACATCTCTATGGGTTATTTAATGCCGAAATCTAAATATTTTGAACATAATTTTATGGCTTCAACTATAGATGAAAATGTATTGTTGCTCATTCTGTTTTAAAAATGTTATCTTACTATAAATATGTGTTGTTGGTGTTTTTTTATGTAAAATAATATTACTGATGTTTTTACTATAAAAACACATTTCATAGTGTTTTGTTTAAGGTGGGGGTTAATATTTAGTCCATAGCTGGGACCCTAACAGGTGTTACCACCCCAGGTCAGGTTGAACCTGGAAAGAACATCAATTAAGAGATGGTTCCACTCTCCTCAAAACCTCCAACATTCCCACTCAGAGGTCTTGCTGCTGGATGTAGTTTATTGTCATATGCAAGACTACTCAGCTCAGCTTACTATTGTCTGGTGCAAGGGCATATGGATTTTGAGATATATATATTTAAAATATCGTATTTCCATATATACTATTATAGAAGATAATGGGCTGGAGGTAGGATTGGCTGAAATATTGTGGTGACAAAAAAAATCTAGAATAATGATGATTGATATCAAATTAAAAGGATTGGTTATAATTTTTGTGTTAAAGCGTTTTAACAAAGCAAAAAAAAAACCCTCATTTATTTGTCAATCACAATGGTTTAGATATTACCTTTGCTTACCATTTTCTATATTTTAAGGCTGATAAATTTTGATTGTTATAGGAAGAGTAGTGTTAGAATTTACCTGCTTAAAAATCCATATTAATATGTAAAAGGCCACTGTATTTTTGTGCAGGTATGAGTTATTCACAAGGCATTTTGATTTTCAAGATACTTAAAATGATTACTTTGTTACCTTATTTTAGTGTACCATTTACTTACAATTTTTGTCAATGACTCAAAAAAATAGTCCATTATATAAACAAATTTTGTAAATAATCAACAATGTATTTTTATAGCCATCTAATCATATTATTGCCAAATAAGACTGGTTTCAAGTTACATAAGTTTAACCAAAGTAATCATTCTAAAATAATGCTGTTAATCAAAATAAAACATAATTAATTTTTTTGAAACAAAAAATTGTTTTTTTTCAGTATTTCCTTCTGTCCATCTTGTCTTCAGTATGTCCTGTGAGTGTCAAAATCTCCAAGCCCTTACTTACATGTTCAATCCATGGTTCTAGCATCTGTCTGTAGAACTAAATCTGTTGCTTCAAGCCTCTTCATCTGAAAGGAAATTATCCAGCATGCATGATCCCACGGGAGGATTGTAATGACAGTAGTTCAGCACTAATATAGAATTGAGGGATTTGGGTTTTTTTTTTTAATGGTGTGTCAACCTTTTAATGGGGTGTTCAATGCCAGAAAATCTATAAAACGATTACTTATTCTAGTGTATCACTTTGAAAGTTATGACTTCAGGAACTTTAATCTAAATATGAACTGAATTCATACAGAAAATACATTTACTTCCTTACAGACAAAAGAAAGGAACATTACTAAAAAGAACTTTAACATTACGTTTCTTGTTACCAAATTGTTGAAATTTGGCACTGATATTTAGAAAACTTAAAAACGATTATTTGGTTACTTATTTTAGTGCATCATTTTACTTACAATTATTGCCAAATGACACAAACAATTGTCAGTGCATTATTTAAACAAATTAGCTTTAAATAATCAGTGTCTTTTTATAGGTCATCTGTCACTTATATTATCACCAACTGAGACTGTTTTTACATTGACATAAATAGTAAATAAGCTAAGAGTATGAAAGAACTTTTCAATTTGACTTTCATTCATACACTATTTCTCTTTACTACTTTCAAATAGACTCAAAAACTGAACTTATTTTGAAAGTATGATTTCAGGGACTTTAATCTAAATATGAACTTACATTTACTTCCTTACAGACAAAAGAAAGGAACATTACATTTCTTGTTACCAAATTGTTGACATTTGGCACAGATATTCAGAAAACTTAAAAACAACACGTTGGTTACTTATTTTAGTGCATCATCTTACTAATAATTATTGTGAAGCACACAAATACATGCATTCCATATGTGATACACAATGTCAGATTTTAGTAGGTATGTTAAAGTTTATTAAACTTAAATAAAAATTCTTAACTATTATGTTGAAAAGTTTTCACATCAGCGTCACCATTCTAGACAGCACTTGTATTTGGTACAAAAGAGTACCTTCTTCTGCCACAAGAGTGGGTAAAATTTGAAGAAGTTGTGTTATGCCAGTGTTTTAAGCTAAGTTTAGAAAAGAGTATCAGTCCTGCTATATGGCAGTGAATGCTCGACAATCTCCTCACAAATGAAGACGAGACTTGTAGCAACAGGAGGTTCTACAGAAGGATGCTGACAATATCACTGACCAAGCAAAATGAGCAGTGATGAAGTTCTAGAAACAATAGCAACAAAAAGGATACTTATACTTAATATCAGGAAGACAGAGTTGAAATTTCTGGGACATGTAATGAGAAAAGAGGGCTTGGAAAATTTGATACTCACAGGACAGCTTGAAGGTAAGTGGGCTAGAGGAAAGCTATACACAGCCTGTCTGGTGAGCTTGAGTAAATGGATAGAAGAGCAGGGTTTGGAAGAGATGGCAAAAAAAACAAAAGAAAAACAAAACAAAGGTTATTAAGAGCAGGAAATTGTGGAGACCTATGATTGCTAATATCTTGAAGGGAAAACAGTACATAGAAAAAGAACATTGTATTTGGAACCAGTGGGAAGGAAAATAAAATGTACGCCGACCTCAGCCATTAGGCAGGCCTCTGGATTCTGTTCTATCCCTTTTTTTTCCTGTTGTAGTTTTCCATTATTTTCTCCTTCTCTTCTTTGACAATTCTTTTACCGTAAACCAGTTGAATGGCACTGTCTGTTAAGGCTATTTCTGTCTACCCGTCAGCTATTGTTGATTCGCATGGCAAAGCAACAACAGCGTCAAAGCCCAGTTCCCACCCATTTACGTCTTGGCACTCCTGCTTGCAGTAAGTGCATCCATCTGTGTTTCAGCATGTGCTTGATAACATATCTCTGTTGATAGAGACAGACAGACATTCATACATAGAACTTACTTTCTGGATTTTTTTTTTCAAATATTTCCTTTCTTAAAAGAAATGCTCCTTTCTCAAGTCAACATATTTAAGCATAACCATTAAAAATTCATGACTCTTAAAAATAAATGAAAATACACACACACACATATATATATATTCAAACCTGTATCCTATACGGAATGGTCATTTAGCTTGACATGCCTTTACTGTTTTGCCCACAGAGGAGCATTCAGTTAGCAAGGTCGAATTTAGTGTATTTAAATCCTGTCGGAGGACGAATATTTTCTGTGAAAATTTCTTGGACATTCAGGCTGGTAAATGTTGTTTAATACTGTTTATTATAAACAGAGCAATATTTGTATCTATAAAAAGAATGTATAAACATAAAAATGTCTTACAATAATTGTTGGATTTTGTCCATTTCATAATGTGTGATGTCATTTGTATTCATTTGGATACGCCATGAGTAGATATGAATGTACGTGAGAGATTCACGGAAGATTGAAGTTTAAATACAGTAAATTCGACCTTGCTAACTGAACACTCCTCTGTGGCCATTAAATAAAAAGGCACGTCAAGCTCAATAATATATATATATATATATATATATATATATATATAAGCTGAAAAATGATGTCAATAAGTATCCTCAATAGTTTACCTTTTCTTTACACAGTTATTCTATTTGTCTATGTTTCTTCAGAACATACAATTTCCTGTCCTTTAGTAGATTTTAATAAATTTGGTCTTTTTTTTTTTTCTATCTTTCGTAAACCTTGTTCTGACATGCATTTATTGAAGCTTGCTCGATAGGTTATGCATTGTTTGCCTCCGGCCCTCAATCTGCCCTGTGAGTATCAAAATTTCCAAGCCCTCTTTCTTCTTTATGTGCCCTAGAAATTCTTCCTGATGTTAAATATAGGCATCCTTTTTGTTTATATTTTCTCTAAACATCGTTGCTCACATGTTCAGTCCATGGTATTCTCAGTATCCTTCTGTAGAATCACAGTTCTGTTGCTTCAAGTTTTTTCATATGTAAGAAGATTGTTCAGCATTCATTGCCATACAGGAGGAATGATATCACATAGCACTTCAGTCTTTAAATTATTTTAAAGTGTTCTCTAATTAAAAATTTGAACACTTAATGATATTTTTTTTTCCAGGCTTATGTCCATATTATGTTGAAACATCAGTTTTCATATGATCACTGAAGTTAAGCAATGTGGAGCCTAGTCAGTATCTAGCTGAGTAACCACTTGGTAATACCAAGTAATGTAAGATTGGATGTGCAGATGGTGTATAGGATAATGGATTGGAATTGTTAATCGGAGTTCCAATTCTAGTCAGGTTTGTTATATTCACTTACATTCATTTGGGAAAGGTATAACTCCACCTCTCTGCCCAACTATGGGTTAATTAGTAGGATGTGTAACAGTAAATCATTATCTCTCATAAATTCTTGCAACAATCTAAAAATATTTTCTGATTTTGAATAAACTGCAAAAGGTTGATAAGCCATAAATTTTTTTTTTTTTTTTAATTCATTACTTCTGTGTATAAATAGAAGTTATCAAGTAAAATTTCTACTCTTTCCTTGATAAATTTCCTCAAGGAATGATACTTGTTGATATAGTTTTCATATATATATATACTATAGTTTTTTTTCTTCTTTTAATTAAACAGTATTACCAGCCTGAATGTTTGAGAAATTTTATAGAAAATATACATCCTCTGACAGGAATCTAACCTGCATCTTATACAGAACTGCCATTTTGCCTGACGTGCTATGACCATTCAGCCACAGAGAACTTCTAGTTTAGCAAAGCTCGAATTACTGCTTTGAAACACATACCTTTGCCAATTCTTCTTGATCTATCATATCTGCTCTGAAATTGTAGCCTAATGTAAAAAATGACAACATATATGAAATGGATTAAAGTTTAAAAAAAAATAAAAAAAGCTAAAAAAAATGAATAAATGTAAAAGGATATGTTGGTGGTGTAACGGTTAATGGCTTGGAATGAGAAATCTGAGAGCCTGGTTCAAATTCCAGGTGAGGTTATTGCATTTACTTACATGCAAGTAGCCTTGAGAATGGTATGAATACATCTCTTCTTTCCCCAGCTATGGATTAGGGTCTTTGGCAACCAGTCAACTGCAAGAAGAAACAGTAGAAAATCTTTTTCCCTAATCAGTCATGAATTGAAAGAGACAGGAGTGTTTTGTTTGGTTTGTTTTACGGCATATCAACCTCAATGGGTTATTTAGTGCTGACAGCATTTTTAGGATAGATTCGTATGAATAGAATCTGTATTCTTTGCTTTAGATTGGTTTGGTTTATTTTGTTTTACGGCATATCAACCTCAATGGGTTATTTTATGCAGACAAGATTTTTTTTCAAAAAAGTATTTCTGGTAATATTTTCTCCATAAATGTATTGCGGGGGAATATTTTTTTTTTTCTACAAAAATGTATTGTTGGTAATATTTTTTCCAAGAAAGTATTGCTGGTATGAAAACCTGTTTTTACACATTTTGACCCCAGTTTGGAGGTTAACTATTTGCCCATATCAGGTGCAACCACTCCAGGTCAGGGTGGACCTGGGAACATCAGCAATTAAGAGGTAGTTCCATGCTCCTTAAAACCTGATCAGAGGCCTTTCTGCTGGATGTAATTTATCGTCATACCCAGGACGAGACCCGATTGTCCAAGCATGTATCACATATGACACTTGGAGGGGGGGGGAATTAAGTCATTACATGGTTCACTTTGGAAGATCCACTTTTATCACTCTCACATAAACTTTTCATTTGCATGAGTTTAATGTAATGTTTATCAATAATGTATTCTTCAGTTTACACTCTTTTTTTATTCACTGGGACCATAACTAATGTTTAAGAAAAAGGATATTAAGAAATACAGGAAAACAATCAGAGGTTGCTTGTGCACCTGTATTTACAAGAAGAGCGCTCCAATCAATAAATAAAGCACAATCAAAATGATGGGTAACAGGTTTATGCAGTGGTCCAAGAAAGTTGAAATTGACACTCCGAGAGTAATTGTCAGAAAAGCCCAACCAACAGAATTGACAAAGTTTACAATAACAAAGAAAATAAAGGAACAGGACAAAAATAATATTAAGCAAATAAAATATGCAAGACAAAAGAATTCCCTAAAGACTAGCCAGATTAATAAGCACCTGATGAATGTCGTGACAGAAGGGTGATACAATGGATGAAGCCTAGTAATAAGAACAACAATGTGGGTAATAGTCTGCATGTAAATTATAAACATTTTTTTTTTTTTTGTGTTTTCTTTGCAGACATTCGATGACTGTGTCGAAGAAGGTGGCGAAGACTGTGATCCTTCCAATCTTTGGATGCAGATTCCCTTTTTCTGTGGTCATGCTGCTGAATGTTGGTAAGTATTAGAATGAGTGACTCTTCTCTTAGGGGGGAAGCCAGGGATGAAGTTTGGTTCTTTTTACCTCTTCTATTTGAAAAAGCCAAATTTTTTTTCAGATTCTTTCCTTTCCATTGTTTTTCAAGGCTCCTCTACCACACTACTTAATTTCAGTGTTGCCATAGCAGGATATGACAACACAACTGCAAAATCCAAACACACTATCATTCATTTATCTGAATCATTTGCAGTGACAAGATAAATTTTTTGCTTTGTAAACAAAATCACTTCCAGAATGTTAAGGGTTAACTGCAGAGAGAGGTTGATATTAGTCAAGGGCGAAAGGGTAGAGTTAAATGTGGCCTTGTTCATCACTTCACTTATCTCAGAGGGGTAGTGTTAAATATGACCTGTCCTCAATAATAGCATCCAAAATTTCCAGGAACCGGTTCTATAAAGGCAGGTAACCTTTAGGAACCTATTCTGCTTATTTTCTTTTCAATTTGAGAATGGAAAGAAATCAATTTATCAAATAGAATTAAATCATTTTGATTATTTAATAGAAAACATTTATTTATTAAAATATTTT
Source organism: Acanthosepion pharaonis (assembly GCA_903632075.3). Classification (NCBI taxonomy): domain Eukaryota; kingdom Metazoa; phylum Mollusca; class Cephalopoda; order Sepiida; family Sepiidae; genus Acanthosepion; species Acanthosepion pharaonis. Next base: position 115,274 of record CAHIKZ030002970.1, read on the forward strand.
CTGATTGAAATTCTGTTCTCATGATATTTCTCTTCAGAAGTGTTGTATAAGAGTAATTGTCATTGCCGACACCATGGTTTTGAGTAACATGGGCAATTCCATTATTAAGTAGAGCGCATGATCCTAAAGGAAGTGAATAAATACAAAGTAGTGTAAGAATCACTGTTCTCTCTTCTTGTCTATCCGGTTAGATACTTGTTGTGCGAGTAATATGGGTAATTCCATTATTAAGCAGATCATATGATCATAAAGGACGTGAATAAATAGGAAGTAGTGTGATGACTATACGATCAATGTTTGCTCTTCTTGTCTATCCACTATTGCTATACATTCATTCTCTTCTGATCATTATAGTGTTTGGCAATTACTACCTGGACGAGTATTACTAGTGTGATTAGTACCGGCATCTATCAAGCCTCAGAATATAATGAGCATTTTTGGAAGTGATAACAAGCTTTTGCTTGACATACATAGCAAAAGTGACAAGTGAAGCTGTCCACCATTTCAAAAAGTAGTATGTTTTTTTATCTCTAGTGTCATCAACTGTGTTATGGTTTCTTATCCACATTCAAACTGAATTGCTGCAGTCCGAAACATTCACTGGAAGGCCTATCAAAATTTATGACTGGAATATTTGCCACATTTTTAACTTCAAGAGGATTTTTGTTTTTGTTGTTAGAATTATATTCATCTCAGAAATTCCTCTTTCAGCCTCTGTAGAAGGTACAAGATGTTTATGGTAATTTCTTGTTACGTTTTCAACATAATAACGGAAATCATTAAGAGAAATGCTTTACAAAACTTTGGTAACTTCTCTTCAGCATTTATAGATTCTTCCATATTTCAAGAAACCAGAAACCAGTTCGCTAAACTTTTATAATTTTAAAAATTGGTTTGCATGAAGTGGTAGAATGTTACTACTGCTTGTAGTCTTTCTATATTGGTATGATACCAGAGATAGATTGCAGGAAGGATTGGCTAAAATGTTTAGGTAATGAAAAAAAAATAAAGAAAACTTAGAATAACAATGGTTGATATCAAATTGATCAGATTGACTAGCAGTGTTTCTCAACGTGGGCCCATAGATGCCAAAGTGAGCCTGAGAAATATTTTAATCGTGGCAGGGGACACCACAAGCAGAATTATATTTTGTAAATGAAAAATATTTCATTTTTTTAATAAATTTTATTTATTGCTTTTGTGGATTATTCAAATGTCTTTTAAATTTTTAATACCATTGTTTGGCACAAGGTAAGAATTTCAAAAACTATTAAAATTTCTTTTCATCATGCCTAGTTGTCATCATTTTAAGGTTAAGTATGGTCCATTGTTCTTTCTATATATCTTTTTCAAATTCATCCCAATAAGGCATATTGCCACCAGCATCCAATTTTACAGATTTGAGAAAAAGTTTCTTTCAGTGGCATATTTGAGGAAAGGACACAGATAGGACAGGGGAACATTTTCAATTCATTTTCTTATTGACATTTTGGTTATTTGAAAATATAGTCATGGGGGAAGCAATTAAAGGAAGGGAGTTAAAAAGATCTTCTTTTCATCTTCTTCTGTGTGTCATTTAACCTTTTGACAGTGAAATTCATGCAGTCTGGGAACCACTACTTCAGAAATATTCTATAAGTTTTGATGCTGGAGATGGACTACAGGAAGAATCAGTGGAGATGTGGTAATCAAAAAGAAAGAAAAGGTAGAATAAGGATGATGTGCCAACAACAAAAGTGTCACAGAAATAGAAGACCTGCAAATGTATCATTGTTGGCAATTACTGGGAGAGAAATTTCACTTATTTCTTTCTGATTTTAAGGATGGATGGATGATCTATATGAGAAAGTCCAAATTTAAAAAAAACAGTTAAATTAAATTTCATTAGTTTTTCTGAAAAAGATTAAAAAATATATTATACATAAGAAAATTACTGAGAAATTTTAAAGGCAGAAAAAAGTGGTAGTATTATATACAAGTATATATGTTATCAGGAATTTTTAACTGGCTTAAACCTCATTTGGGATTTTTTTACAAGACAAAAAAATAAAAAACTAATAGATAATAAAACACAAATTAAAGCAGATGAATATAACAATTGTTTACAAAATTAAAAAATTTTTTTAAATATTTGTCTCTTTTTGGGAATCAGATCAACATAAATTATTATTTTAGTTTGATGAAGTCTGAGAACAGAAATGCATCATGAAATTTTTTAAAACATACAGATGGAATACACAAAATATCTATATATTTATATATAATATATATAATTATTGAAAACCAAAATTTGACAAATCTCTAAATATAGATGGTTAATTTCTAGTTTGTAATCTCATAGTTTGAGACACCTCCAACTTTCAGAAATCTTACATATTAACAGCCAGGCTTCAAGAAAAGAAATAATAACAAGGAAACCATTTTGTAATCCTTAAAAATAGATAGTTCAAGCATTGTCAAAATCATCTTGTGTTGAGGTTTCAGATAATTTAATTTGAACAGATTAATTTTCAAATCAGGATCAGGTTATTTGGGCTTTGGAACAGGCCAAATACAAAGGCAGTCCACAATTATCTAATGGTTGGCATTCTTTGATGCTGCCATTATTTCATTGCCAGAGAAAAATACATTGGCACCTCGATTCTTGAAAATCTTGGACCTTTATAACCCATTGAACAAACAAACCTTCTTTCACCATTTAGTCATGAGTGGCTACTATTTTTGATATATATATATATATATATATATATATATATATATTTACATCATGCCAGACTCTTTCTCTCTATACACTAGAGGTTTTACACTTGAATTATTGAAACTTCAACTTTCATACTATCCTTTTGTATTATTATATTGCGTATATAAAGATTTATTTTGTATTTATCAACACTTTGTTAATTTTCTTTAACCAATACACAAGGCCAATTTACAATGAAATCAAGTATACCTTATATATGGAGGTAACATATGTTGTCATAAAGTAAACAACTCATCAACAACTGATAACCTGTTATGGCTTATAATGTAAATATGTTTTTGTTTTAATCATTTCACCCCAATCAAGGCTATAAGGCCACTAGTACACAGTGGGTTACAGGGAAGTGAAAGAGAGAAAAAGACTAAGTATAGGGAGGATCGAGGAAAAGACAAAAGCTGAAAAGAATTCAAGAAGATAGAAGATGGTAATTGATGTTGCATTTAAAGTTTTTAAGATTTGTAGTTTTCAGAGAAGCAAGTAAACAGAAGGGAGTTCCACATGTGAGAAGTGTGAAAAAAAAACAGTTGGAGTAGAATTTAAAAAAATGTTTTTTTAAAACAAATGGCAAGGTAAATTCTCCAAGGAAAAAAAATGAAAAGAAGCAAAGTTCAAGTGATTGTTTATTGATAAGGTTCCTTCTTTCAATATTTATTCCTATTGATAATCTGGTTTTGAAAATAGATAATGAGTTTGATAATTGCCTTCTTCATAGATAACACATATATAATCATTTTAAAATTCCTCCAGAGAACCAGTGTATTTATGATGAGTGGGCTATGCTGATGATATAAGTATACATAGTTGGAAATAAAATTGGTCTTGAAGAAAAAAATCAACATTCTTTTCCAAGTGTTCCATGAAGTAGGACAGAATAAAAACCATCCCAAAGCAGAAATTATCATCTGGAATTGTAAAAAAATTTATTTTAGGACATATACACTGAATCTATCATAAACATTTTAAGAGTGAAATAAAGAAACACATTTCAAATACTTTCAACTATAGGAGATAATAAATGAATATAGAATAAAGGTTGCATAAATGCGTTTTGTCCAACAAGGATGCTTCAATGCCAAAATATTGACCCTAGAACTCAATTATAATTTTTCTTTTCACATCTGGATTTTTTCATCTGGACATCATGCACAGACGAAACTTGTTCAGAAATATCTAAACTATCAATTTTTATCAAAAAATGAATATAGTAAAAAGCAAGCAATCAAAACCAATAATTATGGAACTGTCTTCTTAGTTTCTGGGAACAATTTCACTTTATCAAACAAAGGGTTATTTAATGCCAACAATATTTATTGCTGGTAATATTTTCCATCACAAATTTTTTCTTTGATTATTTTTAAGACCAAAAAAATATATCATGGTAATATTTCAACATCCAAAAATGTATCACTGGTAACAAAAACCTAAAAAAGGATTTAGTGCCATGATGGAATATTAAATGTATTTGGTAATAAAAAAAAAAAAAATAATTTCTTTTATTAAATATATTTATATATTTATATAGTTTGGGGGTTAATTATTTGGATCTAGATTTTATTTTTTTAAATAGAAAAAAAAAAATCACAAAATGGTATTGAAGACATCTAACAAAAATATATAATGATTTTTTTTTTGACAAGTACACAAAAAGAACATTTTGTGTGCAGTAGAAAAGAAAGGTTTCAATTTTTTAGCAAAATAAATATCAAACTTGAACAATTTCCATCTAGAAAAAAAACTACCCAAAAAAAACAGAGAAATATATATATAAAAATGGAAAATGCTGTGAGAAGATACCCATTTTTCTTTTTGATAACTAGTCATTATGTAGATAATTTATATTGTCTATAGTTTTTTAATAAAATATAAAGTATACTTATTAAAAAATATAATTTGAATGGATTGAAATCAAAGTCCTTTAAAAAAAGGAAACGTGTAAATGACAATGTTGATACTCGTATGCAACTGAATAAAATATAATTCATACATACGTACATAGACAAGAACGAGGACTTGAGAAAGTAATTGAGAGGAATGTTCTCCTATGGAGACGATTTTTATTTTTTAACTTTTTTCTTTCTTCAAAATATCAAAAGGATAAAAAAAAAAACAAAACAAAAGAGATGAATTGGTTTTTTGAATAAATGAAAAGAAATGAAAAAAATCAAAAAAAAAAAAAAAAAATGAAAGTCCATTACGTAATAGTGAATGTCTTTTTTTTACTCCCACTTCCAGAACTGCTAACCATTATTACCTTTTGCAAAGCATCATGTACTTCAAAGGAAAGGGTGAGTTCAATATATTTATTTATTTTTTTTATTTTTCCTTAAAGAATATCAAAAGGGATTGAAATTTTATTTCCATTATTACCACACCAATAGGTATATAGCCTGCAAACTGAAATATGTCTGTGAACATATTTTTATTTTCTGTTTGATTTTAGAATTAGAATAGTTAATATTTAAACCAACATCCCAGACATAGAACATTTGGTTTTGTGGCTATCTTTTGAAGTGACAAATACAGAGACCAATTGCAATGGTACATCATGACGTCTGAACTAACGACCCTACTACAGGTTTTGAATTCAAGTTATTTCTCTGTTTACCATTTAAGGCTATAGAAGTATCATACCCATAGCTAAAATAGACAACAAGAGGAGGATATTGAGGAGGACCTTGTATAAAAAGGGCACATAGCTGCAAATAGATTCAAACGTCTGCTCTTCAATTCCTCAAGTGAGCAAACATATTTCGACTGTTTTTAGTTTAATATATAGTAAAAGTACATATGCTATATGAAATATATTCTAGAACAGGTATATTGACCTTGACTTGTATAAAAGTACATATGCTGTTGGCACACTGAATGATTTTAAAACCGTAACTCAGCACAGTCCGCAAAAGGTTGCCAACTCCCGTTCTAGACAGTATTTTTTATTAAAGAAGTGGTAGATTTTTATTTTCCTCTACTAGCTCGAATATTCAAGAAATCGTAGAGAAGAATGCATTTCCCTTGTCAGGAGAAATCATTTGATTAGATGTGTTTTAGGCCATATCAGCCACGGAGATACATTGACAAATCAAGCAAAAGGTTTAAATCCTATTGGAGAGAGCATATTTTTCTTTCCTAAGATTTCTTTAATATTCAGGCCCAGGAAATTAAAAAAAAAAAAAAAATCATCTACCCAAACATTATTTTTAGTGGATATCCATATTTAAGTATTTTTATTATGTTTTAGGAAGCTTCAAGAAGAAAGAAAACAAAAAAGTTTCTCAAACTTGATTCCCATTATAAGTTCATCTAGAAAGCTCTGAAGTTGATATTCTTAAGTCAGCTAAGTGGCAACTTTTTTTTTCTATTTATCCTTTGTATAATGCAAAAACTGTGTGTCAAAGTTGCCAACACAGTAAAAAGCATAGTGTTTATTGTAAAAGAAAAAAAAAAAAAATACATGCACACTCCCAAATTATTCTACTACTTGCAGACATTAGGCAGGAACAAGAACTCTGAATACAAGTTATCAAAAGTAATCTAGCCTCTTAATTTTCCGAATCCCATAATGCTTTATATATATATATATATATATATATATATGACTGCAACAGAAATGGTAAGACATTTGCAAGATAAAGACACCATTGCTACTAATATCTTATATTATGTGGGTGGTATCACTGCCACACCCTGTTGTATTAAGCACTTTTTACTGCACATTTTCTAAAAGTTAGCATTTACTAAGTTATATAGTACAGATATTCGATCTATTGGTATATAATCTGGGTGGATCCTAGTAATATTAATTATTAAAACTGATCCACAGTGAGCTGATGATAGCAGCATACAGAACAGGCTTGAAATAGACTATCCCTATGTTGAGGCAATTTTTGGTGTTTGCTATATATATATATATGACTTAAAAATGGGTATTCACTGAAAATAGTGTTTTAGTGGATGCTCTGTTTACTTAATAAATAGATAAATAAGTAAATAATGTATTTATTTTTGTCTACCAACCTGAATATTCAAGAAATCTTATTAAAGCAAAAAATACTCCAGCAGGATTGAGTACCAGATGGCCAAGCAAAGCCCAGATAGTGCAGTTAAACACAGATTTTCTCCCCCCCCTCCAGATTCTTGAAATATTCAGGTTTTGTTTGGCCATCAGTCTCTCTGTAACCAACAGGCCTAAAGCATGTCATATCTAATGAGTTTCCCTGAAGCAGAACAAAGGTTTGAACCCTGCTGGAGACAGCATATTTTTCTCGAATATTCAGGCCAGTAGAAGAAAATAAAATACACTATTTAATAAACAGAGCATTTACTCAAATATAGGTATCCACAAAAAAAAAAAAAAAATATATATATATATATATATATATATTATAAAATGGACAAAGCCTGACAATTATTTTAAGATATTTTTGTGTTTATACATTCTTTTTATAGATACAAATATTTAAGCAAATTCTCTATTTATAATAAACAGTATTAAACAACATTTACCAGCCTGAATGTCCGAGAAATTTTCAGAAATATTCTATATGGAACCGTCATTTACCTTGACATGCCTTTAACCGATTTGGCCACGAGGGAGCGTTCGGTCAGCAAGGTCAAATTTACTGTATTTGAACTTCAATCTTCCATTAATCTCTCTCGTAGATTCATATCCGCTCGTGGCGTATCAAATGTAAACAAATGATGTCACACATTATGAAATGGACAAAGTCCAACAATTATTTTAAGACATAAAAAGAATGTAATGTCTTTAATATATATATTATAGTTTTAAGGTATGCTATATTTATAGGTTAACGTGCTCAAATCTCAGGGATAGAGCATATGTAAATATAAAAAGTGAACACGGAGGTCTTGAGTGCAATATTCATGGCCTGAAGATTGTGTTCAAGCAGGAAACCCTTGGTGCTTACACACAAAGGTTAGTGTTGGAACCTAGAGAAGGTTACTGAATAGAATAATCAGCTGCGGTTTGGTAACAAATGATAATACTTACGACAAGAACAACACATATAAGATTCGCCAGTAGCATGTAGACGTAGTAATCAACTGCTACAAGTGAGTCAAGTGAATTCCACAATGAATCTCCAACCGCAGGATCACCGGGTCAGATGTAACACAAGGCCAATGGTTTTAACGTGGGTTTAAAAAGCCCGTACCCATAAAAAAATGGGGTCTGGTAGCTGTCTACCACCCCAGATGAGACTCTACCCTTCGGCATAGCCTCGTCTGGTTTCCTCTCTGCCTTTGGGCAGAGAGTTCGACTAGCACAGCTGGAGATGAATCTCCGACTGCAGACCAACATACAGTATTTACTATTGTAAATATGTGTATGGGGACATACCTATTACTGTCTGTAAAACTGCTACAACAGTTCATAAGCTTGTCTTGCTAGCTCATTTATGACTGAGTAGTGATTTCAATCCTCACAGTACTCCATACTTATGGCCTTGTGTCACATCTAAACTATGCTTAGTAAATGGAGCTCTGTGTGTGTGTGTGAGAGAAAGGACTTCACCGTTGTGTAATGGTTAGCAAAATTGTCTTGTTACAATAATTATGAATATAGGAGTTTTATCTTAATTGGGCGTTACGTACTTTCAGCCATTTGCCTTATTGCAACTATACTTAGTAAATCGCTATATATGCGTGAAAGTCCATTAATTGCTGATGGTGGAAATTTCTGTCATTGTCTTACTATGGCAGAAATTCTCATTACTAAAACCAAAATTATTGGCTTATCTCCCTGGCTATTTCTCTTCATATATAATTACTTTCTGGAGAAAAAAAAAAAAATTCATCATACCTGGAAATAATAGCCACTTGTACAGTGAGACTCATTATACATTGTTTATGTTTTTTAAAGACATTTTGTTCACATCTTTGATGTCAAATTAAGCATTTTCTCCCTAGTGCCAGTGGTTGATGTTCAATCCCAAGTTGATTCGTTTTCTACGGCTTATCAAACCTTTGCAGGTTATTTAAAACTCAAAAATATTTTTAGACAGGAAGAATTTTTTTTTTTTTGTTTGTGTGTGTGTGGGGGGGGGTGAAGATAAAGATTTAGTGATACAAGTTGTACCTATTAACCTGTATTTGGGGAGAAGAGGTGGATTCATGGGTATTTGCATGTTCAATGGGAATTGGAACTCAGCTCTCTGACAATCAATTCAGAGCCGTTATCCATTAAACCACCCGCACACCTAAGCTTATAGAACTTGGGTAGAAACAGAATTTTCAATGCTTATTCTTTGCAGGAATGCGGCAAACAGACCAATCTTCCAGTGCAATCAAAAAAAAAAAAAAAAAAAAAAAAAAAAACTCTTTGCCTCCCTAATTCCAAAAACAGTTATTACTGTGTCTACTTCAGTAAATGGTGTTTGCAATAAGCTAACTGCTTTCAAACTGAAGCAGGGGATCAAGAAACCCTATTCTTCCCTGAACAAAAAGTGGAAGTTGAAAGAGAAAAAGCTAGTCCAGTCCCTGCTGACTGCAGACATAGTGTTTCACAGTTATGCAGGTCCCTAAAGTCCAGACACAGGAAATTTTTTTTTTTTTGAAACCACCACAGATTAAACAGATTTTTCTTCAGAAGAAAGAATTCACTTCTTTTTCTGGGGTTGCTAAAAGAGGTGTACTCAATGAAAATCACACATGCAACACTCTTGATTTGACACAAAGAATAAATGTGTTAAAAATTGACAACAATGTGGAGTTGTTACATAGAGTTCTTGTGAATCTTGCAACGTGCATCAGCCTTTGCATCACAGATGATGGAAATCATATTGAAAATGTTATTTGTTAATATTTCACTTCAATAAAAATGTTGTTGAAAATTTCTTGAAAATATGCATTTTTGCCTGTGTGTCCAGACTTTACGGACACACCCTGATATATTTCACATAAACCAAAAAGTTCTGTCCTGCACATTATCTTCAAAAAAATATTTTAAATGGAGGGAAAAAAATCTTCAACAGAATGTTCGACTGGTCAGGTCTAGGTTATATATATATATATATATATATATATATAAAAAGAAAGAACAGTAAGATATAAAATCCGGTGTTCTTATAGATATTTTTATTTTTACAAAATAGTGCTCAATGTAAATTTACAGAGCATTAATTTTTGAAACATGGTTAGAACTGTGTAGCAGAAAAAAACATTTTAAATCTATATATATATATATATAATATTTTATCTGTTCTTGATAAGATAATATTGGGATATATATATATATATATACCTTTAGTGCCTGAACACAGTACCAATTAGTCGAACATTGTTAATGAAACTGTAGACAAAAATTGTTCCAAAACTGTCAGAAGTCATTGTGATAGAGAATTTCAGTGTACTGGCATTGTTGAAATGATTTATTATACCTGATTGTTCACTAATGCTCAGAAAATAACTAAAGCCTGCTCAGCATAGTTACAGTATAAAGTACAGATTGACTGAGCAGATAAATCTGCTCAAGTAGCTAGCAGACATTCGTGTATTTAGAAAGCAAATTCTCTTTTAGGCATGACTTATTAAATAAATTACAAGCATTATGTCTGCTTATTTTTAGTATAATCCGTTCAAATTCATGGATATTTTTCTGTGTATTCGTTGCAAACTAGAAAGGGTTACCAAATGATGAATAACCAAAATGGAGGTTGGAAATGAAATGGTAATCTTTATAACATCAACAAAATTCAATACTCACCAGCGGTGTGAAGTAGGTAAACCACTGCTAGTGATGGACTACTTAAACAGCATACTACCCTCCCCACCTTACAATAGTGTCCAACATATTTATGAGGATTAGGACATATACCATACCTATGAACACTAATGGGTATAACAGTATTACAATGAAATGATACAAGAAATGCACTGTTACAGTGTATTTCTTGCATTATTCGATTGTAATACAATATCCATAAATAGGAATGGATTATGCCAAAAATAAGCAGATATAATGTTTGTAATTTATTGAATCAGACATATATATATATATATATATAAGGTACTTTCAAACATAGATGGTACAATCATAGGTCATCATTCAAGCTACTTAGTCTTAGGTGCTCTACCAAACTTGATAACCATGTGTGGAATTTAAAAGAAGAAAAAAAACAACAACAGAAATCCGAATGTAAGATGGGAAATTAGAAAAAAAATGCAAAGCCTTACAACAGCTACAACAATATTTGCAACCTCTGCCAAAAGGAAAAATTACCAATTATGACATTTTCAGATTCAAAAAAAGATTTTGAATCAGAAATCCGATGTATTGAGTCCTTGCATACATATTAAGAAATTCCTCTTAAGCACATATGAGGCTGGATAAAAAAATAGATTTCAATTAATTTCACAACTTTTTCTTCTATTACACCCAACATCATGCAATTGTTTCATATAGCATTCACTGGAGTTTTTTTTTTTTTGTTTGTTTTTTTTAAAATAAAGCGTTGGGAGGTCAATTGATAAAAATCGCCTGTGGATACCGTAAGGTTGAAACCAAGGTAGCATATTCAATTTATCTCCTGACTTTGAAAAAAATACATATGTACTTACATTAAAAGTGAAACAAAAAGCTTGTAAAATATTTCAAAATAAAAGAGTGGATCATTTTGAGTAATCAAATGAATCAAAATATATTGTTCTATCCACCAACTCGATCACAAGTGAATTTATCTAAGCTTAACATAAAATTTGTTACAACTCCTAAAACAAGAAAAGACTACAAAACAAAATAAGATAAAACTTAAAAAAAAGCAGAATTTACTTTATCACCTGTAATAATTGTCCCAAAGAATTTAAATACATGATTATATGAACATAAAAGGGATCTTTTACAAAACAACACGTTAAATGCATTAGTTGCTCACTGTAGTGAGTGAGCATAATTTTGATTTAGAAAGGGCTAGTTTTAATTAAAGAGAAATCAATTTATTAAAAAGGTAAAAGTGTATAGAAAGGGCTTTAATTGCTTGATCATCCACAATAAATTTATGTCCAGCTTCTTACAGCATTTAATCTTTTTTGGTAGATCTATTATCACAATGTTGGATATTTTAATAACAAAAGTGACAAAAACAAAGAAACCGTAACAAAATTCAATTTGCTAGACTTTATATCAAAACAAAAACAGCAGTTTTAAATTTTTTTGTCCCATCTGTGTGTATGTATAGTTACTTCAATATACGATTCTCAATGTTTAGCAGCATATCAACTCCTTATGGGTTATTTAATGTTGAAATTTAATTTCCCTTGGGGCATTAGTAATTTCATACAAAAATGTATTGCTGGTAATTTTCGTTTTACGATTAAAATATATTGCTGGTATTTTAACTATATAAATACATTTTTCATACTTTCATAGCGTTTTTCACCTCAGTTTTGCCCATAGTTGGGACCCTAACAGGTGCTACCACTCCAGGTCAGAGTGAACTTGAGAACAACAGCAATTAAGAGGTGGTTCCACGCTTCTGAAAACCTCCCGATCAGAGGTCTTGCTGTTAGATGTTGTTTAGTGACATACCCAGAAGAGTACATCAATGTAAATATCACTTTAGTTCAACGAGGTCCAAAGGGATGAAACTCGACCCACAAAAAGACTGCCACCTTGTCATTAATTTTCCTCATATTATGCTGGTATATATCAGTAATTTCTTTTATCCTCCCCATTTTCAATCTTTTCATTGTTTCATCCCCGAGTCTTAGTGGCATTATCGCCATGCTTGATGGTTGCATGAAACGAAAACCCAAACAAACACTGTAAGTACCCTATACTCTAAAATATTGCATAAATTATTATTACTAATAATAATTAATTTATTATTAGTAATAATAATTAATTTATTATTACTACTAATAATTAATTTATTATTACTACTAATAATTTATTTATTATTATTATTATTAATTTATTATTATTAATAATAATAATTTATTATTAATAATAATTAATTTATTATTAATAATAATAATAATTTATTATTAATAATAATTAATTTATTACTATTATTAATAAATAATTAATAGTAGTAGCATGATGATGATAACAGCTGACAAACGTTTGCTTGTTGACTCCGATGATGGAACAATATGTCCTTAAAATGTTTTTTGGACTGTCATCCACTTCCTGTTACCTTTGATCTTTTACTTTAATAAATAAGAGAGAGTAAAGAAAAGTAAATGGAACAGTCAGCCAGCCATACTATTATTTTTTTAACCATGTCCCGCCATTATTTAGATTATTCAGACTATTGTCCTCATCTTTGACGCCATATTATTTATTACAACGTTTCGGTCGTTGTACGCTACGGCCTGCTTCAAGGACACATGGCACAGTGGATAAAGGCGTTGGTTACATCCAGTGACAAAGACCAAAAGAGTGTGAGTTCAATACCCAGTTAAGGCAATTGAGAATTATCAGGAGATAACTGATAACCGATATCCATTAAACATGGCACGTGGAACTAGAACAGTCTACCCCAGTGAGTGAAAAAAAAGGGTTCAGTTCGACATTCCAACCACCTGAAGACGGACGGAGCGTACAACGGCCGAAATGTTGTGATAAATATAGCGACAAATATGAGAACAATAGTCCGAATAATGTAAATAGTGTACATAATACCTCATCTCAGAAATATAGACACATATCCCGTAATAATCATGGCTCTCCACGGCTTCCTTTTTAAACTTTAATATCTCTAAGTTATAAATTGTCATGACTGATTTTTGGAGTAATGATAACGTCTTTCTTTCTCTTAGGTTCATTGTATATCACTACTGAAGGAAAAAAAAACCCTGTGCATTACACTATATTGTTCACGATGTTTCAACCATTGTACGCTCTGGCCTTCTTCAGGTGATATACGTTGGAATTTGGAACCGAACACTTCATTTCGTCCACAGGAAATAACTGAAATTGAGATATCCATCAAAGATACAGCGCGTAAAAGTTAGGATGATTTACCGGTGGACGAAATAAAGGGTTCTATTCAAAATTCCAACGTATATCGCCTGAAGAAGGCCGGAGTGTACAATGACCGAAACGTCGGGAACATGACAATAAAGATGAGGACAACAGCCCGAATAATGTAAATTGTTACAAAAGTTCACCTCAGAAATATAGACAAGTCCCGTGCTTATTTTATCCATAGATAATGAGATAGCTTCATGTTTTTTTCGAAGTAAGCATAAGTCTGGCCGATTCCAACTATTACACTACTTCTATGTGCGGTGCCCCTTCAGGACGTTGGCGATCATGCCTCTCCACAATTTCCTGTTCCTTGTAGCATTTTTGTCTGTTTGCCATCTCTCCCATGTTCTGCTCTGTCATTCATTCACTCTAGCTCGCCAGGTAGGCTATGTGTTGCTTTCTTCTGTCTCTTTTACCTTTAATCTGTCCTGTGAGTATCAAATTTTCCAAGCCCTCTTTCCACCTGTCTCTTCCTGATACTAAGTATAACTGTTCTTTTCGTTTCCATTGTCTCTAGTTTAGAAATACTTCTGTGAGATGATTGTGGCCACATCATCAGTCATGTTGCCCTGGGATCCTTTGGAGTTTTAGGTTGATGCAACATCAGATTCCTTCACTCAGGTGAACCTGACGGTGGGGGGGATCAAATACAAAGATGTAACCGCGCAAAGACCTGTGTTAAAATATCAATCGCAAAATGCAAATGGCTTTGAAACTAGAACTTTGTCGTTGCTCACGTGTTTGGTACATGGTATTCTTTTGTAGAACCACATTTCTGTCGTCTCTTCTGTCTAGTCTTTATCTGTGAGGAGATTGTATAGAATTCACTGCCATATAGAAGGACTGATATTACGTAACAGCTTTCTTGCTTCAAGTCTCTTCATCTGTGAAGAGATTGTCCAGTATTACGTAACAGTTCAGTACTCTTTTCTTTGTTTCTGTTGCTTCAAGTCTCTTCTTCATCTGTGAGGAAATTGTCCAGCATTCACTGCCATATAGAAGGTTTGGTATTACGTAACAGCTTTCTTGCTTCAAGTCTCTTCATCTGTGAAGAGATTGTCCAGTATTACGTAACAGTTCAGTACTCTTTTCTTTGTTTCTCTTGCTTCGAGTCTCTTCTTCATCTGTGGGGAGATTGTCCAACATTCACTGCCATAAAGGAGGACTGATATCACGTAATAGTTCAGTACTCTTTTTTTTGTTTCTGACACTAGCAACAATTAAATTAATTTTAAAGATTAACAGTTATTTTAAAATGAATTTGGACAGACCAAGAAGATTGACTGTCCGCTATTTTTTTTAATCATTTCACCCAATCAAGGTGATAAAGCCACTAAGATACAAGGTTACTGAAAGTGAAAAAGTAAGCGCTAATGAAGAGAAAGGACAACAAATGAACAGGTTCACGATGACAAAAGATGGCGATTGATGTTGCATTTCATTTTTTTGGAGATCCTAGTTGGTAAAGCAAGAAAGTGAAAGTAAGTTTCACAAGCTGGAAGTGCGAGAGAATAACTTATTAGAATATGACGCCAAATCCGTTCTAAGGTCGTAGCGAATATGAGTATTAAAATCCTTGTTTGTAGGTGTTAATGTGAAAAAAGAGGTAAGGGTGAAAATGAGGAAAGTGTAAGTGTCACGTAGCTTGGTGAGGAAGACTGGTGAATGCGTAAGAGAATCTCTTAAGCCTTGGTGTCGTGAATCTGTTGCAGTATGTTGCCTTTCCTTCATACTGCTTGTCTAGTCTAAAGACTTGGCTTATATACTCTTCAAAGGAATCACGAAACATATTTTTTAATATCGGTAACACGACCCATTGGTTGAAAAATGTTAAGTATTTTTTGGCGAAATGATTAATTTACCAACCGGAAAGATGCGTGAATTCTCCGACTCAGAAACCATTTTTTTTTTCCATTTGGTGTTTGACTGTCTTGCTGTTTATTTCCGTCTTCGCTCCACACATACATACACATGTATGGTTAAAACAAAAAAAAAAAAAACAAAAACATATGTATGCTAGTTTTGCTATTGACGTGGGATATATATATATATATATATATGAATTGTTAAGATTAAAAAAAATCTACATTCACGTACATATAAATATATTTTTTCCTCATGTATCATAGATACAGTGATCAGTATTATGAAACAGAGCTAAGTTTATATTAGTAAATATACATAATATCTAACGTATATTCACTAATGTACATAATATGTATGAATTTTATGACTGATTCATTGTAATATAAATTGAACTGCATCACATTTGATTTAAAAGAACTGATCCGACGTACAAATTTTCGGAATAACACCCGAGACCTTAATCTATTTATTGAACAATTTAGTTCATGACACATTGACTGATAAACTCCTACGACAAAAAAATTCTCAAATTGCCATATTAGTAAAAAAGCACACTCTTAAATTTTCAAAAAATTCAACCTTAGCGTTGCGACTGCACGCAACAAAAGTTTGTATCCCTTCAATAATACATTTCTAAACAAAAAAAAAAAAAAAAAAAAAAAACATTTCGATTTGCATTTAATTTTTCGCCTCTGACGCTACCTGGATTTACTAAAGACAAAATAATTTCCATGCCCGAGGATGACTGTGTGTACAGTTGAAAGTACTAGCAGATTATTAAAAAAAGACCTTATACAGCTTGTAGTTATTAAAAAAACAAGGATCATAACATTCATCGTGTGGTTCGAAGGTTAATGCAACTTTTAAATTTTGTTTGCGACGAGATTTCGCCATTTTATATCATTAACTTTACTAATCTATATATGAAAATTACTCAGAGTTAACCTGTAGAAAAGACAATATTTATAAATATAAATGACAATAGGAAAACTGTAGTCTTTCTGACGCGTTCCGTCCAATACGTTCTTTAATTAAATTCATTTCGTTTTTTGTTTTGAGAAAGTCCACATTGGACGAAACGCGTCAGTTTCCTATTTTCATCATATATATTTATATATATATATATATATATATATATATAAATATATACAAAAAAAACAAACAAAAATCTTAATATTTTTATGCTGTATTATTGTTATATATAATTTTTCGTCGGACGTTTCGGTCTATTTTAGACCATCATCAGGACATATTCATAAAATAGACCGAAACGTCCGACGTTGACATTATATTAACATTAAAACATATACATATATTAAGATTTTTTTTTTTTTTCTATATATTTTTCTTCATACTGTCGGATCTATATCCATATATTTGCTTATATATATAATATATATATATATAATATATGTGTGTGTGTGTGTGTGTGTGTGAGAAAGAAATGGGATTTATCCTAAGAGTGATTCTTTTATTAAAAAAAAAAAACAAAAAAAAAAAAACGCATCATCATTATCAATCAATTGTAGCATTTAAAGTTCATGAAATAATTCTGTTTCGATTAAATTATTTTATTTATGTTACTATATGTCTGCGTCAAGTGTACAGAATCGATACAAATTTCAAAAGTGAATAAATTTATTTCCTAGCAAAGAAAACATTTTTATTCTAATAGAAAATTCTCTAACTTCCAGTTCCAATTTTATATTGCTTATAGGCCGAGACATTAATTTAACAGAAAATGCTTTGATGTGGCCACCATGGTTTGACCAGAAGCTATAACGGCTCAAACCTTTATGACTGTAACCATTATCTCGCTGTTTCTATCTTCTTCCAAATAAATAAACGGTAAATTCTGTCTGTCCGTGTGTCTGAAATCCCTCTCACTCAGGCCACACTTGCTCTACATTGACTCATTATACCTTTTTGGAATCAGGATGATCCCCCGGATTGGAAATCTGCCATTCGTCTGGTGCGTGAACATCCAACATTGGGATTTGTGACAGGACGAGGAAGGAACAGTTAAAAATTCAAATTTTAAAATAACCGGAAAAAAATTAATGATTTTAAAAGTTTTTAATTCATATTGAGTTTAAAGTAACACAAAAACTTTGTGAATTTAATTTTTTTTGTTTTGAATTGAGTTTAAAAATATATCCAAAGCTTTGTGAATTAAGGAAATTAATTTTATTTCTTCAAAATGCAAAGTAAGTCAAATTAAATTGAGAGGTTTCATCATGTGAACTTTTAAAGTTCCGCAGAGATTGTCATTTGAAGAACTCAACTCAGTTGAAGTTTTACAAGGTGGATTCTCTTAATGATATCAATACGAACCCTGACTTTTACAGAGTTATCTACACTTAGTTTTTATTTACAAATATAGTGTTTTGAAAATGTACTTACGTCATTGATATCTGAATTTTTAAAAATACTTTTATGGTGGACACCCCGAGAAATGTACTATCGATGGCGGGTACATTGAGAAGTTCAAGATGGAAAGAAAATAATCTATAGGTATTAGAGATGTATCATCTAGGCTGGCATAGCAGAAACCTCTGGAGCATCTTGTGAACATTGAAGGCATGAATAATAAATCTGTCCAAGAAAACTTAATCTTATTCCATTGGAACGAGTTATAAATTCCGTCGCGAAAATGCATTTCCGGAAATTTAACATTAACTTTGGTTTAAAAAAAAAAAAAAAAAAAAATAAAAAAAAAAAAAACAAAACAAAAAGTAGTTTTTTTTACTTAGTAGTTTTTGGGAGAGAAAGAAGGTCATTTCATATTTTTCCCTTTTTTGTTTTGGAAATCTGACAATAGAATTTCAATATTTTCTTTATTAGAGGGAGAGACGGACGCGCTTGAGAGGTTTCAACCATTCGACTTACGGATTCTAGGGAGAGACGGACGACGCGGTTTTTTTTTGGAGAGAGAGAGAGAGACGGACGCGCGGGCGAGAAATATAGAGAGAGAGACGGAATAGGAGAGAGAGAGAGAGAGAAAGACGGACGGGAGAGACTTGGAAAGAGAGACGGACGGGGGAGAGAGAGAGATTCGGACGGGAAAGGAGAATTAGAGAGAGGAGAGATTAAGAGAAAGACGGGAGAGAGAGAGACGGACGGAGACAGAATGAAAGACTTCAGACGGACGAAATAAAAGTAAAGAGTAGAATTTTCATATTCGGAAGAAGAGAGAGAGAAGACGGACAGGAGAGAGAGAGAGGACGCGAAAATTAATCAGATTTTAAATAGAGAATTTCATTTTAACGGGAAACTTAGACGGACGCGCGTTATATAGAATATATAAATATATAGAGAGACGGAAAAGGGATACGGACGCGAGGGAAGAGAAAGAATTGTTCAAACCAAAAGACCGGAGATCTAAAATTCAAAAAGACTGACGGATGGATGAGCAGTTAGACAAAAAGGAGACTGACAGGCGTAAAAGAATGGAAGGGAGAAAGATAAAAAGAGAGCAGGACAAGAGAAAAGAGAGTGGGTGTGAGTATCGACGTTGAGAAAGAAAGGCGGAAAAAAAAGTAGAGAGATAAAGTGTGTAAAATCAGGAAGATCAATATTCCCCCAATGGCTTATAAGAATTGCTGATTTACAATCGCTGTCTACAAGATGGACCTTCGCAATATATTTATTTTAGGTTAGGCTCGTCTTGTACAAAAGCCACTGCATCGAGGCAAACACCGAAAACAAACTTTGCAAATCTAAATGTTGAGCATCGCTTTTACGCGAATGTCCGTTGATAGAAAAGAAACGTTTTGTCAGTAGTTGTTCAGAAATTTTATCACAGATTTAAATGATGGGAGGATAAGGTATAAGCATCAAGTCTTCTTAAAAATAATTGGATTTATTAAAATTTTTAATCCTGCGAGGATTTTGTTTACAATCTACTGGAACATTTCTTGGTGGAAAAACATTTAAACAGAACAATTCGACATTATAGGTGTAGACAGCTTCGCATATCGTACGGTTCACGCTCCTCCACGGTCTTTTGAACAGGTTTATCCCTATCAGTCTTTTTAGGATTCGGTGAAAAGGTCAAAACAAAAAAGTCTAATTAACTGTTATATCAATAACGTCTCCGTATGAATTCTGAAATTATATTAACTAATTATTTATTTTCTTCCTCAATAGGAGTAGATGGGTTCGCCTATCGTCCTGTTCACACTCCTCCCCAGTCTTTTGGGTGAGGTTTATTTTTTGTTCCTCGTTTCGGAAGGGATTTTAGGTTCCTTCTAAAGTCTTTTCTTTCTCTTTCACCCCCTTGCGTCTTAGTGGCATTATCGCCTTGCTTGGAGTAAAAAGATAAAAAAATACATTTTTCCAGGGTTTATTTGACGATGATTGATCAAAAAGTAATGCCAATTCCAATTTATTTTTGAATAAGTCACCAGTATTTCTATTTTTCATAAAATTAGGAACTAAAAAAGAAAATCGAGAAAAAGTAAATTGAAGTTACTTTATTTATTATTTCAAAATGGCTGCCCTTTTGGTATTGTCGTCAGGAAGAGAAAAGCTCCCACGAATTGGAGATACCGAAACTCTAACAAATATATCATTTTACATATCTAGCAGGTGTTTTAACAGATGATGGAAAAAGGTGACACAGAAATCCGAAGGCGCATTGGAACAGCAAGATACCTTTTGAAAACTAAATTAAATGCAACCGTAAGTTCTATGCTAACAGTTTCTTCACTCGCATTTCTCGCTTGTGGAACTTTTCCGGGTTCTTGCTTTCCACTCAGATGTGAACTTCAAAAAAATTTAAATGCGATGCCAATATTCATCTTCCGTTTCCTTAAACCCTATTCTTTTATTTTACTCTCTTCTTATGTTTTCTCAGATTCTTTCACGCTCGGTAACCTCCTTGCGTCTTGGTGGCTTTATCGCCTTGCTTCGGGTGAAAAAGATTTGATTTAAAAAAGAAAACAAAAACTACTAAGAAGCAGGAAAATTTCCTTAGAAACAAAGAGTGTTAAAATACTATGCAATATCCATATTACATTGCATACTAGACAGTCTTCTTACAAATGAAAAGATATGAGACAACAGAAAAGCGATTCTACAAGAGGAAGTTTTAAGGAAAAGGGGGGGGGAATGATGCTTAGACTTAGAATAAGAAAGAAAACGTTGAAAGTTCTGGAACACTTTTGTAATGTCAGTAAATGCTCGTTGTAGTAGAGACTTTGTAATCGCAGATACAACTATAGTAACGCCGTTGAACAATACCGGTGTCAGATGCCTTCGAATAACACTCGCACTAATAGTACTTGCTCGATAATATTCGCTTGAAGAGTAACCCGTATAGTGATCAGTATAGAGAAATAGTGTAGAAATAATGAATAGTATAGTAGTAGAGGATAGAATAGAAATGGTGATCATCTAGATGTCACGCTACTTCTTAAGTGCTTCCCTCATGGTCACGTGATCCACTTAATTCAACGATGGGATCGCCTGTGTTTGCCCTCTGGCGATCCATGTTTAAATTCCAGTGTCGGCAGCGACACTTTATTCCTATACAACAAAAACATAATGAGGAAAGAAGGCACCGAAAATTTGACACTCATAGGACATATCGGAGAGAAGTCAAACAGCGAGCAACTTACTTAACGTGCTTATATAAGGAGATGACAGAACAGGGAGTGGGAGGAATAGTTAAGTGACAAGCATTGCTAAGAGCGACGAAGGATGTTGTGGAGAACCATGATTTTTTTACTGGTTATCAACACCTTGTGAGTTATTTAAAGCTGAAATATATTGTTGGCTGATTGATTGTTATTTTACGACTTATCAACCTTTTCACCCAGAGGATAAAGACGTTGGTTAGATCCAGTGACTAGACCGAAAGAGTTGGGAGTTCAAAACCGGGTCACTAGAACAATCTACCTTGGTGGACGAAATAAAGGGTTCGGTTCGTAATTCCAATCACCTGAAGAAGGCAGTAGCGTATAATGGCCGAAACGTTGTGAATATAGCAATGAAGATGAGGATAACAGTCCGAATAATGTAAGTAATCATAAAACCTCATCTCGGGGATATAGACAGACTTTTGCAGGTTACATAAATCCGGAAAATATTTTTAGATCGTAAGAAATTTGGGAGAGATTATAATGATTTACTGATACAAGTCATACTAATTAACCCATAGTCGGGGGAAGAAAATGTAGATTTTCTCTGTAAGTGAATTTAACGAACCCGATTAGAATTTGAACTCGGCACTCCGGTTTCCACTTCCGAGCCATTAATCATCACACTATCGCATATTCAACTTTACAGCATTTGGTATAGGATAAGTGGTAACCCATCTTAAAAATATGATCAAGCTCGACGTTATTTTTTTCATGACCGTACGAAAGCCAGTTTTTCAACGTGATATGGTCCCTATTTTGGACATTAATAAGAGCTATGATATTAGTTGTATAGAGCCGTAATCGCTTACGTCCTGATTTTTTTTTATATATATATATATATATATATATATATATATATATATATCTCAGTTAAATCATTTTTTTTTTAAGAATTAATTTACGGTGTTTATGATCTTTATTGCCGAAAAATTTTTTTGAGACATGGTGCAATGGGATTTACCAGTACAGTTTGTTGTGGTCCCAGGGTAATCTACTAAAAAAAAAAAAAAAAGAATAAGCGATCAAAATTTTTTAAGCTTCCTTCGCAGCTTTTAACAATGTCCAAAAATACAAAAATAAAATTAATTGAATGTTCACCAAAAGATAAAACTGGATTGTAATATATTCTTTCTTTTTATGTGTCATGTCCTTTAAGGCCGTAAGCGATCATGGCTCTCCACCTCCCTCTATCCCTTGCAGCTCTCAAGTTCCTGCCCACTGCTTCCTCTCCCAGATTACGTTCTGTCATCCACTTGCTTAAGCCCGCCAGGTATGTCACGGGCTGCTTTCCCTTGTCTCTCTTTCCCTCTATTCGACCCGTGAGTATCAGATTCTCCAGGCCCTCCTTCCTCATTATGTGTCCCAGAAACTTCAGCTGCCTCTTCCTGGTGTTAAGTATAAAGAACATTTATTTTCTCCTGAGTAACGCCCGGTGTCCCTGCTAGTGATAATTTTATTTTTGACAAATAATTCAAGCTTTTCTCCAGTTGAACGGATTTATATTCCATCTCCAAAGATCTAACAAAATTCTTGAAGATCTTAGGAGTATAAAATTTAATTAAAGCAATAGTAACAGACATGATTAAAATTAGGTACCTTCAAAAATTCAATAAAAACGAGTCTACATGATGAGGCAAAAGCATAAAAGAACATTTTATCGGGAAAACTTTTGTGCTATTATTAAGACGAAAGATCAAAGGATTTTTTGATATTAAAATTATTTTTTATCTTTTCTCAGAACTTTGGAAATTTGGGTTAGAAATCATTTTTCTGGCGTCAGCGGATAAATTTCTTGTACGGAAATTTGATCATTTTTTTTTTTTTAGTTTTTTTCAGGGAAAAACACTGATTTGAAAATTCTTCAAAAATCAGATAATTGTCATATTTTAATGAAACTTTCAGTAGTTATTCAGAAACGAATGAAATTATTTGTAAAATTGTTTTATTTTAGAAAATCATGATTATATATATTTTACATCGTTACATAAGAATTTTTATGTTTCGTAACTTAAAAGTGATGTTAGGTAACTTAAGTTTCGGGCTGGATTTTCGGTTCTTTCTCTTTCAATCTCAGTGGTCTCCTTCAGTCTTAGTGGCATTATCGCTTTGCTTCGAGTGAGAAAAAAAATTACATTTTTTTTCCAGATGCAGGGTTTATTTGACGATGATTGATCAAAAAGTGATGCCTATTCCAATTTAGTTTTTGAAGAATTCACCAGGATTACTGTGTTTTGTAATTTAAAATTGTTCCTCATCAGCTGACGAGGAACAATTTTAAATTCCAAAATATTTAGAGAAAACAAAAAGAATGTAAGCGATGTAAAATATAATAAAAATATAATATTTTCCTTTACGTTGTAACGCGCATCTTTTCTTTAAAAATTTAAATTTAAGAACAGTGGATTCTTAATCTGTCTTTTCTTTCACTGGTGATATATTTTATATATATATATATATATATATATATATATATATATATTTTGTGTTTTTCTTTCTATTAAGATGTGCTATATTTATGGGTTAAAGTGCTCAATATAAGGGATAGAGCATTGTGTAAATAAAAATTTGAACATAAAATCAAAACTTTAAAGGCGACAGTCTTATTTTTCATTTAGATGCAAGAAAGAAAATTAAAGGAATTAATGCATCTTGAATAAATGAAACATTTTTTTTAAACAAATATTCATATATAAAATATTTATATATATGCAATATATATATATATATATATATATATATGGTGAATTAAACTTCTTGTAAAAAACTTTAAAAATTGATGTATTTGCGATAGAAATAATCTGTAAAAATGTTATAAAGTGTTTTAATTATAGCTAAAATAACTAACGTGATTTCAGGCATTACTGTAAATCAGTTGACAAATGTTTTCCATGAACAGCAAAATCGTATTACCTTTTTATTGCTAATGATGGACGACATATGGAAATTTAAATAAAATTTCTAATTTTTTTACAAATTATTTCTATTTTAAATACAAATAAATTTTATAATTTTTTAAGTGCACACAAACTTTTATGGACACCTGTATAATATATATATATATATATATATATATATATATATATATATTTCCATTCATCCAGGTAAGATGAGAACGAATAGTAGTACAATTCCACCGTTCGTAACATTTAATTTAAAAGAAGGCTCAATACAAAGTAGAGCAATATTTTTTATTTTAGGATATTACATCGAAAACATGTTAAAACCGCTACACAATTGCAGTTGTGTTTCGATGCATATCAAAGCATCTCATCAGATGATTGTAAATTATTGGCGAGTGAACGATTTATTCATACTTCTGAATAAATCGTTCACTCGCCAATAATTTACGATTTTGACATATTCTTAAAATAAAGTATTATATATATGCTTATTTTATTTATAAGGACAAGTCCTCGGAGAAATATATTTTTTTTTAAACAGGTCCTCCAGTTACAGAAAATATGTGTTCTGGATAGTAAAATAAAAAAAAAAATGCAATAAAACTAAGAAATATTTAATAAGAAAAGCTTTTTATCGCTTTTACCTATAAAATATATAATAGACATTACTGTAAATCTTTTTCGATGAATAATTCATTTTTACAATAATTATTTTAATTTTTTTTAGCTTTAATTAGAATAATTTATAAAGTTTAAATTCTGTCTTAATTTGTAGTCGTCAAGTGATCGTGTCATTAAATTAAATCTTTATTAATCATAAATAGGAAAGCTCACTACAATTTCACAACCACCAATATTTTAAAAAGAAATTTCAATTTGGGAATTTTTCTGTGTTTATAAACGTGTCGATTTTTGTAAATACGGACGTCCAGACAAGATATTATCAGAAAATAAGAGCGGCAACTCTAGTAAATTTAAAATTTATTGATAATTTTCTATTATTTCCTCAACAAGAGTCTTCGTAAATAAGTCTATGAAGTCAAAGTATCTATAATTTAATAAAATATTAGAATACAGAAAAATTTTAAGATTCCTGAGCAGATAAAAACTGTATATAAAAGACGTGTCTACGTTGCATTCGTCATATAATTTCATTTTTATTATGAGCCTATTTTTTCAAATTTCCCAAACACTAGGTTCTAAGTACATCACCCAGCACATAAAAACATTTCCTCTCCATCTTTAAAAATGCATTTTTGCGTATTTTAAACTAAAAGTAATGTTTGTTTCAATTCAGATTAATTAAACTTTAACTCAGTTAATTCTTCATGAATAATGTTTCAGAAGAGCATATTTTATTCTTGCATTTGTTTTTAAATAAAAAGAATTATGTTGTGTTGACAGCTATATCAGTATGTCGTATTTATAGATTTTATTGATATGAAAAAAAAATCTAATCAATTTAAAGTCGTTTTGAAATACTACAAAGTATTTTGCTTATTGCAAATATTAAAGTTAATCAATTAGGTTGGAGTTAAAATGAAATATTTCTAATTTTTAAAAATGCATTTAAACATTAGGTATCGCATTCTTGTGGGGAGGTACTTAATTAAGAAAGATAAAAATCAAAAGCAACAAAAACGGCAACTGGCAATACGAAAATATGAACAAGAAACAAAAAAAAAAGTCATAGAATGTGTTCACCGGTTATCGCTCCACACTTGTCAGAACTCGATCAACGAAAGTGAGTGATGTACTGAGAGCCTTACGTTTGGGAAATTTAAATATGGAAGCACATAATAGAAATAAAAAATACATTTGAAAATACAAATGTGAACGCAAAGTAAAATTTCTGTGCACCCTAATTAAAAAGGGAAACATGAAACAAAAAAAAAAGTGTATTAATCTATTGAAACGGATATATTTTTTATAAAGGAATAACATTCAGTCCCAACAACCATTCCTTCTATTTAATTTTTAGAAATTTGTCTTGATTAATAAAAAATAGTTTCAAAGATTAAAATATATATAAAAAGATGTTCACATTTGTATTTTCAAATGTTTTTTTTTATATTTCTATTATGTGCTTCCATATTTAAATTTCCCAAACATCAGGCTCTCAGTACATCACTTACCACGTCAGAAAATACCTCCTCCATCTTAAAAGATGCTTTTCTGCGGTATTTGAAACTAAAAGCAAGTAATACCTGGTTCAATTCAGATTAATTAAACTTTAAATCAAGTAATTTTTTCTCAAAGTTTTAGAAAAGTACATTTTAATCTTGAATTTGTTTTAATAAAATTAATTATTGTTAAACAATAGTTTCGGACTATTATCTTTTAGTGACAGTGTATTTGGCTCAGACCTTCTGAGGCTGATCTTGGGGTCAGCTCGTAGACAAAATAGGGATGTGAATTTTGATTGGCTGAGCCGAACATAGGAATATAAACGTTAGAAAGTGTTTTCGATGAGTTGTCTTTTAGGGAACTTGCACTATGTCCAGTATCAGAGGCAGAAAACACTGGTGTAGTAAAGGAAACCTTTGAGGTCCCTTCATAGAAAGAACTGGACTTGGAATGAAATAAAAATAGAAGGGGAGAATGTAATAATAACTATTGATAGCCCCTGAGGAACCTGACGATGAAAAATGAACCTGGCCCATTTATATATATATATATATATATATATATATATATATATATATATATATATATATATGTGTGTGTGTGTGTGTGTGTGTGTGTGTGTACACAGATGCATAATAACTAAATTCACAGAGATCAGAAATATGTTGGCTTTAGAATAATGATTTAATACCTATTTCATATACCCTCAAAATTCCTCTGGTGAATGAGGTTGAGCTGATAGATGCAAACCTATCCTACGCTACTGTTAAGTGACAAGATGGACTAGAATCAAGGCTGTCTTTTAGGGAACTGGCACCGTGTCCAATATCAGAAGCAGAAAACACTGGTGTAGTAAAGGAAACCTTTGTGTTCCCTTCATAGAAAGAACTGATTGCATAGAAACTGAAGATACCAATATTAATGAAAGTTATCATCATCTGAGTCAGCTGAACTTGATGCGTGTGCCCTTGACTAATTAAAACCAACCAATCCAGTACATCGTAGATCTTCTAGATTGGTAAAACCTTCCAGTGTCTTGGCTTGAAATGAAATATAAATAGAAGATGAGAATGTAATAATAACTATTGATAGCCGCTGAGGAACCTGCTGATGAATAAATGCTATTGGCCCTGAAGGAACACACCTTGACTGCGAAACAATCCCTGCACATCATGAGGAAACAAAGGCGGACATAATTCAACACACACACAAACATTATGAAATGGACAAAGTCGGACAATTATTTAAAGACATTTTTATGATTACACGTTTTCTTTTATAGATACTAACACCATTAAAAAAATAATCGGACCGTCTAGTCAAACACGGGTGGAAATATATATATATATATATATATATATATATATATATATATATATATATATATATCTCACACACACAGGTTGGACAAAATAATTGGAACAGTTGCAAAATCCACTCCTATATTTCAAAGACCTATTATATTAAGAACTTTAACTAAAACTTCGTAATTGCAGGTTATATCTATTGTAAATACGTTTAATTATCTAATTGACTGTCTTTGTCTTATTTATTTTTAGAATTTAGTAAAATTTAAGCTAAATGCATGACCTCTCCGAGTTCGAAAAAGCGCAAAATGTTGGAGCTCGCATGGCAGGAGCCTCGATCACTAAGGTTGCTGAACTGTTTGGTTTTTCAAGAGCTACCATATCAAGAACACTGATGCAATTCGAGAAACAGGGCAAGACCTCTAGCAACCGTAGCAATTCGGGCCGGACTTTCAAACTTACTGACAGTGACTGACGTGCATTGAAACGCAATGTGGCAAAAAAAAAAAAAAATCATCGGACAAATGCGGCCAAAGTGACTGCTGAGTTGAATAAGCATCTGAATAGTTCAGTTTCTACTAAA
This sequence comes from Acanthosepion pharaonis, assembly GCA_903632075.3. Taxonomy (NCBI): domain Eukaryota; kingdom Metazoa; phylum Mollusca; class Cephalopoda; order Sepiida; family Sepiidae; genus Acanthosepion; species Acanthosepion pharaonis. Next base: position 143,453 of record CAHIKZ030002970.1, read on the forward strand.
ACTGTTCACCGTGAGCTCCATAAGGCTGCATATCATGGAAGAGCCGCTGTGAGAGAACCTCTTCTCTCCACTCGCAACATTCAAAAGAGGTTGAAGTGGTACAGAGATCACAATGGCTGGTCTGCAGACAAATGGAAGCAAGTCATATTCTCAAACAAGTCCAGTTTTGCTCTTTTCCCAACTTCAGGGCGAGTTTATGCGTGGAGGCAGCCCAAAGAAGCTTACAACCCCGACTGCCTTCTTCCAACAGTGAAACATGGAAGTGAGCTAGAACACATGGAATGGCCTCCCCAATCTCAAGATATCAATATTATTGAACAATTGTAATGCATTTTGGAGCAACAGGTTAGGATCCGCTATCCTCCACCGTCGTGTCTTAAAGAGCTGGAGAAGGTTTTAATGGAAGAATGACTGAAAATTCCTCTGGATGAAGTCAGGAAGCTGTATGATTCCGTTCCTAGACGTATTAAAGCTGTCTGTGAGGCTAAAGGAGGACCAACTCCATGTTAAATAAATTTTCTTTGAATTTAACAAGTGTTCCAGTTATTTTGTACAACCCATATATATATATATATATATATATATATATATATATATATATATATATATAACAAACTGATTTTAATTCTTCTGAAAGTTTCTTCAGGCCTGCCGTGGTGGTGGATCAATGATTAATGGATTTTTCCCCTTCATTTTAAGGAAGGATTTGTATTTTTTTTCTTTGTGTGGATAATCTAACAAGTTATGTTTATCGTCTGGTTCTCACTCCTACTCTATCTCACTTATGAAGATTTTGAATTAAAATTATTTTTCTAATGACGCCGGTTCATCAGATAAAGATGATACTTTTCCAAATTGTTTTATATATATTTATGTGTGCATATATATAACAACAGAAGGAATGTGTTAGTCAGCATATATCTATAAATGACAATACTCTGTGTGATATCCGTCCGTGTCTGGTTTAATAATGAAATGTCGGAAAGAAAGAACGAAGTACGGAAGCGAAATCTCCGAGGTTTTTCCTTTGCATCTAACAGTGTTTTCCTGTCACGACTCCTCTTTTCCGAGAGGTGATCGCTTTAAAAAAAAAAAAAAAAAGAAAAAAAAAAAAGAAAAAGGAAAAAAAAACGTGAGAAAAAGGAAAGAAATCGTGACTCTGCAAATCATTTGCTAAAACTAGTTTTTTTTTTCCCTTTTCTTTTAATCAATTCGCCACAAGCAAGGCGATAATGCCACTAAGACGTACAGAAACAGGTGTTATGGCCGTAAGTCGGTCTTTCCTTTACTCGCTAAACTGACGAAAGACTTTCTGTCAACTTTTACAGAAACCTGAAGAAGTCACAAGCATCGACCGAAACGTTTCAATGAGACCACAAATGAGAAGACATAAATCCAAAGTCGATCATTGTATAATGGTTTACCATTCCATATCGCAGGAAGCCCGCAGCATAAAACAGCCGAACTGTTGTGGTCGTAGCAAGCAAGATGAAAATGGCAGTGCAAGTCAGTCAGTGTATAATAAAAATTATTCCCCCTCTCACACCGCAGGAAGGCTACAGTATGCAACAGCTGAACTGTGTTAAATACAACAATCAAAATAAGGACTAGTCAAAGTCTGTTAGCGTACGATATCATTCCTAGTCTTGTGAAACCTGGAGCATGCATCTGCCGAAATGTGATGACATTTTGTTTTTAAATCCAGCTAAATATTCTTCGCGATTCTGTTGTCGTGTTCAGCCGTCACAGTCAAATAAATTTAAAATACTGCGATGACCGTCACGCCCCATTCACTGAATCAATTATTGAATACATTTTAAACATCTCAAAAGACAAGGAATAACAGCTAAATTATTCCGTACAAGGATAATAATTAAGATAATTGATAATATATAATAATAAAGAAAATAAGAAAAAAAATGTTTCCAGATTATATCTGCCTGATGATTGTTATTACATGAAACTCTGAGTAGCAGATTTTGATATTTTATTAACAATCTGGCTAAAGCCAGAACATATAATGGAGTTGGGGAATGGCTACAATTTGTGTCTCAGGGAAAAATAGCTAATCCAACAGTGAATGGTTAACCAGCTGTTGAATAAAAGAAACAAACTTATCTTATGGCTGCATAAGAATAACAATTAAAAACATACATTCAGGATAGTAGATTTCTGTCACCCCTGGATTATATAAATCAGATTATAGCTATTGAATCCAGATTACATCTGGCTGATGATTGTTATTACATGAAACTGAGTAGCAGATTTTGATATTTTATTAATAATATTGTCATTATATACAACATCTATTATTTCGTATTCAATGCAAAACAAAAGGTTCATGAAATATTTCAAAATAGAAAAGTGGTCCTTCCTGATAAAGCCAACAAATCAAAATATATTAGTCTACCTACCAACTTCAATCACAACTACAAATGAATAGAATTTAAGATGAAGTTACTGATGACCAGATGTAATTTGAGTAATATATACACTATAGGACTATGCCTGTTACATACCCTAAAGTGCTGTTTTAATGTTAGGCTTCTGGTTTTATATAAAAAAAAGAGAAATAAGACCTTATGAAACCGTAATATTATCTTAATAATAATAATAATAAAATATAATTGACAAACCCAGCATATAATTAATCCCGAATCCCTAAGGCAACAACTAAATTAAAACAAACCTTGACGAAAATACAAATTGAAGTAAAATAGCACCAATTAAAGAAAAAAATCAATAAAATCATCACATCCAACAACGCCGAAATAGACTCCATAAATTGGATACAAATTGTATAATAATAATATTAAGATAATATTACAGAAGACCTTATGAAAAAAACAAAAAAGAAAATAAGAAAAATTGTTTCCAGATTATATCTGCCTGATGATTGTTATTGCATGAAACAAGGAGAAGCAGATTTTGATATTTTATTAATAATATTGTCATTATATACGACTTCTATTTGGTATTCAGTGCAAAACAAAAGGTTCATGAAATATTTCAAAATAGAAAAGTGGTCCTTCCTGATAAAGCCAACAAATCAATTTTAATTTTAGGTTTGTGGTTTTATATTGCATGAAAAAATAAACACCTTGTTTGGAAGTATTAATTATTGATTTAAGATACAGGTTCTTTATAAGGTCTACTATAGCCTTTGTATTACATTTAAAAAAAAAAAATCATCACATCCAACAATGCCGAAATAGACTCCATAAAATAGAAAATTGTCGATTTTGACCAATACGATAATGTTGAGATTCTTAAACCTCGTATCCTTTAAGTCCTTTATTTCAAATCCCTACTCGTGTATACTTCTATGTGTAGTGTCTCTTCAGGACATAGGAAATCGTGGCTATCCAGAGTTTCCTGTCTTTTGTAGCTCTTAATAAATTTTATCATCTCATAAACCTTGTTCTGCCATCATTTTACTCAAGCTTAATAAATAAGCCTTGCATTCTGTTCCCTCTAATTATCAAGCGTCCTGAGTATGACGATATGTTACATCCGACAGCAAGGCCTCAGATCGGGAGGTTTCCAGGAGTGTAGAACCACCCTGACCAAAAGTGGTAGCACCTGTTAGACTCCCATCTATGGGTAAGTAGATAATTTTTCAAACTGGTCAAAACAATATGAAAGTATAAAGATACATTTTTATATTAAAAATTACCAGCAGTACATTAAAAAAAAAAAAAAAATACTAATACTCCCAAGAAAACTAAATTTCGGTATTAAATGACCCACAAGGAGTTGATGTACCGCTGAACAAACAAAATCTACTTATCAAAAGCTTTGAAGCATACTATAACACCACACACAACTACTAAATGCAACATAATATCTATATATTAATTTCACGCATGCTATGTTCAGTAAAACATATCAGTACATTAACTTAGCGAAAAAAGCCTCTTCAGTAAAAAGATAAATTCTTAAACTATGTATAGAAACATTTTTCAATTCATCCTCCTAAAAATTAATTCTTATACATGCTAGCAGTAATATACGGGGTGGATTATTCGGACTATTTTCCTCATCTTTGTCGCCATATTTATTACAACGTTTTGACCGTTGTACGCTCTGGCCTTCTCCAGGTGGTTGGAATGTCGAACTGAACCCTTTATTTCGCTCGCCGGGGTAGACTGTTCTAGTTCCACGTGACATGATTAATGGATGTCAGTTATCAGTTAATTCCCCTCTCCAAGTTCTCCACTGCCTTAACCGGGTATTGAACTCACACTCTTTGGGCCCTGGATCTAACTAACGCCTTTATCCATCGTGCCATGTGTACAAATAGTGTACATAATACCTCATCTCAGAAATATAGACAAATGAGGGTGGGTAGGAAAAAAAATCAGGAAATATAATGGGGTGTTTATATCTACGATAATACGGCATTATACAACAGCGAGTTTATAGGGGGGCAGGGGAAGTGCTAAGCCACGTGCCCTCAAACGAACTGAGTGACAGCTTTTGAAGAGAAAGCAACACAAAAACCTGTGATGTTTAAATATATTTTAGATCCAAAGAGAAAAGGCGTCCAGAAATCGTGTATGAATGGAAAAAAAAAAGATATATAGATTTTTATATATCTAGAAGAATTTTAGTAAAATTTATGCCTAAATGGAAATGATTTTTTTTTTACTGTGACGCGGTTTGTTCTTTAGTTCGATGAAATCTTAAAAAAGACAATATATATATTATTACAAAATGGCCATACAACCAAAATATTAACTATTAATAAATGTCCTGACAAAAGAAACAATTATTTAATCGCAGAAAAACAAGTATTTCAAGTCAGCATGGGCACTTAGAATATCTTGTGGATATGTTTGCCTTATGATAAACAGGCAAGTCAATAAGCTGATCACTGAAGATGCTTAAATTTGATTTTATTTAGTTTCAAAATTGACTTGCTTAGGTAAAAATAACAATATTCATCGAAATTTACAAACACTCCCTCTTCTCTGCTTTGGGCTAGATGGGCAATCTGAAAAATTTTCAACATGAGGGCACATTGAGAAATTATATATAATGATTAAAAAATGCTGAATATTTAGAGATGTACTGACAAAATAACGAATTATTTAACTACAGAAAAGCGTACAATCTTTCAATTTGGCGTGGGATAGATAAAATCTCGTAAAAACGTCTGCTTTATGATAAACAAGCTGGTCAGTGGAAAAGGCTAAAGAATTTATTTCGATTTGACCAATCTCCGAAATTAACTTCTCTTGTTTACAATAAAGATGACGTTTGTTTAGATTTATAAAACATCTACTCCCCTACTTCGGGTTTAGGCGACATCAGTGGTTTACATACAGACTTTTCAGCAGGAGGTTCCACATTTAAGACATTCAAAAAACATTATAAATGAAGAAATATAGTTTTAAGGGATGCTATCTCAATATCAAGGATAGAGCGTATGTAAATATAAAAGTGAAGATTGAAGTCAACACTTAGAGTTGAAAGACTGTTTCATGCTAAACGACGTGTGTGTGTAAGTAAATTTTCAGATATTAACAAATAATAATAAATTACTTAATTGCAGAAAGACAAGCTCTACATTTCACATTTCAAAATTGCTAAAGGCTAGATAAAATTTTATGGCGGCCCTTGCTTTGTAATAAACAAGTTGGTCATTGGAGATGCCTAAATAATTTATTTTGATTTGATCTCTGGCCCCAAAATTAACTTCTCTGGGTTAGGATATAATAACAATATTTGTCAAAATTAATATTCTCCCACTTCGCTATTTAGGTTTTCGGAACTAGTGAAATAACAGGAAATTTTTAGCTCGTCTTTTTTGGTATGGCACACATTAATTTGGAAAATCTTGCAAAAATAAAAATAATTGTCGGATGTTAATGAATCTTTATGGAACTATTCACAGATGATCGAAATTATTATAAATATGTTTTTTTTTTTTATAAAATTCATGGTAGAAATATTTGTTTTAATATTTATTACCTCCCATAACTAATTTTATGAAAACGCTAGAAATTCGATCGCATCGGGTTTAGTGATTACAATAGTTAAAAGCACAAGGCTTTGAAGAATGCAAATCATGTTTTTAATTGGACCCCCTCTACCTGAAAATCAGCTCTAAATTGTAACATACAAAACTCAATAAAACAAAGATATTATTTAATTTCAAATGCTTTTATTTGCTTTTTAGTTGTTTTTATGAATATGGACAATATTTTCTGAAAGCAAAAAAATTTTTTCGATGAAAAATGAATTTTTAATACAATTATTTGTTATTTCTTAATTATAACAGATTTTTACATTTTTAAAATATTATAAAATTAGTTAAAAGCCGCATCGGGTTTTCTAAATCTCCTTATGAGATTGATCTTTTTTTAGAGCGTTGTATTGTATCATTTTGACTAATCAGAAGATCCGCAGTAATTAAAAAAATGTGATTTTGTGTTTATAATCGGGCTGTAATTATAAAGTACGGAAGACCAACCAGAATACAATTAAATTGCGTTATTTGAATTAAACATTGTTCTCCGCTGTTAAGGCCTTTACTTTTGCGAAACACGTGTGGAGAAGTTAATTTGATTTTTCAATTTCAACTGAGAAGGGTACCTACAAGTATCAGTATCATCTTATGAAATTTATATGATCTTATTTTTATATTAATCTTAGTTACGACATTTTTCCATAAATGAAATATCAAAATTAAAAATAAAATGAATGGGAATACAAATAACACAGTAAAATGCAATAAATGTACATAGAATTATAGTATTTTATGTAAACTTCTAATAAAATTTCATAAGAAAGGTGCCTATAATTTCTTATGAAATTTAATCTCACTCGTCTTATTTTAATTTCTTTATAATATATTTTCCATAAAACATCGTCAACGTAAAGGTGAAAGCTAAGTACAAAAAAAAAAAAAAAAAAAAAAATTAGAGCGCTGAAAGTTTTCCTTAAAAATAACGAGGTAAATAATTTGTTCACTTAAATCTAAATTATTTCACTTTTTTTTTTCCATCCGTAGAACAAATTAGCCTCACGCAATTCGTCAATGTCATTCATCACCTGTCAAGTGACGCGAATGTTTATGACCTGCTTTGTTTTATTTTCAAATTACATCTTTTCGGCGCAGAAGCTAAGTTAAGCTTGTTTTCAAAATATTTTAAATAAACATTAAAATTTCTGATTTTCTTAAAATAAGTTTTGAAAAAATGATAATTGATATTTAAAAGAATTTCAAAGTGAGATTTTCAGTTTTTTTTATAAAATGGAAAAAAATGGTCAATTTTGTTGACTCAAAAAAAAAAAAAAACAAAAAAAAAAAAAAAAAAGATTTTTAACGAAAATTTTGGACATGGCAGGAAAGATTAAAAAATGTAAAAAAATACCCCCAAAATACTTTGATCTTTCCTCTTAATAATAACAAACATTTAGACGAGAAGTTTTTTTTTTTTCGTCAAGTTTGGCGTCTTTTTCATCATGCTATGCTCTTTTTTTTTTTTAGCGATCTCATGGAGGTACCTAAATTAACGCATTACTTAGAACGATTATTTCTCTACTTATAAAAACGTAAAAACAGTTTTAGTTGACAATAACATAATGGACACACGACTATAAAAAACAAATTATTTACAACTAAATTGTTTAAATAATGAACAATCTCTTGTTTGCGTTACAGGGTAATAATTGTAAGTAATAGCAAATAAATAAAGCGATATACTAGAATAAGTAATCATGTAAATAAAGCGATATACTAGAATAAGTAATCATGTAATCGTTTTATAGATTTTCTAGCATTAAACACCCCAGAAAAACGATGATAAACCGTAAAAAACAAATCCCTCAATTCTATATTAGTGCTGAACTACTGTCATTACAATCCTCCTGTGGGATCATGAATGCTGGATAATTTCCTTTCAGATGAAGAGGCTTGAAGCAACAGATTTAGTTCTACAGACAGATGCTAGAATCAAAGAGGTTGGAGAATTTGACACTCACAGGGCATACTGAAGACAAAATGGACAGAAGGAAACACTGAGTAACCTAACATTTTTGTTAAAACGCAACAAATTACTTGGCACTTTTGATTAACAGCATTACTTAGAATGATTACTTTGTTACTTATGTAACTTGAAAACCAGTCTTAGTTGGCAATAATATGACAGATGGCTATAAAAAGGCATTGTTGATTATTTACAGCTAATTTGTTTATATAATGCACTATTTTTTTGTGTCATGTGACAATAATTGTAAGTAAAATGATGCACTAAAATAAGTAACAAAGTAATCATTTTAAGTTCTCTGAATATCAGTGCCTTGTGAATAATTCATACCTGCACCAGTGCACAGTGGCCTTGTACATATTAATACGGATTTTCTCATAAGGTAAGGTACAACACTCTTCCTTACCTGACAACTCACCCACATGGCCTTGTGCCAAACAATGGTAAGCAGAACAATTGTACGTGATTCTACAGACAGATGCTAGAACCAGGGATTGAACATGTAGCAAAGACATGGAGAATTTGACATTCACAGGACATAATTAAGACAAGACGGACGAAAAGAAACAGCGAGGAACGTAGTATTTTTTTTAAATTTAACAAATTACTGGGCACTTATTTCGATTAACCGCGTTACTTAGAACGATTACTATGATACTTACAATGTTGCGATAATACGTGACAAACGGATATAAAAAGGCACAGCTAATTGTTTAAATAATGCACTGACTATTGTTTAAGTTACTTGGAAATGATTGTAAGTAAAATGATTTATTAAATCTTTTTTCTTTCTTTTTTTTTTTTTAGAAAACGCTCTTCTGGAAGTGATGCGTTATATTGTAAAAGTCACATCAAATCACTGATATTATTAAAAGATTTAAGTCTATTGATTTTATCAATGCTTATATTTTATTTATTTCAAATACATTTGGCAAATTTCGTTTTAGTTTAATAGGAGTTTAAAACACGATAGTTTTTTGTTGAAACGACGGTCAAGTCATCTGCACAATACCGGCGTTCTACTGTAGATGTATTAACGGATTCAAATCAGTTGGAAGGCGTTTTTTTTTTCTTCAAGTGCATTTTTTATAAGTACCCGTTCGATGGCATATACATATATCTGGATGCATTCAAGCATTCAAATCGAATGAATGAGTGCGGAAGTTTAGAATTGTATATCTATCATTTATTAGCGCATATATATATATATATATATATATATATATACACACAAAGTTAAATTCTGTTCCAAGTATTTCAAAAGAAAGCGGCATTCAAAATAATTTCTACGCCTTTGAAAGTAAAGCTTTATTTTTATTTTATTTTTTTAGAAATCAAAATCCTAAACTGTCGTCTGCCAATTCCACAACCCTTTAAATATAATACACCTTTCGACGCCATACTGAGGACTGGTACATTTTTTTTTTTTTCAAATTCTCCTTTCTCCGAGCACTCCTCAATATACTCTCAGGAAAAAAAAATCATGATGATGATGATAATAATATAATAGGTATGATGACTGACGGTTTATATCTTAATTGATAGCGGCTTACGGCCGTATCACGTTGGAACACCGGTTCTCGTACGATCGCCGAAGTTAAGCAACATTGAGCTTGGTCAGTACCTGTATGAGTGACTGCTTGGTAAAGCCAGGTGCTGTAAGCTCGGATGTGCGTAGGGTGTAACAGATAACGGCTCGGAATAGGAAATCTGAGAGCAGAGTTCCAATTCCAGTTGGGCTCGTTATATCTACTTATGCACAAATGCCGTTGGGAAAGGAATGAATTCAGCCCTTCTCCTCCTAACTATGGGTTAATTAGTAGAACTTGTGTCAGTACATCATTATTGCCAAAAAATATTACAATTCCCAAAACAATATTTCTGGCTTTAAATAACCCGCAAAACGTCGATAAGCCGTAAAAAAACAAAAACAAAAAAAACAAAACCAAAAAGCAGCAAAAGCAACAAAACCAACAACAACAAAAAAACAAAACAAAAAAACAAAAAACAAAACAAAAAAAATCAAACCAATTGTTTGATTGAAAGCCGGTGTTAACATGTGCATATCTTGAGGAGTTAAGATCGGTTACAGTAAATATTCTGTTCAGATTTGTTTCTCAGAAGTTTAGCCATAACTAGTTGGGCATGTGCCCTAGGATTTGACGCATTGTGCATCTATCTGTTCATGAGCGGGAGTAGGGAAGGAGCATCATAGCCGGATGTTGAGAGAGATTTTATTTTAAGTTTTAAGAACGAGACAGCCAAAGCGACTCATCTCGACACTTGGGAACACTTAATCTGCGACCGTCTAAGAGAAAACTAGGTTACCCGATCTGAGGGTATTTCTAAGTGGGCCCCCACCAACAAACTTGAGCTCCGCTTTAAACATAACCTGTCACCATACCGTGCACATCTAGCTGCGACCCATGTGCCTGGTATACCCTTATTAAACAATATGTTATGATTAGACTTCGCAGATTTGTACCCCAGCGTCAATTTGCTGGCATGCCGCTCCTTCACCCAACAACAACCAAAAGCAAAAGGAGGATCTGAGAAAACTTGCCGACACTTAATCTCCAGAAATAACAACCGTAAAATACATGAAAAATAATCATTCTTAACTTCCATCATCCGTGCGAAAATGATTTGATAGTTGTGAACCAGAAAACCTGTCAAATCGTGGATATTTTGTTCCCGAATATGGCCAGTATATTATAACCGCGTTCATACTTCTAAGGTTCTGATTTTTCATTATAAGAGCTTATATTATTTGTAAACGCTGTTTTGCATTTAGAACCGCATATCGCATTTTTGTACTTGACAAGTATATTGTGTATCGAGAATGGTACAGTTCCATGCTGATTTAAAAGTGTGCCGTATGGAGCTTTGTTTAGAGAAATGTAAAGTCAGCCGTCTTGACAGGCGAGTGGTGATGTGCCCAACTGTTGTGGAGTGATTTCGCAGTGGAGGCTTATATTTGTACTAAATCGATCCTAAAATAGGTTTGACGTACAAAACGTTAGGAACTTGATATAATAGGTATTACGCAGAGTAATCTTATTGTGGTCGCTGACTATCGACTGACCGTCGTTTCTATTACTACTTCTACTTATATTAGGTGGGAGAGTCTATTAAGTATAGAACAGGTGTGTTTCACCATAACACTAACATAATTATTTATGAATTTATTTTCACCGGGAACGCAGTTCCCTATGAGCTATCGAAATTCATAATTTTTGTCTGATATAGTTTTTATTTCGCTGATGTTTCTGATATTAAGGTTAGAGGGTTTTTACTATTTTAATAAGATAATTAATGTTTTATTCTTAGTCTGTTCTACAGGATTGATGCATTTATTTTACAATGTTCCTAAAAGCGAATTCATTCTGTTTGTAATGCGTGTGCATCTTGTTATGATACACATCTCTCTGACCAGAGCTCCACACGGACGGATTTAAATCAACATAGAATTGCATCAACCTCGATATGCAATGTCGAAACCATGAATGTCATACGAACCTCCCATTGCAAGAAAGAATTTAAAAGTAATTGAAGGTTTGATTATAAAAAAAAAAAAAAAAAAAAAAGACAAGAAACCAATTTTAACATCAGTTATGAACACTGTCGTAGTATACTGGCCATATTCGGAAATTAAGAATATGTCTCCTTCCAGGAATATTTACGATCTAAAATAGTAACAGTAATAACGACATTTACCGGCCCCAATGCCCGAGAAATTTTCATAGAATATATGCGGCCTCCGACAGGAATCGAACCTGTATCCTACACGGAACCGTCATATAACCTGACGTGCTTTACCGATTTAGCCACAGAGGAGAGTTTCAGTTAGTAAGGTAGAGTTTACCGTTTTTAAACTACGATTCTCCATAAAACAATGTGCTATAGCTGTTTAAATTTATTCTATTTACATTCACCAAGTACTTTCGATCATCTCCCAAGATCATTTTCAGGGGGTGCAAGTGGCACAAAACTATATACGTGTTGTTCATTAGTATAAGTATTTATATAAAAGATGTTCGTTGTTATCCATTACCGTAATTTTTTCATTGTGCTTTTAAATGCAAAACGGCTGACAATGTGCTGAGCGTTCAATAGAACGCGAAAAAATTATCCGTTGCGACAATTTTTTTTTCATGTTATGATGTCATGGTCATACGCGCATTAAAGCGTGGAAAAAAAATTCTCTCGTCCTTTAAGATGAATACACGGAAGGTTATTCATGAGTATGAATGGATTTTGTTAAAAATTAGCAGACATAATGACTATAATTTATTCAATCAGACATGCTTAAAAGCGAATTTTATGCCTAAAAACACACACATATTTATATAACAAAAGTAATTTGTCAGTCTTGTTTAACAATACAGGTATTAAAGAGGGATTGCTCCCACAAATACACACATTATATTTGTGATAAAAATATAGCTTCAAGGTGTGTATATATATATATATATATATAATATAAGGTAAATATTTATGGGTTAAAGTGCCTCAATAGCAGGGATAGAGCGTATGTAAATAATATGTAAGTAATAGCCTCAAGATTGAGTTTAAGCATGAAACAGACTCTACATTGGATGGATATATAAGCAATTAGGCACCTCGAGGCGGTGTAATGGTTAGTAAGCTTGTCTCGCTAGAACTGTTACGACTGAGTAGTGAGTACGATCTTCACTGGGTACCCACTACTTTCGGCCTTCTGCCACATCTAAGCCACATTTGGAAAATCACTAAATGCTTATTTTGGGCACCTCGAAGTGGTGTAATGGTTAGTAAGCTTGTCTCGCTAGAAGAATTACGACTGAGTAGTGAGTTCGATCCTCACTGGGTGCCTCATACTTTCGGCCATGTGCCGCGCCTGAGGTAAGCTTGGAAAATCACATATACATACACACACACACATATATATAAGATATTTTTGTAGGTACAAAATTTAATGATCGAAATAAAAGTATAAAACTTTTATATTACGAGACATATTAAAAACGGGCGAAGCAACCGGTTTCGCTCCCGCTCTTCAGGCTTCAACGGGAGATTTAATTTAGAATTAACACAGAAAAAATGTACAATAAAAGGAAGTTGTGGGAGGAAATAAAAAAATAAAATAATAAAATAGCAAAAGGAACTAGAGACAAATGACAGCGAGCCCCCAAAACACTCACGTTGTTTACACAAAGAAGGCTTACGGGACCCAGAACCTCTAGATGAAATAAAGATTGTGACCGGGACAACTCGGTGAACCAGTCAACACTAAATTTGGCGTGTAATGACGTTCTCCCTCCCCATCAAATTAATTCAATTATTTATAAATACGTTTGTAGTTGCGGAGCCGACTACATGGGGCGAACAACTCAACGCTTAGACATGAGAAGAAAACACGTTCCTACAAAAATTAGAAATCACACCTTGCCATTGAATGGACTCGTCCTGAACACCTATGGTTCCGTCATATGCGAACACCTATTAAAGAACAGAGATTGTGCAGCCAAATTTAGTGCTGACTGTTTCAGTCTGAAGTCGGACGACCGGCTGAACACTGCCTTCGGGCGAGGAGGAACCCGAACGAGGCTACGCCGAAGGGCCGAGTCTCTTTCGGGGAGGTAAACCGACCCTGAACCCGTTTATACGGTTCAAAGGGCATATTTTTGGCAGAACCCACGGGCTCGGAGATCCCACGTTAAACCGGCCTTGTACCACATGATAACCTCGTGGGAGGGGGCGGTGACTAAATACTAGTGCTGACTCGTTCACCGTGTTGTCCCGGTCACACTATTTCATCTAAAGTTTCTGGAGGCACTTTACATCGGGTCCCTTAAGCCTTCTTTGTGTAAACAACGTGAGTGTTTGTTGGGGCTCGCAGTCATTTGTCTCTAGTTCCTTTTGCTAATTTTTTTTTTATTTTCTTCCCACAACTTAATATCTTTTTTTTTCCACATTTTCTGTGTTAATTTTAAATTAAATTCCGGTTGAAGCCTGAAGTTCGGGAGCGAAATTTTGTTTTGCCCGTTTTTTAATATATCTCGTAATATTAAGCTTGATACTTTTATTTCGATGATCATATATATATATATATATATATATATATATATAATATTTGTTAATCCGTATGGATAATTCCCAAAACGATATAAATCTAGAGAGCACAATGGAAGAAATGAGAGCAAATAATAATTATTTAATGAAAACGAACACTTAAAAGACCATGGTGATGTTTATTTCGTTGGGATCGAAGATACGATTCTAACGGAAATAAATTCTAACGAAATAAAACTAAACTAGCGCTATTCCCAATGGCAAAGTTTCATGCTATCACTCCAAATAGTATTTGACCTCTTTTAGTATGCTTTACCTATAAAAGAATCCGATTACATTAAAAATGGTGCCGGCGTGCCATATCTAGGTCGGAGCTGCTCAATTCTAACTTTCCATTCTTGTTCAAAATCGTTTGCACGTCTTTGTTTGGGGCGGGGGAGACTTAACTTACATTCTTAAGCATTCCCCCCCCCAAAAAAAGATGCCACGTCGCAAACCTCTCTTTATTCTGCAGTTGTTTCCATGACAAATATCAATGCTATCAATTTAAAACTTACCCGATTCTTCTCGCTATATTGTACCTTTTACAAGAATCAGATTAGACCAAAAATGGACTATTGCTGCCATACCTTGGATGGAACTGGACAATGCACACTCTCCAACCTTGTTAGAATTCAAAATTATTAACGCGGTCTTAGCTAGGGATGACCGATTTTCCACTCTACAACCACTTTACCCAGAGACGCAATGTTGCAAGCCGATCGCTTATCTATCGGTGTTTCCATGGCATGATCCACTCTTTTAGTTCTACCATTTCAGATCTTTGCAGCTAGGACACGCCATAAAGTCAAATCATCCAAATTTCTCCTGAATTCTAAAGACGAAGTTCCACTCGAACAGCCTTTCTCCAAAGAACTGCTAGACTGCCGGCACGTTGATGTTTCACTGAACGCTACAATCGTAATCTCTTCAAGCCAAAGGTCAATCGTTATACATCCTCCTTATCCTCATAAGCTTCACTTACTTCTACCTCCTTTTATATTCATATCCCACACCTCATTCTACCTCGAGTGGCTCGCAAGCCTTGTATTGGGTAAACTTTAATATTAGAAAAATAAAGTTGAAAATCGAAGTCAAACCTTTGAGGAATCGGAGAGCCGAGTTCGAATTCCAGTCGAATCCTTTAAATTCACTTACGTGTTAATAACCTTGGGAAAGGTATAAATCCTCTCCTCCCCGGCTATGGGTAAACATCAGGACAGACTGGGTTCTATAGCCTTGGATGGTAACTGGTCTACCGCAGAAAGAAATGGCAAACTACTGCGTATAAAAAAATCTGCCTCGTCAGTCAAGTATCGAAAGATACATGATCGCCTAACCGTGTATCACGCATGGCACATAACTGATATACCGTACTTTGCTGCTTATAAAACATTTTTCTTGTATGTCCAAAAACAACCGTGCGTCATATAAATCGAAGGTCGGTGACGGGGGGGGGGGGATTATAAATCTGGAGTGTGGGGTGAGCGTCATTTCCCCAGTTACATCCGATTCTGAGTCCTCTATCTAATTTAAAATTAATGCCTCATCCTGGTTTGTCATGAATTCGTCACGATGAGAGAGGGTTTCAGGTTCCAAATAGGTTACGTTTCAGTGGTATTATGCATTCTAACTTCTCGGATGTTTTACATTACACATAAATCAAACATAACGTTATTTCTGGATCCAAGTCAACATGTATTTAATTTAAAACTAGTTCCCCATCCTGGCGTGGGATGAGTTCGTCACGATGAGAGAGGGTTTCAGGCTGCAATAAGGTTACGTTTCAATGGTATTATAAACTAACTTCTCTTGTAATGATTACATTCTAAATAGTTACCATAAATTTGGCAATTCTTCTCGGCCTGTGATGAATTTTTCATTATTAGCTAGTTGAAATATGCTATTCAGTTCAGTTAGGTGCCATGCGTGATACACATGCTTCGTCAGTAGACCAGTTGCCATCCAAGTCTATAGAACCCGGTCTGTCCTACTATTTATCCATAGCTGGGAAGAAGAGGATTTATACCTGTCCCAACATTATTAGCACGTAAGTGAATGTAAAGGATTCGACTGGAATTCGAACTCGGCTCTCCGATTCCTCAAAGGTTTGAATTCGATTTTCAATTTTATTTTTCTAATATTAAAGTTTAGCCAATACAAGGAGAAGAAGAGGATTTATACCTTTCCCAAGGATATTAGCACGTAAGAGAATGTAATGGATTTGTCAGGAATTTTACTGTTGTATTCAGTCAGTTATGTGTCATGTGTAATACATCTTTTCGATACAAGACTGACGAAGCAGATTTTTTTCCCGCAGTAGGTTGCCGTTTTTTTCTGCGGTAGACCAGTTGCTATTCAAGGCTATAGAACCCAGTCTGTCCTGCTATTTACCTATAGCTGGGGAGAAGAAGAGGATTCATACCTTTCTCAAGGGTATTAGCACATAAGTGAATGCAACGGATTCAACTGGAATTCGAACTCGGCTCTCCGATTCCTCAACCCGAACCGTTATCAAATACTCCATCGTGCCTCCTCTATTCAATGGGGAGAAGAGCTATGAAGTACAAAAAAAGAAACATTTTTTTCGTTTCGATTTTTTCAAAATTTGAAGTGGGGGTGTCTGATGCATTGCATTTTTTTTATAAGCAGCAAAATATGGTTTGGTTTGTTTGTTTGTTTTTGCTTAGCGGCATATCAACACCTTTATGGGTTATTTAATGCTAAAATCTAAATATTTTGTACGCAGTTTTATGATTGATGTTGCATTTAAATTTTTGAATATCCCAGGAGAGCAAAAAACCGGAAGAGAGTTCTATAGGCGAGAAGTGTGAGAGAAAAAAATCTATTAGAATATAACTTACGGTTACATCTGTTTCAACAGTAAAAAGGTGAGACCTAGTTGCCAATCTAGTACTACGCTTAAGTTCATACGGTCAAGGTAACAAAGAGGTAAGTGATATTTATTCTTGTATTACAAGAAATGTGACACATGGCCATCAAGGGATGGGGAAGGTTGGTCTCCATGTTTCTTATATTAAAACTTAGCTAGTTCCAATCACTGAACCAAACAAACAATCTCTTACATCAAAATAACATTCTTGTTTACTATACTTACTACAGTCACCACAATGTCACAATGTCTCTATGAATTTCTAATTTGTTCACATATGTAGAGTTTGTTACAAATAAATAATTCGCAATGCGTAAATGTAATGTTAAAATTTAATTTATGAAACTAAACAAACCAGTGTTTATTATAAAAGCTCCCTCCAACCCGAGTACTAGATCAGTTATCCAGACGAATTTGATGCATGATTCAAGAAATGAAAACAACCACTCCACCGAACACTCGGTCAGACACAACAACAAATATGAAATGCATACTCGAAATACGGAAAGCGTCCCGGGTCCACTAGAGACCTAACATTTCTCTCACCTAACGGGAAGAGTAAGTGAAATAAATTAAAGAAGAAGGGGACAAAAGTAAAGGGGGCCCGATTAAAAGTAAACTTCAAAACAAGAAACTAAAAGAAAAAAGACACATTAATCTACACTATTTCTACTAAGTGTGTGAGAGAGAGAGTGAGTGAGTGAGTGAAAAGAGAGAGAGAGTGAAAAGAGAGAGAGAGTGAAAAGAGAGAGAGTTTGAAAAAGAGAGAGAGAGAGTGAAAAGAGAGAGAGAGAGTGAAAAGAGAGAGAGAGAGTAAAAAGAGAGAGAGAGAGAGTAAAAAGAGAGAGAGAGAGAGTGAAAAGAGAGAGAGAGAGTGAAAAGAGAGAGAGAGTGAAAAGAGAGTGAGATCACCTACACAGGGATAATAGAATGAGAAAATTCTACCCCATTGCTTAAATAAATTTTCTAATCCGAAATTTCCTGAAGGTTACTCTGATCAACAGCTATCCAAGAAAAGCCGGAGGGCGCAGCGGCCGAAACGTTGTGCTAATAAGAAAAGATCAGGATATTAATTCGAATCTAAATAATGGAAACTCTTACCAGAAAAATGAGACAGAAAGAAATGCTAATCAAAAATTAATAATCGCTGTCAATGCTTCATCTAACGGCGTTCCTAGAAACGGAAGTTACGACTCGGACTAATCTAATGTCTTATTTAATAAAAGTGTTATAATATTTCAGAAAAATAAATTGTGAAAGTTGTATAAATCGGCTCGGCGAAGCATAAAGAAAATCTTCACGTTCAGTTTTTATTTTTAATAAATACATCCCAAGTAAGGCAATTAAGCCACTAAGACGCAAAGAGTTACTTAGAGTGAAAGGAACTGAGAAAAGGTTGCCGAGGGGAAGGAATAATAAGATTTAAGGAGACAGAAGATGTATTTAAATTTTTGAAGACTGTAGTTGACAGGAAATCAAGAAACCGGGAGAGTGTTACATAAGCGAGGGAAGAAGCCATTAGCATAGAACTTACGTTTAGATGTATCAATTTCGACAGTAAAATGTTGAGACCTAACTGCCAATCTAGTACTGCGCTTGAATTCGGGAAATCGAGGAACGAAAGAGGAAATCTTGTCAGAACAATTACCATAAAAAAAAAACACATCTCTTAGAAGCTACATTTTTTTTACCTTCTTTTAGGCACAGACACCGTGTAATAGAGCCCCCCCCCCACCATCACTAAATAGCTGACAACTTTCAGATTGGTAGAAACGCCACTGGCACCGAATTTAACTGGAAATGAATCAGTTTCTTAGCTCACAGAACGTAATTCTGAAGCACTCTTTGAAATTTTCGAAACGGGCCATATGAAAGATCATTACGAAGACAACGTTTATGGTATTTCGCCTTTTATCCCCCTCCACACACCATATTTTTAATGAGATAGCAAGACTGAAGATTTATAAATTAGATAGATATAGTCATCAAAGGAAAGATAATTATCTTGGATGGATTTTTTTGTCATCTGAATAATTAAACACTGGTAGCAACACCTACACACATCTAATCATATGCATATCGAAATTCGATCTTTCTAAGCTTATATATCTTAACATCATGGTTCAGAAGTCGGGATGTTCATTAGTATGTATATAAAGCTGGGTGCATCAGACTACTAATCCACAAATATACGCAGAAATGTATTCTCTATAATATAAAACAATGTTATTATATAATTATCGGTTGCACAGCCTGGTCTTTCCTAGATACTGATGAATAATGAGATGTTCTAACAGGAAGGATGACAGTAACTAAAAGGGAATTATTTACCATAGCAACGGAATATCTCGTTAGTAGTGAGATCAGGTGTTGTAGTGTGGGAAATTGAGAAGAAAAACTGAATTATGGAGTGAATGCGGAAGGAGAAAATGATTAAAATAAAAGAAACAGAGGAAAGCGAGAGAGGAAATTTATTAGGTTACGAGGTTGGGGCGTCAAATGTATTTTGGGAGAATGTTCAAAGGAATAAAGGGGTATGAGAATGAAAGTCTGGGTAGAATAATTAGTTACGTGGATCAAGTAGAAGAAAAGAGAGAAAGGACAAAGAGAGAAAGGACAAAGAGAGAAAGGACAAAGAGAGAAAGGACAAAGAGAGAAAGGACAAAGAGAGAAAGGACAAAGAGAGAAAGGACAAAGAGAGAAAGGAGAGAAAGGACAAAGAGAGAAAGGACAAAGAGAGAAAGGACAAGGAGAGAAAGGACAAAGAAGAAAGGACAAAGAGAGAAAGGAAAAAAGAGAGAAAGGACAAAAGAGAAAGGACAAAGAGAGAAAGGAACAAGAGAAAGGAAAAAGAAAGGAGAGAAAAGGACAAAGAAAGGAGAGAAAGGACAAAGAAAGGAGAGAAAGGACAAAGAAAGGAGAGAAAGGACAAAGAAAGGAGAGAAAGGACAAAGAAAGGAGAGAAAGGACAAAGAAAGGAGAGAAAGGACAAAAGGAGAGACTTATGCAAGGGGTATTGTGCTTATTTTGTCGAAAACCTGGCAACCACATTAGAATAAAAAAAAAAAAAAAAAAAAAAAAAAAAAGAAAAAAAGGGAGAAAGGTTACATATACATTTATTTCTTTTAATTCCTTCTCTTTCCATTCCCCCTTTTTTACCGCTTGAAAAGAGGAGCGGTTGACTTAAATAATTACGAGAACACGGGTAAGTGCTAAGATCATCTTTATTATTATTATTTCTCGTTAAAATCACAAGTGAATTTTTTTTTGTTTTTTTATTTTTTTATTTCTTTTCTTTCGTCTTAAAAAGAAAGGAAGTTTTTATTTATTTTTAATGAAAGAGAGAAAAAAAAAAAAAAAAAAAAAAAAAAAGATTATAATGCAGAAATCTTTCTTACAAGCGACAATAGAATAAATTGTATATATATCAGAATCCTAGATGATTACTCTTGCAGAAAATACAGGAACAACGGTGAATGCTGAATCGGTTGGGTATGGGACTAGCAGCTCCATCTCATAAAAGCCTACTTATTACTGAAACCACAGCTGCAACTGAATTGTGATCCCATAAACCTCGGTTGCGTTTAAGGGTCTAGAGTGAGTGAATAATTTTGATTGATAAGCCGAAAAAAAAAAAAAAAAAAAAAATCGATCAATCTTTTGCAGTTTATTTAAAGCCAGAAAATTTTTTTTTTAGATTTTCTGTAGATAATGATTTACTGACCAAAGTCCTACTAATCAACCCGTAGCTATGGGGGCAGAAGAGGTATTTGCATGCGAGTAAACATAACGAACTCGACTGAAATTTGAACTCGGCTCCCGATTTCCAATTCAGATACGTTATCCATTACGCCAACCGCACATCGAAGCTTACAGCATCTGGTATTCCCAAGCAGTCACCGATCTAGGTAGTGACCAGGCTCGACGTTGCTTAACGTCGGTGATCGTACGGGGACAGGTACCTCAACGTGATCTGACCATAAACAATACCACACACAATCTTACAGCACCTGGTATTCCCAAGCGGTTACCCATTAAGGTACTGACCAGGCTTGACGTTGCTTAACTTCGGTGATTATACGAGAAAAGTTGTTTCAACATATGTCCGTAAGACAGGCGAGTGAATTCAACAGGAAGAAAAGAAAGACAGTATTTGTAAGAAAAACAAATGTAATTCCAGAAAATTTTGAAAAGTCTTTTCTTTTCAAATAGTACGAATATTTAATGGTTTAAACATGTTCCTTCGACTGACGTAGAACTTCCCACGGTGGTTGTTGTTGTAGTGGAAGAAGAAAATAAACTGTGTATTAAGAAATGGAAGCATTTCTTTAGAAATAATGAAAAGAGTGCTGAACTGCTATGTAATATCAATCCTCCTATATGGCAGTGAATGCTGGACAATTTCCTTACAGATGAAGAGAAGACTTGAGGCAACAGAAACAATGAAAAGAATGCTGAACTGCTATGTAATATCAATCCTCCTATATGGCAGTGAATGCTGGACAATTTCCTTACAGATGAAGAGAAGACTTGAGGCAACAGAAACAATGAAAAGAGTGCTGAACTGCTATGTAATATCAATCCTCCTATATGAAAGTGAATGCTGGACAAGAAAGAAACAGATGAAGAGAAGAAAAAAGGCAAAAGAAACAATGAAAAGAGTGCTGAACTGCTATGTAATATCAAGACTCCTATATGACAGTGAATGCTGGACAAAGAAGACAGGAAGATGAAAAAGAAGACTTGAGGCAAAGAAACCAAGAAAAGAGTGCTGAACTGCTATGAAGACATCAATCCTCCTATATGGCAGTGAATGCTGGACAATTTAAAGAAAGATGAAAGAAGACTTGAAGAAACAGAAACAATGAAAAAAAACTGAACTGCTATGTAATATCAATCCTCCTATATGGCAGTGAATGCTGGACAATTTCCTCACAGATGAAGAGAAGACTTGAGGCAACAGAAACAATGAAAAGAGTGCTGAACAGCTATGTAATATCAATCCTCCTATATGACAGTTAATGCTGGACAATTTCCTCACAGATGAAGAGAAGACTTGAGGCAATAGAAACAATGAAAAGATTGCTGAACTGCTATGTAATATCAGTCCTCCAATATGGCAGTGAATGCAGGACAATTTCCTCAGTGATGAAGAGAAGACTTGACAGAAGAGAAACAATGAAAAAAAAGAGTGCTGAACTGCTATTAATCAATCCTCCTATATGGCAGTGAATGCTGGACAATTTCCTCACAGATGAAGAGAAGACTTGAGGCAATAGAAACAATGAAAAGAGTGCTGAACTGCTATGTAATATCAATCCTCCTATATGGCAGTGAATGCTGGACAATTTCCTCACAGATAAAGTGAAGACTTGAGGCAACAGAAACAATGAAAAGAGTGCTGAACTGCTATGTAATATCAGTCCTCCAATATGGCAGTGAATGCAGGACAATTTCCTCACTGATGAAGAGAAGACTTGAGGCAATAGAAACAATGAAAAGAGTGCTGAACTGCTATGTAATATCAATCCTCCAATATGACAGTGAATGCTGGACAATTTCCTCACAGATGAAGAGAAGACTTGGAGTAACGAAGACGTTCTCTGGAAGGATGCTGAGAATACCATGGACGGAAAAATGTGAGCAATGGGTAAAGGAAAATAGGAACAAAAATTAGACTTATGAAAGAAAGAGACAGTTATGAAATGGACAAAGTCCAACAATTATTTTAAGACATTTTGTTTATGTTTATACGTTCTTTTTATAGATACAAATCATACTTATTATAAAACCCAGGTTGTGAGTGAGTGTGTGTGTGTGTGTGTTCGTTTATATATTGGATCGGATTTCCTACATTTTTCAAAATTGAAAGAAAACTTCACGTTTTTTTTTAAAAATAAGTGTTTTTATTGTCTCGCACACTTTTTTTTCTTTATTTTTACATTCAGCATGCTTTAAAAATTCCATTTACAAGGCAATTATTTATAATAAAATTCTGAATTCTATTCAATCGGTAGACTGATAACGATTGAAAACAATGTTTTTATTTGAGTTTGACCAATACGTAAAAAAAAAAAAAAAATAATTAAGACATGCGTATCCATCAACCTTAAACAATAATCTTTGTCAATTTTATTTTTCAGTCTTTATGATGGTCGATACTTGATCTATCTCTTACTGTTACATCCACGGGCAACACCGGGCTCTACTGCTAGTATTTAATAAATGCGTTCTGTTTCTAATAAACAGCATTAACATTTGCCGGCCTGAATGTCCGAGAAATTTTCATAGAAAATATTCGTCCTCCGACAGGAATCGAATCTGTATACTATACGGAACAGTCATATAACCTGTCAATTTCATAATGTGTGGTGTCATTTGTTTACATTTGGATACGCATCGAGACTGGTTATCAACCAAGGCTGTAGGATCCAGTCCCAATCTAGTAATATACTTAAATTCAAAAATTGAGACACAAAAAGATCTTTTAACGTCATGTTTGAAACAACTGCCATGAAAATACTTGTAGAAAAGATAGACAGGAATCATGGCGCTGGGAAAGCGACTGAAGACAAGATGCCCGATCAGGATGCATTACATTTCAGACCTTACTTCGGAATGCTATTTAATATCATCTGCTAGTCTACTGTTAACGTGTACAGGGGTTGGACAAAATAATTGGAACAGTTGCAAAATCCACTCCTATATTTCAAAGACCTATTATATTAAGAAGTTTAAAACTAAAACTTCGTAATTGCAGCTTATATCTATTGTAAATACGTTTATTTATCTAATTTACTGTCTTTGTCTTATTTATTTTTAGAATTTAGTAACATTTAAGCTAAATGCATGACTTCTCAGAGTTCAAAAAACTCGGGAGCTCGCATGGCAGGAGCCTCGATCACTAAGGTTGATCAACTGTTTGGTTTTTCAAGAGCTACCATATCAAGAACACTGATGCAATTCGAGAAACAGGGCAAGACCTCTAGCAACCGTAGCAATTCTGGCCGGACTTGCAAACTTACTGACAGGGACTGACGTGTATTGAAACGCAATGTGGCAAAAAAAAAATCATCGGACAAATGCGGCCAAAGTGACTGCTTAGTTGAATAAGCATCTGAATAGTTCAGTTTCTACTAAAACTGTTCACCGTGAGCTCCATAAGGCTGCATATAATGGAAGAGCCGCTGTGAGGAAACCTCTTCTCTCCACTCGCAACATTCAAAAGAGGTTGAAGTGGTGCAGAGATCACAATGCCTGGTCTGCAGACCAATGGAAGCAAGTCATATTCTCAAAATTCAGGGTGAGTTTATGTGTGGAGGCAGCCCAAAGAAGCTTACAACCCTGACTGCCTTCTTCCAACAGTGAAGCATGGAGGTGGATCAGTGATAGTTTGGGCCGCCATATCATGGAAATGTCTCAGTCCAATAGTTGCCCTGCATGGTAGAATCAACAGCAAAGATTACCTGAACATTTTGGGAGATCATGTTCATCCAATGGCCAAGACTTTATTCCATGATGGTGACTGCATCTTCCAAGACGATAATGCTCCAATACATCCCGCTCGAGTGGTTAAGAATTGGTATGAAGAGCATGAAAGTGAGCTAGAACACATGGAGTGGCCTCCCCAATCTCAAGATATCAATATTATTGAACATTTGTGGTGCATTTTGGAGCAACAAGTTAGGAGCCGCTATCCTCCACCGTCGTGTCCAAAAAGAGCTGGAGAAGGTTTTAATGGAAGAATGACTGAAAATTCCTCTGGATGAAGTCAGGAAGCTGTATGATTCCATTCCTAGATGTATTAAAACTGTATGTGAGGCTAAAGGAGGACCAACTCCATATTAGATAAATTTTCTTTGAATTTAACAAGTGTTTCAATTATTTTGTACAACCCCTGTAGCCCATTACTACATGCCATAATGTCGGACAAATTAAATATTTTAAGTTTTTCCCCACAATATTATATTCAGTTTGAATTTTAAAATATTTCTGAACAACCAGTGAAATTAAAAACAAAACTATTTTAATTTATTGCTTAAACGTTATTTTTAATGGATACCCATATTTGAGTAGATAATGCTTTTATTTCTATATTAAACAGTATATTTATTTCCATCTGCCGGCTTGCATATTCGAGAAATCTTATCTACTCAAATATAGCTAGCCATTAAAAATAAAGTTTAAGCAATAAATTAAAATATCTCCGATTAATAAATTAAAAATCCATTCCTAAAAATTATCTGGAATATAAATGTATAGAAAATACCGTGGCCACAAAGTGAGGGATCAGTTTTTATATTGATTGTAATACAGAATTGATCCCCCATATCTTTATATCTTATCCACAGTGTAATTATTTTTCAAATTTTGATGATGTATGAATCCACCTCTTCTCCCCAGCTATGGCTTAATTAGTAAGATATGTATGACTAAATCATTATCTCAAAAAATTCTTACAATCTAAAAATATTGTCTGGCTTTAAATAACCTGCAAAGTGTTGATAAGACATAAATCAATCAATCAATGAAATACTGATTAGCTATACAGACTGTCTTTTTATTTCCATTCTTTGGAGTAAATAAAAACGGAGCATCTACTCAAATATGGCTAAGTATAAAAAATAACGTTTAAGCAATAAATTAAAATATGTTGGATTAATAAATTAAAAAGCCCATCCTTAAAATTGCTTTGTTTATGTCAGGACCCGAAACTGAGCAGATATGTCTATTTCGAGCATCGGGAAGGGTGTGCTCAAAAGCACTATTCCGGCTTTGTTTGACCAGGACGTTCGTAGCTGAAAATAATATTTTTATTGTCAATTCTTAACAAAATAAATAAATAAATAAAACTAAAAAACAACCCCCCCCCAAAAAAAACGTATAAATTCATTTTCATCATATATCGAGGTTTTATTACAATTTTAATAATCACTTTTTAAAACAATAAACATTAACGAGGAGTGAAGGTAATTAAAATAATAGCGGTGTTAAAGAAAAAACCGTCCCTTTGACACTGGTTATTTATTTTTCGAGCACAACCACAATTTTGTATTATTTTCCTCAAAAATCTTTATGTGCCGTGTCCTTTCAGGACGTAGGCGATCATGGCTCCCCCTCCCTCTATCCCTTGCAGCTCTCAACAAGTTCCTTCCCTTGCTTCCTCCCCAAGACCACGTTCTGTCTTCCACTTACTTAACCCCGCCAAGTATGTCACGCGTTGTTTTCCTTTGTCTCGGTTTCCTTTTATTCGAACCACAGGTATCAGATTCTCCAGGCCTCCTTTCCTCATTATGTGTCCCAGAAACTTCAGCTGTCTCTTCCTAATGTTAAGTATAAGCCCCCTCCTTGTTTGAATCCTAAGACCTCAGCATCCTTCTGTAGAACCGCATCTCCGTCGCCTCGAGTCTCTTCTTCATCTTTGATTGGTTTGATTTACGGCATATCAACCACAATGGGTTATTTAATGCCGACAAAATTTTTATTGCTGGTAATATGTTCTTTAAAAATCTATTTCTGGGAATATTTTTCCTTGAAGAAATCTATATCTGGTCATATTTTTTTCAAAGAATGTATAGCTGTTTGTATTGCTGGTATTTTTTTTAAGTATTTCTGATAATAGTTTTTCCTTCAAAAATTATTGCTGGTAATAATGTTTTTTTTTTTAAATTTTTTATTACAAAGTATTTCTGGTATTAAAACCTATTTTTACACAAGTTTCGGTGTTAACTATTTGCCCATAGCTGGGACCCTAACAGGTGCTACCACCCCGGCTCAGGGTGGACCTGGGAACACCAGCAATTAAGAGATAGTTCCACGCTCCTCAAAACCTCCTAACCAGAGGCCTTTCTGTTGAACGTAGTTTATCGTCTTACCCTGGACGCGGATGTAGTTTATTGTCATACTCAGGACGTCTTCATCTTTGAGGAAATCGTCCAACATTCGCTGCCGTAAAGATAGGACAGATGTCACGTAACAGCACAGTATTCTTTTCTTGGTTATATTTACCTTTTAATAATTCATATGAGACAACATGGGGGATATGAATGAACTAGAATAATTTCTAGATGAGAGTACGAATGAGAAAAAAAAGTTCTAGCTTGCGTGAACTTGAAAAATTAAAGTTAGGAAATTTTAAAATCTATCTTTGGTGACATGAAAGCAAATTTAATTTAATTTTTATTCTCCTTAATTCTATTTTTAGTTAATTCATACTAATGTTCCAGTTTGCAACTGTCAACTATCGATTTACAATTGGTAGTGTTAGTAATTATACTATTTACACTATTGGGACGAATTCAGGTCTAATGGTGTCAATTATCAGTTATCTCCAGTTAATTCACCTCTCCAAGTTCTCCATTGCCTTAACCAGGTATTGAACTCACAACTCTTTGGGTCCTGATCTAACCAACGCCTTTTAATCACTGTATCATGTGTCCTTAAGGACGTCTGTGTGAATTTCTGGGATTTATAAACTTAATGACTTCAGCAAACAATTTTTTTTAAAACTAGTACTCATATTGCAACTTTTGCTGTTATCATTGAATGCTTTTTACGATAGCCCATATTGCAATTTGCTTTGTTATTATTGCTTAGACATGGCAAGTGGAACTTGAACAGTCTACCCCAGCGAGGGTTCAGTTCGACATTCCAACCACCTAAAGAAGGTCGGAGCGTACAACGGCCGAAACGTTGTGATAAATATGACAACAAAGATGAGGACAATAGTTCGAATAATGTAAATAGTGTACATAATACCTCATCTCAGAAAGAGAGACAGATACTGAAGGATCGGATAAATATGGCGACAAAGATGAGAACACTAGTCCGAATAATGTAAATAGTGTGCATAATACCTCATCTCAGAAATATAGAGAGATACTGAAGGATCGGATAAATATGGCAACAAAGATGAGTACAATAGTCTGTGACGGTTACACACCTGGCCCAGTGTCGGATCCTTTGGTTACGGCGCCAACGGTGACGTCGCTCCTCCTGGTCGCTCCTCCTGGGTCCAAGCGTGCCGCTCCAACCCTTTGGTCAGATGATCACCAGCCTCGCCTTTCCCGACTCGCTTCCAATACCTGGTCACTAAAGCAACTATACCGATCTCCGGTCTGTCTACCCACGCTGTGTTTAGATCTTAGACAGACGGGACCAGCAGGGATCGGGGCCGATACAAGCCGAGTCCGACGGGGGTGGCAAAACACAAATAAAATAAAAACTCACGACACCAAACAAAATTGCTGATAAAAAAGGGTAACAACCTTTTATATCTTAAAGTCCGTTACATAAAAACAAAAGTGTTCTCATTTCCCGACCCGCTCTGTGGACTATGGCACCAAGCTTCTATCACACAATAGAAAAATGTCGAATTACCTACTTTCTAGAATCATGTATGTATGTCGGAGTGTGGTTCAGTTCGACACTGGGGCTAATTTCTATCGATCATTCGCAGTTGATTCTTCTCTCCGACTTGAGTTGTATTTCTTCTTCTTCGTCTGCTTGGGCTGGTAGTTTTCCTGTTTCAACTTGGTGGAAGATTTCTTGTTTCAACTTAGCCGCAACTCTCTGTCGTCTGAGGTGGTCTCTTCTCACTGCCGTCCGGAGCTGAACTTTAACTTCTCATCGACTTTCGGCTTGTCTGCAGCTCCAATTCTTCTCAGGCTGTCAGGCAATCTTCTTCTTCATCTACTTGGGCTGGAAGTTCTTCTTGTCTGAGGGTTCTTTTCTCGCTGCCGTCCGGGGATGAACTTTAACTTCTCATCGACTTTCGGCTTGTCTGCAGCTCCAATTCTTCTCAGGCTGTCAGGCAATCTTCTTCTTCATCTACTTGGGCTGGAAGTTCTTCTTGTCTGAGGATTCTTCTGCCCGCAAAGGGGCGAGTGAATCGGGCCTGATGGCCGCGTTCAGGCTCTATCCCTGCCCGCGGTCCAACTCTCAACTCCAACTGCAACTCCAACTGATTTCTGTCGACTGGGGTCCTGCTTTTATTGACGTCGCAACAAACTGGGGTGGGTCTGTCGGCGTCAGGGTTTTCTCGATAATTCCAAAAACTGCATTAATTCTGTCTTCTCCATTATCGCTATTGTTTTCGCCCCTACTTCCTCGCAGTACCTTTGGTGGGGCGGCGCACATCCATCTCTCTTAGTCTCTCGTATGTCAGGTGACCGCTTTTCAACCAATCGTTCCTGATCGAGCATTTCTTTCCTTTTCTTTCCGCAAGTCACGTGATCGTATTCGACCAATTGTTATTGGTCGAACATTTCTTTCCTTTTCTTCCGCAGGTCACGTGATCGTATTCGACCAATTGTTATTGATCGAACATCCTCTCCCCTTTGTTTGCGGGCGTGGTTACATCGTTCTTGTTTAAAAAAAAACAAAATCCAATTTTTCCCTTTTTTGCACGTACGCAAAATGACAATCTTTGGCTTTTTCTCTCACCTGGACTTTGTCAAACAGCCTGCTGCTAATTAGTCTTGACTTTAGAAAGGAATTTTTCCGCCTTCTTGGCGCCCTCTGTGAGCCAAAAGCAATTGTCCCTCTTTTTACCTCAATTTGTTTTTGTTTTTCCTGATAGTCGAAAATCTTAATTATCTACATTGAAATGTCTCTACTTTATTAACGTGGGTGTCCAATTCTTAACAGGGTCTGTATATCGTTCCACCGGTCACTCCCCTCAACCCAAAGACACTTTTTCTCTGATTAAGATTGTTTCATTGTTCCCAAAATTTCTCTTTATCCAAATTGATAAGGTGTCTTTCCATGCAAAAAGTAGGCTAGGTGCTTTGACCGATATCTGGCTTCCATCAAGCGGCCCGTTTTGATATCATGTCTTTTTCCCTTTCTTGACTTTCTTATTATTTATAATTCTATTCTTCCAATTGTCTTTCGAAAATCGGCCAAGACGCTGACCTAAATCTCTTTCTGACTCCTATCTCCACCCTCAATTGGGTCATGCATCATACAACTCTTTTTTCTCTTCTTCTTTCTTTTTCTTTTTTTTTTTTCTTTCCTTCTTCTTCCCTTAAGATCGTCTAGTACAATCTTAGTGAATTATTTTCAACTCAGTTATTTTCCGTTTAAAAAAAAAATCAACAACCTGTTTAGTAAACCGAGTAAGAAAAAAATTAAATCATATTTCTATGAATATTTCTAATAATGCAAGGTGCCACAATCCTCCCGTAAATTTGTCATTTACCCGTAATGACACTAAACCAATTACATCATTTAACATGCACCATGCATTTGTCTCATGCAATTCTATTCTACTTTCTAACATGCAAGGGTAATGTTCTTTCCATTTTCTTTTGTTCTACATGCAATGAAATGTTCTTTTCATTTTCTTTTGTTCTACATGCAATGAAATGTTCTTTTCATTTTCTTTTGTTCTACATGCAATGAAATGTTCTTTTCATTTTCTTTTGTTCTACAGGCAATGTAATGTTCTTTTCATTTTCTTCTGTTCTACATGCAATGAAATGTTCTTTTCATTTTCTTTTGTTCTACATGCAATGTAATGTTCTTTTCATTTTCTTCTGTTCTACATGCAATGAAATGTTCTTTTCATTTTCTTCTGTTCTACATGCAATGAAATGTTCTTTTCATTTTCTTCTGTTCTACATGCAATGAAATGTTCTTTTCATTTTCTTTTGTTCTACATGCAATGAAATGTTCTTTTCATTTTCTTTTGTTTTACATGCAAGGTAATGTGTGCGTGTGTTTGTAGGTGCAGATGTGTTCACTAGGGTTTGTTCTTCTTGGTCAATGTTTTCCTCTCTGCCGTGGGAGGTTTTCCCGCCGCACGTGGTGGTCTCACGCCAGCCTCCTCCATTGGTCTTTCAGCAATTTCTTCGCCAGTCCTGTCTGAGTAAGGAACACTGCTCGGCATCTCCCTCTCGAGTTGTTGCATGCTCACTAGACTGTCGTTCGCTAATCTTCTCTTACTCTTAATCTTCCATATTATTACACCCCCGATGGCTACAACTAGGAATGTACCCATTACTATTGACCAACTTATCGCGATCTGCTCATCGTCTTCCCAAGCTACACCTTCGTCTCCCAACGCACTTAACTTATCTCTTAAGTGATCCATATCGATCTTTTCTATTGGCTTCATTAATACTGGCATCTTATTTAAGGTAACATTAGAGAATCTCTTCACTATCGGCTCCCCATAATTCTGTACAATTGACTAAGCCTCTACCAATCATCTCTATGAGTGAATCTTTTTTCTTCATACCTTTCTTCCATCTGGTAATAGGGGGGCAAGGAGATGGACACCCCAACCGCCGAACATCCATGGGTAGCGACACCAGGGATAACGGTGGCCTTATTCTTAATGTCCTTGTGGACTCTCCCCACATACCCTAGACAGGCTGATATGTTTCTGGGTGGCTACTGCCCACACCCCGTCTGAAACACTGATAGCTTGTGGTAATGCCGAGTTTGTTAATACCTCTACTTGGCAGATTCTTTTGATTCCTTCTCCCCTCCTTCAAACAATTCTAGTATGCACAGTTTGCGGTTACCAGTTTTATAGATAGGGCTCAACGAGGTACAAGTCCCCAGGGTATCATCTCTACACCTTCTAGCCTCTTCAGCTGATAGCAACATGAATTTCGTCCTCCCGAATTTAATGCTATGTAGTCTGCTTCCACCTTGTACCTTGCTATCATTCCTGAAAGATAACAAATTCTCTTGTTGTTATTCTTCACAATCACTTAGTCTCGCTCGACTCATCACTCAATCATTTCATAACTTTTCTCTTAGTTCGGCTCTTCCTCCTCTAACTAACCCCTAGCAGACAGAATGGTCTGGTCAGGTGTGCGTGGCGCCCACTCTAAAGGTCGTACTTCATGACACCACTGGTGGCCAATCAATAATGCCAATGATCTTCCGTTCCTCGTGAGGTGCAGCCCGCATCTCCATCCCCTCCACTCACATCTACCATAGTCAGCCAATAGGATCTTGGATGAGCCAGTGTCGTTATCTGTTGACACTAAATGCTTCTATTCTGCACAGCCCTTTTGTTCTACTGAGATTTGGGGTTCTTCTCCCTCCCTGATCTCATCTTCTGAGGTGATTCCTGTTCAACCTCTAACCTTCTTTCTGTGTTTAACTCCCGTCCAGGAGGTTTTTTGTCCTCTTCTTCATCCCCTGATTCTTCTTCCTGTTTAGAGTCTTCACCTTGAATGTCTTCGATACCTCTCGACTCTATGTGTAAACTTCTCCTGTTCTTTATCCTTTCCTTAAGCTGGGAAAGGGGTATTTGATCCTCCTCCTCCCACTCGCTGGACCCTTCGTCTTGTTCAGGGTGCCTCCTTTTAGAGCCTTCGACTGCTTGATTGGACCTCTTCGTCTTTTTCTTCCTTTCCTTCGGACATGGGGGTGTGATGGCGATCTCACGGGGTCTTCTCTGCACTGATTCAGTCGACGACTGAACATCGCTAATCCCCGCTGAGGGTTCCAACTCTGTCCTCGGACTGCTTCGTTTATCTGGTCAAGTCGACCTATCTCCTCATCTTCTTCGGAGTCTTCCTCCGTCTCCATTCCTTCCGGTTCAACCAGAGTTACCTTCCTTTTCCTTGTCTTCTTAGGCCTCGGCTCGCTCATTTCCAGGTTAGCTATTTCAGCCTTCTTCAGATCATTGGCATGAACCCTCCTCGCTCGTCCTGCCACTTGATCCCATATTACATATGATACTGGGCCCGTCTGCTCCACTATCCGGTAGTACGGTTCCCATCTCTGGTCTAGTTTTCCTTCTCTCTGGTGGATTTTATAGTAGACAGGGTCTCCAACCTTCAATTCTACCACCTTTCTTTCAGCATTCACCCTCTCATTTCTTTTCTTCTGGGCCCTCTTTATTCTTCTTCTGGCCTGTACGAATATCTTATGTTGCTGTTCCAGCAATAGTTGATGATGATCTTCTCCCATATACCTTCTTCGGGGCTTCAGTAGGTTATCTACAGGCAGGACCACGTCTCTGCCAAACAACAAAAAATAAGGAGAAAATCTGGAGGTTTCGTTTATCGTAAACCTCACGGCCGCCAGAGCCTGCGTCAAATACAAGTCCCAATTTCCAATGTTTTCTCTGACCAACTTGGCCAATACATCTCCCAAGGTTCTATGAAACCTTTCCACTTTAGCATTTCCTGGGGGTGATATGGGGATGTTTTTATGTGCTCTACATTCAAACCTGTCAAAACTTCTCTCATGATGCTGTTCACATTCTCCGTGCCATTATCTGTTACCAATTGCACAGGGGCACCATACCTAGGGAAGATTTCACTTATTATCAACCCGGCCACAGTTCTGGCCTTCTTGTCTGGTACTGCAAATGCTTCAGGCCAATTTGTTAGCCAATCGACAAAACTCACTATATAGTTGTTTCCTTGTGCAGATTCCCCATATGGTCCTGATACATCCATACTCACTTTCTCGAAGGGAAGTTTGGTACGTCTGTTTCCTCCAAGGGTGCCATTTCCTGCCTTCTGCTCTGCGACTGGCACACTACACAACTCCGAACATAGTTAGTGACTTCTCCGTACAGTTTGGGCCAATAGTACTTTCTTCCTATGAGATCACATGTCCTATCAATTCCCATGTGACCCAACCTTTCGTGGCACTGTTCCAATATCTCTGGTCTTAAACTTTTGGGCACATACAACTTGGGTTTGACTTCTTCATCCCTTCCTGAGAGATAATACAGCCTTTCCTCTATTATGGCATACTTGGTGGTCTCTCCTGACTTCACCTTCTCTCTCAGAGCAGCTATTTCACTGTCTGCTTGCTCCTTCTCAATTCCTTCTGTCCAGTAAGGATCGGTTATTATCTGGGCGTCCCCTTCTTCGTCCGATTCTAATATAGGGCGATCTTTTTAGCTTATTAGAGTTAATTACTCCTATTCTATAGGCTTTATCATCTACTCCCTGTTCTACCCTTACAGATCTTTCTTCCAGTTGTTTCGGTATTCTTGAGAGTAAATCTGCGCACGTGTTTTCCTTTCCTGCCAAATACTCTATCTTACAGTGGTAGCCACTTAACTTAAGTGCCCACTGTTGAATTTTCTTATTATTTGTCCCTCCGCCTGCAATAGGTACTGCAGAGGCTTGTGGTCTGTCTTTATAGTGAAGACCGCACCATTTAAATAGTAGTCCAGTTTTGGAGAGCATACATGATAGCATATGCTTCCCTCTCTATTACTGGCCACCTCTGTTGTGTCTCTGAGAGCTTACGTTACTTCCTCTGGTATGCCTGGCACTGGTCCTTCCTTATCAGGACACGGCTGGGTAAGTACTGCTCCTACACACTGCTCACTGGCATCCGTGTATAATATCATGGGCTCGCTGAGGTCTGGATACGTCAGCAGTGGAACGGTTGTCAACTGTTCCTTTAGCGAATCAAATGCTCGTTGACAGTCCTCTGTCCACTTGAACCTAGCGTATTTCTTCGTCAGGGCCACTAGCGGTATGGCAATTCTTGAAAATGCCGGGACGAAGCGCCGGTAGTAGCCTATAGCTCCTATAAAACCTCTTACCTGCCTCACTGTCTTAGGCTCTGGCATTTCCCTTATGACCTTTACCTTATCCATGTCGGGTTTAATACCGTCTCCGTTTATGACGAAGCCCTAAATACCTAGTTTCTTCCCTCAGAAACTGACACTTTGACAATTTCAATTTTTAATCCGTGTTTCCTCAACCTTCCCAACACCTGTCTTAAATGAAAAAAAAAGTGTTGTTCCACTGTCTCCGAAAATATCAAGATATCGTCCAAATACGCCATGGCAAAGCTCTCGTATCCTCCTAACACTATTGACATTAGCTGTTGGAAGACTCCCGGGGCATTAGCTAAACCGAATGGCATCACTTTGAACTGAAACAGTCCCAGGTGACACGCGAATGCGGCCTTCTCCTTGTCAGCTGCAAAACCAGCACCTTCTTGCTGGACAGCTTAAATAAAGTGGCCCGCCCGACCACATGTCCAACATTTTGCTCTTTTCCCTTTTTAACTGGGTTGGGCATGTCTATCCTGGGGGAACCCGTCCTCTATTCAAGCGGTTCGCCCACCCACTGGTCCAAGCTTTTATTTCTCTCCTTTTTAACTGGGCCACCCTCCTCTTGATTCTGGGGTGGCCCGCTGGTTCTTGGGCTCAGCCTTCCTTGTTTTTAATATTGGTGGGGCACCTTCCTCAGCCCGCACCACTTGGCCAGGTGTCCTTTCTTACCACACCTGGTGCACCTGTCACGATCGAAGTCTGGGGGCAACCCCCACTTCGTCGGACATTCCGCCGCCCTGTGGTCCTCGTACCCACAGGTCCAGCAGACCAGCCCGTATCGACCCGGCGTGGGCTTATGAAAAAGCCATGCCTGGTCGACCATGCCCTTCTATTGGGGTCCTCCTCCCATAATTCTGCCCAATCCACCTCTTCCTTAACCCTCTGATTCCACACGGGGGGGCTCTTCCGCCTACCCCCCCTTCTTCCAGCCTCTTGACTTGGTATCTGCTTCTTCCCACACCTCTTCACTTTATCCCACACCCCTGGCTCTCCCTGGCCAGCTCTATCGCTGCCGACAGTCTGAGCGGTCCTTCTTTCAATACGTCGTGACGAACACGCTCGTCGCTCAGCGCCTCTACATACAGGTCCGCCAGTTGAGCCTGCATAACCGCGTTATCCCTGACCACTTGGGAATGCCAATGACGATAGCTTCCCTGCTCAATTTAATTCTCCCGGGGTTTCATCCCGTAGCTGTGTCAGTTTTAAAAGGGCCCTCATGGCCTCTATTTCCCGTACCTTCGTCGGCGAACTCTTTGGTCAGCAGTTTTTTATTTCTTCCCAAGCCAAGCGGGGATGATTTTCCAAGCCCCCCCCTACGAACTCAGACGCTTTTTCCTTTGTGGCATCGTATGCCAAATACAGGGTTTCTTGGTCCGAGAGCTCGTAGATGGTTCGGCTCTTCTCGAGGATTGCCAGCCAGTTCTTAAACTCCTTCCCGCTGCCATCAAATACTGGGACCCTCGGTCCACCCAACAGCTTCCTTAGATCCACTGACAACCCCCGCCCTACTTCTTCTTCACCCCCCACTGCTCTATCCGACTCATAATCTGACATGTCTACAGAGAAAGACAGTCTATACAGCAACAATCGAGGTTGGGAAACAAAAACAGGTGTCCTACCTTACAGACGATTCTGTTCTTTCTTTTCCTTTGGTCCCGGGTCGTTCTGAGTTCTGTCTGAATTTTCAGCAACGGCGGTCGATCGTGGTCTTCTCAGGGTTGAAATCCCTCGGTCACCACGGCACCATATGTGACGTGGCTGTCTCAGGGTTGATCCGTTGGTCACGGCACCACTTGTGACGGTTACACACCTGGCCCAGTGTCGGATCCTTTGGTTACGGCGCCAACGGTGACGTCGCTCCTCCTGGTCGCTCCTCCTGGGTCCAAGCGTGCCGCTCCAACCCTTTGGTCAGATGATCACCAGCCTCGCCTTTCCCGACTCGCTTCCAATACCTGGTCACTAAAGCAACTATACCGATCTCCGGTCTGTCTACCCACGCTGTGTTTAGATCTTAGACAGACGGGACCAGCAGGGATCGGGGCCGATACAAGTTGAGTCCGACGGGGTGGCAAAACACAAATAAAATAAAAACTCACGACACCAAACAAAATTGCTGATAAAAAAGGGTAACAACCTTTTATATCTTAAAGTCCGTTACATAAAAACAAAAGTGTTCTCATTTCCCGACCCGCTCTGTGGACTATGGCACCAAGCTTCTATCACACAATAGAAAATGTCGAATTACCTACTTTCTAGAATCATGTATGTATGTCGGAGTGTGGTTCAGTTCGACACTGGGGCTAATTTCTATCGATCATTCGCAGTTGATTCTTCTCTCCGACTTGAGTTGTATTTCTTCTTCTTCGTCTGCTTGGGCTGGTAGTTTTCCTGTTTCAACTTGGTGGAAGATTTCTTGTTTCAACTTAGCCGCAACTCTCTGTCGTCTGAGGTGGTCTCTTCTCTGCCGTCCGGGCTGAACTTTAACTTCTCATCGACTTTCGGCTTGTCTGCAGCTCCAATTCTTCTCAGGCTTTCAGGCAATTCTTCTTCTTCATCTACTTGGGCTGGAAGTTCTTCTTGTCTGAGGGTTCTTTTCTCGCTGCCGTCCGGGGATGAACTTTAACTTCTCATCGACTTTCGGCTTGTCTGCAGCTCCAATTCTTCTCAGGCTTTCAGGCAATCTTCTTCTTCGTCTACTTGGGCTGTCTTCGACTTGGGCTGGAAGTTCTTCTTGTCTGAGGATTCTTCTGCCCGCAAAGGGGAGTGAATCGGGCCTGATGGCCGCGTTCAGGCTCTATCCCTGCCCGCGGTCCAACTCTCAACTCCAACTGCAACTCCAACTGATTTCTGTCGACTGGGGTCCTGCTTTTATTGACGCCGCAACAAACTGGGGTGGGTCTGTCGGCGTCAGGGGTTTTCTCGATAATTCAAAAACTGCATTAATTCTGTCTTCTCCATTATCGCTATTGTTTTCGCCCCTACTTCCTCACAGTACCTTTGGTGGGGCGGCGCATATCCATCTCTCTTAGTCTCTCGTATGTCAGGTGACCGCTTTTCAACCAATCGTTCCTGATCGAGCATTTCTTTCTTCCTTTTCTTCCGCAAGTCACGTGATCGTATTCGACCAATTGTTATTGGTCGAACATTTCTTTCCCTTTTCTTCCGCAGGTCACGTGATCGTATTCGACCAATTGTTATTGATCGAACATCCTCTCCCCTCTGTTTGCGGGCGTGGTTACATCGTTCTTGTAAAAAAAAAAAACAAAATCCAATTTTTCCTTTTTTTGCACGTACGCAAAATGACAATCTTTTGGCTTTCTCTCACCTGGACTTTGTCAAACAGCCTGCTGCTAATTAGTCTTGACTTTAGAAAGGATCTTTTCCGCCTTCTTGGCGCCCTCTGTGAGCCAAAAAGCAATTGTCCCTCTTTTTACCTCTTTGTTTTTCCTGATAGTCGAAAATCTTAATTATCTACATTGAAAATGTCTCTACTTTATTAACGTGGGTGTCCAATTCTTAACAGGGTCTGTATATCGTTCCACCGGTCACTCCCCTCAACCCAAAGACACTTTTCTCTGATTAAGATTGTTTCATTGTTCCTAAAAATTTCTCTTTATCCAAATTGATAAGGTGTCTTTCCATGCAAAAAGTAGGCTAGGTGCTTTGACCGATATCTGGCTTCCATCAAGCGGCCCGTTTTGATATCATGTCTTTTTCCTTTCTTTCTTCTTATTATTTATAATTCTATTCTTCCAATTGTCTTTCGAAAATCGGCCAAGACGCTGACCTAAATATCTTTCTGACTCCTATCTCCACCCTCAATTGGGTCATGCATCATACAACTCTTTTTTTTTTCTTCTTTTTTTTTTTTTTTTTTTTCTTTCCTTCTTCTTCCCTTAAGATCGTCTAGTACAATCTTAGTGAATTATTTTCAACTCAGTTATTTTCCGTTTTTAAAAAAAAATCAACAACCTGTTTAGTAACCGAGTAAGAAAAAATTAAATCATATTTCTATGAATATTTCTAATAATGCAAGGTGCCACAGTCTGAAGAATGTAAATACTGTACATAATACTCCATCTCAGAAATATAGACAGATACTGAAGGATTGGATAAATATGGCAACAAAGATGAGGACAATAGTACGGATAATGTAAATAGTGTACATAATACCTCATCTCAGAAATATAGAGAGATACTATTAGTAATTACTTTAATAAAATGACGTGAAGGAATATTTAGGTAGACTTCTACTCATTAATTCAATAGAATAATAAAAGAAAGAAATACCATTGATACTATTTACAATAATTGACCTGCTTCCCTCATCCTTGTCATATTAACGACGTTTTGGAAAGTTGAGTTACAAGAAGGGAAAAGACCGAGACTGATGTATATCGAGAAAAGGCACGGCACGTGGAACTAGAACAATCTAACACAGTGGATGAAATAAAAGGTTCGGTTCAAAATTCCAACGTGTATCACCGGAAGAGGTCCAGAGCGTACAACGACCGAAACGTCGTGAATGAAAATACAGATGAAGACAACAGTCCGAATGATGTAAATAGTGTAAATGGTTACAATACCTAATCTCAAATATAGACAGATCCTGAAGAAGATCGAAGCAGACGACGATCGAAACGTTGTGAATATGTCAATAAAGATGAGGACAACAGTCTGAACGATCTAAATAGTGTAAGTAGAAAGAAATAACACCACCACCTTACAGAAAAAAACAGCCATTTGAGACAAGACAGCATATGCAGGGATCAAATTTTATGCACTTTTCAGCAGTATTTATTAATTTCCTTTCATTAATCCATTGAAAGTCTTTACATTCAATGTGTCTTTAAATACAGGGTGCGCCAGAAATTCCTCCCACATAATGGTAAGACATTCGCTAGAGGAAGACACCATTGTAACTAATGTAGGTACCTCCACGAGATAGCTAAAAAAAGAGCATAGCATGATGAAAAAGACGCCAAACTTGACGAAAACAAAATTTTATCGTCTAAATGTTTGTTATTATTAAGAGGAAAGGTCAAAAGTATTTTTTGGGGTATTTTTTCCATTTTTTAATCGTTCCTAGCACGTCCGAAATTTTCGTTAAAAAATCTAGTTTTTTTTTTGAGTCAGCAAAATTGACCATTTTTTTCCATTTAAAAAAAAAATGGAAATCTGACTTTGAAAATTTTTTAAATATCAATTATCATTTTTTCAAAACTTATTTTAAGAAAATCAGAAATTATAATGTTTATTTAAAATATTTTGAACCAAACTTAACTTAGTTTTTTTTTTTCCAAAAAAGATGTAATTTGAAAATAAAACAAAGCAGGTCATAAACTTTCGCGTCTCTTGACATGTGATGAATGATATATTTTTGAATTCCATGAGGCTAACATAACAAAAAACGGAAGGAGAAAAGTGAAATAATTTACATTTACGTGAACAAATTATTTACCCCGTTATTTTAAGGAAAACTTTCAGCGGTCTAATTTTTTTTTTTTTTTTTTTTTTTTAGCTTTCACCTTTACGTTTATGATGCTTTATGGGAAATATATTCTAAAGAAATTAAAATAAAACTGTTAAGAGTGACATTAAATTTCATATTTTTAAAGAAAGGTATCTAATTAATTTATAGGTACCTTTTCTTATGAAATTTTATCAGAATTGTACATAAAATACTATAATTTTATGTACATTTATTACATTCTACTGTTATTTGTATTTGCTTTCATTTTATTATTAATTTTGATATTTCATTTATGGAAAAATGTCGTAACTGAGATTAATATAAAAATAAGATCATATAAATTTCATAAGATGATACTGATACTTGTAGGTACCCTTCTCAGTTGAAATTGAAAAATCAAATTAACTTCTCCACACGTGTTCGCATGAAAAAAAGTAAAAGGCCTTAACAGCGGAGAACAATGCTTAACTCAAATAACGCAACTTAATTATATTCTGGTTGGTCTTCCGTATTTTATAATTACAGCTCGATTATAAGCACAAAATTACATTTTTAATTACTGGGGATCTTCTGATTAGTCAAAATGATATTCAATTTACAACGCGCTAAAAAAGATCTATCTCATAAGGACACTTATGAAAGCCTGATGCGGCTTTTAACTAATTTTATAATATTTTAACAACTTAAATGTAAAATCTATTATAATTAATGAAATAACAAATAATTGTATTAAAAATTCATTTTTCATCGAAAAAATTTTTGCTTTCAGAAAATATTGTCCATATTCATAAAAAACAATAAAAGCAAATAAAAGCATTTGAAATTAAATAATATCTTTGTTTTATTGAGTTTTTGTATGTTACAATTCAGAGCTGATTTTCAGGTACTGCGTATCCAATTAAAAAAAAAAAAACATGATTTGCATTCCTCAAAGCCCTGTGCTTTTTAATTATTGTAATCACTAAAACCGATGCGATCGAATTTCTAGCGTTTTCATAAAATTAGTTATGGGGGGTAATAAATAAAAAAAAAAAATATTTCTACCATGACTTTCATAAAAAAAACATATTTATAATAATTTCGATCATCTGTGAATAGTTCCTGAAAGTTTCATTAACATCCGATAATTATTTCTATTTTTAAACGATTTTTCAAATTAATGTGTGTCATAAAAAAAAACGTGCTAAAAATTGTCTATGTTATTTACTAGTTCCGCTGATACAAATAAAAAAAAATTTTTTTTTTTTTTAATCAAAATTTAGAATGTTCTAAAAAGAAGAAAATTTTTAAAAATAATTAAAAAAAAAACTTTGGTCTTTCCTCTTAATAATAACATAAGCATTTAGACAATAAAATTTTTTTTCGGCATTTTTGGCGTCTTTTTCATCAAGCTATGCTGTTTTTTTAGCGATTTCGTGGAGGTACCTATTAAAATTACCTAAACTAATGTCTTTATTTATTTAGGAAGTATTTTAAAAGGCATTATATAAATTTTTTTTTTGCCGCAATCCTTACAACATTAAGTTTTCTTTTCATTTTATTTTTACCAAAAATTTTTAAATCTTTTAAAATTAAAAAATTAAAAATTTTGTAAATTTTATTTAAAAATTAATTTTAGGGAAAAAATATGGAGACAAAGACACAAATAAAGGGTTCAATATTTTACATTGACGAAAGATTTTTAATACTAAAAAAAAATTAAGACATTATCAAGATTATTTTTTAGTTTTTTTTTAAATTGCATTTTAAAAATAAACACCCTTTAATAAAAAAAAAATTTGAATGATAAAAGTTATTTTAAAATATTTTTTTTTATAGACGTTTAAATATTATGAAAATAAATAAATATTTAAAAAAAAAAAAAAAAAAATTACCCACCCAAATTTTAATTTATGAACTTTACTTTATTTTATTATTTATTTAACTATTTATTAACATTATTTAGTAATGAAACCTTTTCTTCAAAAATTTTTTCAAAATTTCTTCAATGTTTGATTTAAAAAAATGGATATTTGCAGACCTTCATTTTTCTTCCGTTGAAATTTTATCTTTTTCTGCAAATTTTTTTTTTTTTTTTTTTCAAAAACCATTTGAGAAACCAAATTCATAATAAATATAACAATAAAACTGATAAAAACTTTTTGGCTAACATGGGATAATGAAAATACTTTTATTGAAATTTATAAAAGAATTATTTGGATTTATTAAATATATGTTCCAAAATACTTGAATTCATTTATTTAAATACAAAATAGGAAAATTTTTTACCTCCTGCATAATGGTAAGACATTATTAAAAATTTTTACCATTTATATACTTTAATGTCTTACCATTATATAGGAAGTATTTCTAGAAGGAAATAGTTCTAATATCTTTTTTATACAATTTTTTCTTTTTATTTTATTCTTTACTCTGAATAGAGATGCCTTTTAAAATTATGAACATTATATTAACTGAAGAGACCCACATCTTGCATGGAGACGGACACAAAATGAGGGTTAATATAAATAAACAGGGTTTTGCACATCATATTCCCAATTAAATTAAAATGGCCAAAACATTATCAAAATCCGGGTTTTTAACATTGCATATATGAAATTTTAATTCAAATTTTTCAACATAAACTATTTAAATATTTTATGATTTTCCTCATCTTTTCGCCATATTTATCACACAACGCTTCTATTGTGTTCTTTTTATTTTCAAAAATTCAGGTGGTTGGAATGTCGAACTGAACTCCCTTTATTTAAAATTTTTGTATTCGACTTTTAATTTTCCACGTGCCATGTTTAATTTTTTTAAAGTTATCAGTTACATCCAAATAGATTAGGAAATTCTCAAGTTTTCCACTGCCTTAAACTTTGAACTTTCATTTTTATTTCTTAAAAAAACTTGGATTTTTTAACGCCTTAAGGGCACATGGCACAGTGGATAAAGGCGTTATGAAATAAAGGGTTCAGTTCGACATTAAAACATTAAATAAAAATTACAAAAGTATATAACAAAAGCCGAATTGTTGTAAAAAAATAAACGACAAAGACGAGGACAATAGTATTAAAATAATAAAATAGTGTTTCAACTTTTTTTTTTTTTTAAAAAAAACAAAACACATCTAGGAGCAATCAAAAATATCACAGCAGAGTTTTCAAAAATTTTGAAGAATAGACCTTTTAAATAGAAAAAATAAAACCATAGATTTAAAAAAAAAAAAAAAAAAAAAAAAAAATGCATGATGCACATCAGATATGATATTACTTTTTATTTCATTGTTTCTATTCAACTATTTATGCAGCTTATTTAGTGTAAAAAAAAAATTGGTGTTTTTTTGTGAATTTTCAATATTTTTTCGACCAAAAATAAACAGACCCTGAGAAGAATTTTTTCAGTTGAGTGTAGTCTTAAAAAAATTTTTTACTTTTGATGTTATTAAAATTGAGAAACCAAATTCACATAAATAAATAAAAAATTTTAATAAAACTGATATTCCTTTTTTGGCTAACGTGGAATATTCCTTTTGTATTGAAATTAAAAAGAATCTTTTGAAAACTATGTTTAATACTTATTTATTTATTTAAATAATAACGCAGTACCATTACTAATCCCACATATACATACACACATATATGAAAGCGAGCAAAAAAGAAAGCAAAGAAAAAAAAAAGAAAAAAAAAGCAAAGAAAAAAAAAGAAAAAGAAATAATCTGCAAGACACATATTAAAATGTCTTCCCAGAATTGGTCACGACTTTTGACTCGACCTGTTTTGCTATAGATTCAAGTTTTAAAAGATTCTATTAATCATAAAGATTAAAAAAAAAAAAAAAAAAAAAATAGGTCTTCATTTCTGAAACATGGGTAAACGATTATTAATATAACATTCTATACTGGACATAAAGTTGGGGATTGATCTTATTTTTAATTAAGATATAAACCGGTCCACATCACAGATTACATTTTTTTTTTAGCTTTTTTTTTAGATTAAACACACGAGGAAATTTTGAATATGGCACAATGCCGGGTTTAACGTGGGATATTTGAGCCCGTAAAATTATGGGCCAAAAATTCCTTCTTTGAACCCGCATAAACGGGTTCAGCGGCAAAAAACCACCCTGAACGAGACACTGTCCTTCGGCGGAGCCTCGTCCTGGTTCCTCATGCTTGAAAAATATTTACAAATTTTTTAAAAAAGCCGGAGCCAAGTTACATCACAGATTACTAGATTGATTTTTATATATATATATATAAATATATATATAAATATATATATATATATATACATATTTAAACAAATTATTTGAAAAAT
Organism: Acanthosepion pharaonis; assembly: GCA_903632075.3. NCBI lineage: Eukaryota > Metazoa > Mollusca > Cephalopoda > Sepiida > Sepiidae > Acanthosepion > Acanthosepion pharaonis. The sequence goes on from CAHIKZ030002970.1 coordinate 187,767, forward strand.
ATGTATAGAAAAAATAATTATTTAAGTTTTAAATAATTGCCTATACTTTTTTTTTTTTTAAACTTAAGGTTTTGTGCAAATGAATATTCTATATTGGACAAAAGGTGTGAGGATAAATTTAATATTGATCTGCCAAAAGAATTAGTGAAAAAAGAATGTACGGTGCCGGGGGTGGGCATCTTTTTAATGACTGTGTACAAGAAGGTATAAATCGACAGAAGACATGTTTACAATGTTTGTTAGCAACATAACTGTGGAAAATACGATCATATTAGCTTCATCCACATTATAAAAAAAAAAAAAAAAAAAAAAAGTTAAAATTAAAAAGGAAGAAACTTTCAATAATATCAAATTATGAACAAAAAACAACATGCTGATCACGTTGAGATATAAAAAACAAAAAGTATATATATATATATATATATATATATATATATAAAAAAATTTTTTTATGTTTAACGTTCTTTTTATAGATACAATTATTTAAACTATTTAAATGAATAAAATTTTTATAATAAACAGTATTAAATAACATTTACCGGCCTGAATGTCCGAGAAATTTTCATATTTGCTTAAATACTTTTTATCTGGGTATTTCCACTTTTTTTTCGGCAAAATTTTCGATACCTAACTTTAAAATAAATTTTAAAAAAAAAAAAAACATCTTTTTGAAGATTTCATTTTAGCTTTAATTGAATTTAAGTTTAATCATTAAATTTATTATTTCCATTATTTGAAACAATTCTGGTCTATTTCAGATAGAAACTATATATACATTTGAATGTCAAATTTAATTTTGGAATTTTAAATTTTCTTAATTCCCGCCATTTTCTTAATTTTAAGAAATTTGTAAACAAAACAAATTTATCGATTTTAAAAATATTCAAAAAAAGTTTCTGACACGTTATTTTAGTAAAATTAGAAAATTTAATGTTAAATTAATCTGATTTAAAAGAAATATTACTATTTTTCTAGCAAAAAAAGTAATATACAACCAATTATTAACGATTGGTACTGTTATTTTTATCCAATACTTGATCTACATGTTGATTGACGAGTGATGACAGCTACTACGGATGACCATAAATGAAAATTATTAGAAATCTGAGTGAACGCTTTTTTTTTAGTTTTACTGAAAGGGACAAAAAACTCTTTATAATAATGGCAATTTCAGTCTACTGTACATGGAAATACGGAACGTATTAAAAAAAAAATACAACATAAAAATTATTAAAAAAAAAAATTAGCACCACTAAGTTTATTAAACTTTGCAATTTTGAACTTGTAAATTTTGTTTCTACTTAATTACTAATTATCACAAGGAAATAGCCTAATACAGAATTTTGCACGATTTTTAAACTATTATAAATTATTATAATTAAAATGTAAAACAAATGAAAAAATTCTTGTAAAATTTAATTATTCATCAGAAAAAAATTTATTTCTTCAGACAACAATAATGACCTTAATATTACTTATTTAAAAAAAAGCAATTAAAAGCTTTTCTAATTAAGTAATATCATAGATTTATTGGATTCATTATTTTTCAATTCAGAGCAGATTTTTAGTTATTAGCAAATTGAAAAAAAAAAAAAAAGTAGGTGATTTACCATCTCTAATGACTCTTACTTTTAACAAAAAAAAATTGTCAGGAAATAAAAAGGTTTTGAACGAAATTTCAGGAAAATAAGTAAGTGGGTGTAACATATTTAAAAAAAAAAAATTTTTTTAAAAAATTTTCTAGAAAGAAATATTTAAAAAATAATTTCATTCATTTGTGAATAAGTCCTGAAAATTTCATTAAAATCGGACAATTACTTGATTTTTACAAGAATTTCCAAATCAATGTGTTTTCAACGGAAAAAGAGCGCAAAAAAAAAACAAACAAACAAAAAAACAATGTTATTTTAACGTCACCGCGATGACGTAAACAAAAGAAGACTTTAACCAAAATTTCGAACATGTTAGAAAATATTAAAAAATTTCAAAAAATAATTAAAAAATACTTTGGTCTTTCATCTTAATAATAACATAAGCATTTTGACGATAAAATTTGATTTTCGTTAAGTTTGTGGCATTTTTCATTACGCTATGCCGTTTTCCCGCGAAAAAGTGGAGGTGCCTACAAGAACGTTAAACATAAAAAAATGTCTTTAATAAATAAATTGTCGGACTTTGTCCATTTCTTAATATATAATTCAATATATACGGTTAAAAAAATCCATGATAATGGCTAGCAGATTAGGCAAAAGCACTCAGATCCATAGAACACGTGAACAGTTATTACATATTTTATGGAGAGAATAGAAAATATTTGTACGAATGTTAATAAATTCTAATAAAAAGCTTACTCGCAATGCTTTATCAGACGTCTTTGATAAAACGTGTATAAAAGATGGATTGCTGCCCAAATATACCTTTATGGATGTGCATGCAATATTTAAACAGTTTGTATACGTAATAATATTTATTCACCATCTTGAATTTGAAACATTTCGAGAATGAATAACAATATCAACTGTTCGAAGTGGAAAATTTTACGATCTAAATGTTGGAAATATTCAATTCTATTTCCAGAAACAAAAAAGAAAAAAAAAATTAACAGATAAAAATCTATCGACTGATTCACACATTTCACTTTCTTTTTTTTTCTTTTACAAACATTTTTCCTGTTGAAAGTTTGGGTTTTCGATCAAAATTGCTATTATTCTGAACCATAATTTTTTTTAATTTTTAAACTTTTCTCGAGGAATAAACTTCTATTTCATGCTAAGTTAATTCATTGATGTTTACACAGAGTAAAGTTTTTTTTTATGTTTAGTTTTTTTTTTTTTAAAAAAAAAAAAAAGAACAAATAAAAAACTTCTTACCTTTGTCGATTTTCTCCATCCACTTTCAAAAGACAAGTAGCGACGAACCCTGAATTAAAACAAAACCAGATGTCAAAACAGGTATTTTTCAGCACGCCCACGTCGCTAACAAATGATACACAATGTCGAGGTTTCGAGTGGGTTTGACGGCAATACCATGGAAAAATTGCCCAAAGCCTCCTCGGAACTTCCCATTTTCAGGTACCGGGAAATAAATCCACATCTCTCCAGAGGAAGAAGTACTGCCTTTTCAAGCCGTTTTTGGCTTGGGCTTAATATTAAAAGAATACAAGAAATCCTCGCCAAAGGCCGAGATTTTAACCGGAAGTCAAAACTGAACACTTCCGTTATGGCCCACTATTTATTTATTTACAGGCATCTCTCGATTAATGCGCCAAAATTTTTCTGTACCAAAATTCGATTAATGTGCTAAAGCATTCTTCAATTTAACCATAGTAATTCAAAATTGATTTTTTTTTATTGTGACCGATGTACATAATTAGCTGCATTCATCGCGGAATTCTTGAATTTGTTAGTAGGGGGAGTAGGTGTTTAATTCAAAAAGTTCATTCTTAACCTCTCCACCTTCGTTAGTACCGTGTTGTCTTTGAACACAGAATGGAAATAGCAAGTAACATTTTCAAATCGATTTCTGAATACCTTTGTCAAGTAACTACAAGGAGTTTCTGGTTTTAGTCATAATGTTTGTATGGATTACAAGCGTATGGCGGATTATTTCTTGATTCCTGTTTGAAATGCGAAAAAAAAAATCACTCGAGGAGACAGATTGCTCATAAACTCTTTCAAAAAGATCGTATTGAAAATAAAATGAAATCTATTTTTGCATATTTTAATTTTTTGAAACTTACAAAACGTCATCCTCTTTTTAATTGAATTTAAAGAATAAAAAAAGTTCAATTTTCATAAACCAGAATGAATAGTCAAAGCAATAAATATAACAAGAAAATAACAACTAAATTCTGTCAGTTCTGTGTCATGCGTGATACATGCTTAAGCGATCATGTATCTTTCGATACATAATGGATGAGGCAGATTTTTTCCCCTCAGTAGGTTGTCATTTCTTTCTGCGGTAGACCGGTTGCCATCCATTGCTATAGAACCCGGGGTGTCCTGCTATTTACCCATAGCTAGGGGGAGAAGAAGAAGAGGATTCATACCTTTCCCAACGGTATTAGCACGTAAGTGAATGTAATGGATTTGACTGGAATTTTACTGTTGTGTTCAGTCAGTTATGTGATACACGTTTAGGCGATCATGTATCTTTCTATATATGACTAACGAGGCAGATTTTTTTCCTGCAGTAGGTTGACATTTCTTTCTGCGGTAGACCAGTTGCCATCCAAGGATATAGAAGCCTGTCTTTCCTGCTATTTACCCATAGACGGGCGTGGGGAGGAGAAGATTCATACCTTTCCCAAGGATATTAATATGTAAGTGAATGTAATGGATTTGACTGGAATTCGAACTCGGCCCTCTGAAACCTCAATCGGACCTATATTTTAAACGCTTAAAAAAACCTACGATAGTAATACTGTGACAGTTACCCACGGTACGAATGGAGGCGAATGGACAAATGATGCAATCGATAGACGTGTTCGAATTCCAGTCAAGTACATTACGTTCACTCACATACAGGCTTTTTTTTTTTAAGCGTTTAAAATATAGGTCCGATTGAAGAATCAGAGGACCGAGTTCGAATTCCAGTCAAATCCATTACATTCACTTACATGCTAATTTTTTTGGGAAAGATATGAATCTTCTTCTCCTCCCCCACCTTGCTGTGGGTAAATAACAGGACAGACAGGCTTCCTTGGATGTCATTGGTCTACCGTAGAAAGAAATGGCAAACTACTGCAGGAAAAAAATCTGCCTCGTCAGTCATGTATCGAAAGGTACATGATCGCCTAAGCGTGTATCACACATGGCACATAACTGACTGAATACAACAGTAAAATTCCAGTCAAATCCATTACATTCACTTACGTACTAATACATTTGGGGAAGGTATGAATCCTCTTCTTCTCACTCCAGCTATGAGTAAATAGCAGGACACACCTTTGGGAAAAGCATGAATCCAACTCTTCTCCTCCCAGCTATGGGTTAAATAGTTGGACTAGTATCAGGAAAAATCGTTGTTATCTCCAAAAAAATTGTTAATATTCACTCGGAGAAAAAATTTATTATTACAATCAAAAAATATGTTTCGGCTGAAAAGTTGGTTCTGTACTCGGAATTGTCCCACGGAACAATAGCCTAGTGGATTAAACTGTTGGTGAGATTGCGAGTTCAATCCCTTGGCTGGGCAGAGTAAAACGGGGAAGAGCAACAACTGAGCAGTACTAAAAGAGAAATGAATATTCACATGAGCAATGTACCCCCGTAGATTAAATAAAGTGTGCAGTTCAATATTTCCTGAAGGTTACCCGTATGGACAATCAACTGATGAAGCTCGGATGGCACGGCGGCCGAAACGTTGTGATAATAACAACAAAGATGAGGACAATAGTCAAAATGTAAATAGTGTAAATAATGTACAACTTGTCACCCTCCAAAAATTCAGACAGAAATGATGTGTGTGTAATTTTAAAATACGGAAGCTTAAAAAATATGAATTGACTAAGGGTGAAAAAATTAAACGCTACCCTCCTCACATGGTCGTTAGGGTTCAGGCATAAAAAGGAATTTTAACCTCCTTCTACTTTATGTTCTGTGTCTCTTCAGGATTTAAGAGATATGGTTCTTCACAATTTCCTATTTTTCGTAGATATAAATAAATTTTGTCTTTTTTTTTATTGTCAGTGGTCAGGAATGAATGCAAGCATTACTGATAGAATAGGGCTATTATATGTATAATGTAAATGCATTGCTAATGATTTTACTATAGGAATGTATTGAAAATGAGGAAGAAAGGGATTGTCATTGGTCAGGAATGAATGCAAGCATTACCAATAGAATAGGGATATTATATGTATAATGTAAATGCATTGCTAATGATTTTACAATAGGAATGCATTGAAAATCAGGAAGAAAGGGATTGTCAGTGGTCAGGAATGAAGGCAAGCATTAATGATAGAATAGTGCTATTATATATACAATTTTATTTTAATTTTCAGCCTGTATAAAGAGGCAACTACTTTTTCAATGATTTCACTCGACTGTCGGATAATTTGCCTCTTTCTGAGCTCACGTTGTACTGATCGTTTTTTTTTGTCGCCAAATGTGACTGCGTCCGAACGAAGATTATTATCATTATTATTATTATTATTATTATTATTATTTCAATCTATCCCATCATAATTTCCATTTTCTTACGGGTAATAAAATGGAAAGTAAAAATTCAATGAAGACCATTTATAAAAGAATCATTTCAGTGCAAATGGATCACTACTTTTTCTTTCCTCTTGAAAAAAAAAGTAATTATATTTCTTCCTTCAAGCGATTTGAAAGTAAATGTTTGTCTAAGTGAATGGATCAATCGGCTCCCACTTGATTTCTCGACAGCAGGGGATTCTTACGGCACCGCCAACGACATGACGACAATGTGAAGTGTTAATCATAAAAGATTAAAATGTTTAAATTTTTTTGTCGTGGCTCGCGAATTACGAACTTTCGCTATCGGAGTGGATTGCATCTCAGAATCAACGCGGAGATATTCAGCGTCCACTGTCAAAGAAATTCGATTCTATCAATTAACACTAAATAACTTTTATCTTCAAACTTTAAAGATTGCTAGGAAAGACATTGGTCATCGACGTCGTTTGAACAGCAATATGATGAGACCTAACTGCCAATCTAGTACTGCGCTTAAATTCGTGAAGTCAAGGAACCAAAGAGGAAAGCTCATCAGAACAATTACTATGAAAATATTTATAGAAAAGGCACAGAGAAGCTACACTTCGGCGTTGGGAAAGTGACTGAAGCCGAAATGCCAGGTCGGGGCTGATAATATTGCATATTTTCGTTTGGATTTTGCTCAATATCTCAAGATATATAGTAGAAACATCAGAGCAGATGTGGCAACAATATTGAATGGTAGATTTGTAAAAGTGCAAGTGGGTCATCCAAGGGAGGTAAGAACATATATCAGCTGAAATACAGCGGTGAAAACTTGTGAGATTAGCTTGGTAATTATTGTTGTATAAAGAGCCAAATTCCAAAGAGTGCCTGGAATGAATAATAATCTTGAGGACTCTGAGGGAGAAGTTTTACAATTGAAAGCCGAACAGAAATAATTTTCTTTCGATGTTCGCCATCTTTCGAGCGGATTCTGAAGCTTTTGCTTATGATTCTTTTTCTTGTATTTTTTTTTTAAACATATTTCTTGTGTTCTGCTTCAAGACTTCTACTTGTTGCGATCAATTGTTAATTTTGGGAAAGGGAAAAGAAAAAGAAGAAGAAGAAGAAGAAGAAATAATTCTTCTCCTTCCTCCTTCTACTCCCATGCAATTTTCAATTTCTACTGGAAATATAGCGAGGAAGAATTAAAAAAAGTAGAATTAGGAAAGGAAACATCAAAAAGAATTAGAATGAGAAGAGGAAGAAGTTTGGGAAGTTAAGATTGGAAAGAAGAAGGAGGAAGAGGAGTAATTGAAGAAGAAGGAGAAGGAAATGATTTGAAGAAGAAGAAGAAAAAGAATTAAAAGGTGAAAGAGAAGAAATCGAAATATAGTGATGAAGAATTAAAAAACGTAGAAACGACAAAAGAATTAGAATGAGGCGGGGAAGAAGTTTGGAGAGGTAAAGCTGTTAAGAAGAAGGAGGAGAAATTGTAGAAGGTAGAGGAATTGAAGAAGTGGAAGGAGGAAGAAGAAGAAGAAGAAGAATTATTTCTTCTTCTTCTTCTTCTTCTACCTCCTCTTCCTCCTCCCATGCAATTTTCATTTTCCTACCCGTTTCAAAACTGAATTGAAATTTACTGAAGTGTGGGAGAAATTATTATTTCACGATCGACGGATGGTATTTCGTTGTTTTTATTGTCTTTTTTTTTATTTCTATATTTACATTTTTTTAAAAAGTAATTATTGTTCTTTTCCCAGCAGTTTAAAAGTAAACAGATAGGTGCATTCTTAAACATATTTGGTGGAGTGTCACGGTATTTCCAGTGATCTACACACAGTGAATTGTGTTGATCATAAATTTACTCATGGTGATAGTCACGTCTGACTCAGATGAGAGCCACCTCCTCAACCTTCGCATCACGTGTAACGGCTTCCGTCTCGTTTTTACGTCCATGGTTACTAAGATGACCCCCTAAGACCAGCATCTAATTTCATAGGTATCATACATATATGACGGATAAACGCTGTGTTCTTCATTGGATCTTCATGACCTACAATTCTCCTGTGTACCACTATATCCGTTCTCAGTCCAGATGCAAACAATACAGGCATTGTCAGTAGGACAATGAGGCAGGTTGGAAGAGTTGGCTTGCTTCCAGTTGCTATGTTGATCATTCAGAAGGTTTACATAACCTGCCCTCGACAACAGCATGCGTTCACACATACCACATCTCCAAGGCTGCATATTAATTAGCAAATGAGAGTGAGTGGATCTTCGGAGATCACGCTTGCTTGAAACGTTCGGTATCAAAGGCATTGCAGAAAGTTTATACATACATGCAAAAATACATACATAATGGTCGGCTACACTCGTTTTCCGAGCACAATCGTCTGTCAGAGTAGCCAGCCAATCCATGATACCGACTCCTGTTCAAGCACACTTGTGTTGGCTCAACACCCATCTGTGGTTTATACTGCAACTATGTTGAGCGGATGTTTGTTACAGTTTCAAAACCTCGGTCACGATGACTTGTAACATCGCGTTAACATCGTGTGTATATGCATATGTAATCCATCGAACATTTCCATCTAACCAATTTCACTCACAAGTCATGAGAGAACCGTTGGTATGGCTTTCAGGCACTTTTCCAAATGCATATATATTTCTAATGAAATAAAGAAAATTTTTCAATATATATATATATATATATATATATATATATATATATATATATATATATTTATTTAAAAAAATAATAACATAAATATTTTATAAAATCACTACAAAAATAGCCATTTTGTTTCAACACGTCTGGTGTCTTATCAAGTGATGATGTTGAATGTAGATTGTGGCTATTTTTATAGTGATTTTATAACATATTTATGTTATAATTTTTAAATAAATAATTATATTGGCTCTACTCTGTACTGAGTACTCTTTTAAGAATAGTAATTTTTGGTTATTGGAATTTATTCCGTATACATTAATCATATACTTGACTATATATATATATATATATATATATATATATGAATGTCCGAGAAATCTCATAGAAAATATGTGTCCTACGACATGAATCGAATTTGTATCCAACACGGAACAGTCATATAGCCTGATGTGCTATACTATTTAGCTACAGAGGAATCGTCTAGTTAGCAAGGTTAAATTACTGTTTTTAAAATACAATTTTCCCATGATTTCTCTCGAACGCTCATATCTGCTAGAAGCGTATCTTAACGTAAACAAATGCCATCATATGTTATGAAATGGACAATTATTTTAATATATTTTCCGTTTACATAAATTAGGTCCGACAATTATTTTGATATATTTTCTGTGTAAATAAACAGAAAATATATTAAAATAATTGTCGGACTTAGTCCATTTCATTTCCGTATAGGATACAAGATCGCTTTCTGTCAGAGGACACCTAACTTCTATGAAATTTCTCAGACATTCAGGCTGGTAAATGTTGTTAATACTACCTATTATAAACAGAGCATTTACACACACACACACACACACACACATATATATATATATATATATATATATATTTATAAT
>CAHIKZ030002970.1:202500-222500 GCA_903632075.3 Acanthosepion pharaonis
GTTTATTCACATTTTAAATTTACTCAAAAATTTTTAAAGGCAAGAAAAAATCATAATTTTTAGTTTCAAGGATATTTCCTAAAATTCCATTCAGATATCAAGATTTATAATTTTAGATAAATAATATATTAAAAGCGGTTGAGGATGAAATGAATTTTAATTTTAATTTAATTACAAAATTTTTTATCCATGTTAGCTTTTATTTCTTCCTTTTTTTGAAAATCTTTAGAATTGTATTGAAAAAACATATTTTAAATCAATTAATTTATAATATTTATGATGTAAATTTTCATTGAGCACTAAATTAGGTTCTAAAATTAAAAATATCTAAAAGAACACTTGGATTTTATCTTTTTTTTTAACATTTTCAAATTTACATTCGTTATATATATTTATATTTATATATATATATATATATATATATATTTAGTTGTAATCGCAAAAACAGACAAGGAAAGGTGATTTCTTTAATATGCTTTTTCTGGCACAAAAACAATTGAGGTGATTTATTTTAACTTTTTCAATTTAATACATTGATCATTTGAATGGAAAAATCTTTGTCTATCATTTCTTTTAAGACATAAAGTTTTTAAACCGTGATAAATAAATGGGTTGGAATAAATTTAATTGACATTATCATTGAAAGAGAAAATCCTTATTAATATTTTTTAAATAAAAATTGTATCTGAAAGATTTGCTGGTTCCAAATGTAAACAGACTAATTCTTTTTTTTTTTTAATTTCCAAAATTGAAATGGTGTTTTCGTAATAAAAAAAAATTTTTTTAAATGGAATTTCTTAAAAAATATTATATTTTATTTTAAAAGTCTCATTTATTTTGAAATAATTTTTAAATCATTAAAATTTAATTCAAAATTATCTTTTTTTTGTTTTTTTAACTTCTGGTTTTTATTTCTTTGTTTTTTCTCATTAAAATAAATTTATTTTAACTTTTATTTTCTTTTCTTCAAAAAGAAATTTTCTTTTATTTTTTTAATTTTTAAAATATTTCCATTTTCTTTTTGGAAGGTTTCATTTTAACCTAAAATTTTTTTTAAAAAAAATTAATTCAATTCTCTTTTTTTTCAATTCTATTTTTCTTTATATTTCCCTTTTTATTCTAAAATTAAATTTTTATATTTTTTTCAATTCTTATATTATAAATGGGATATTTATTCATTTTCCTTCCTACTTTAAATTTTTTTTTTAACCTTTCGTTGTTATTCTAATAATAAAAACTTTATATAAACTTTTTATATTTTTTTAAAACAATGCTATTTTAACTGTAAAATTTATGTAATTGTTTGTTTCTTCACATATTTTTCGAGATTTTTCTTTTTTTTTCTTAGTTTTTTTATTTTTTTTTTTTTTTTATTTTCTAACGTTGTTATTTTATTAAAATTTTTTTATTTCTTCATTTTTTCATTCTTTTTTCCTTCAATCCTAAAAAAACTTTTTAATTTTCGTTATTATTTCATAAAATAATTCAATTTCAATAATCTTTTATTTTATAATATTTTCGTTGCAATTTTAACTCATGTCAAATCAAATTTTGGTTATTTGTGTTTGTTTTCAAAGGATTTTCGTACAATTTTTAAGGGAAATTCCTTTCAATTTTCTATTATTTTTTTGTTCTTTTCATTAACAAAATATTATAAAGAAATTTTTGTTTTCGTCAGTAATTTCAATTATACCAAATTTGTGAATTTAAAATTTTTTTAATTTCTTAATTTTGCTAAAAAGATAAATGTCTTTTGAATAAATGAAATATAACGTCACATATATAATATAATTTTATAAACTTTTCATTTCTTTTTTGCCATTATTTTTTTTTTTTTTTCTTTAAAAAATTTTTAATTGAAAACTCAAAACTTTCTATTTTAAATTGTTATTCTATTTTCTTCACATATATATGGAAATATATTTATGCAATTTAAGTTTCATTTTATGGCCACTAGGGGCTATTCAAACATATCCATCGCTAATTTAATCTGGAAATGATTCGGATGTTAAATTAGGTTCAACATTACCGCATTATCTATATATATATATATGTAAATATTTATTTTGCCCAGTTTCATTGTAGATCTCAACAGTTTCAAAAGCTCATTGAAATTAAATTTGTACTTTTACAAATTATTTTTCAATCTGGAAACAATATTATTTCTATCATAGATTAAATAATTTAGCAATTTAAAAAGGCTTTTATTTTAAAAAGAAAATCGTTATGAAAGCATGGAAATTTAATTTTACATTTTGAAATTATTTCTTTTTCTGCCAAAACATTTTATTCCTTTAAATATGATATTTAAAAAAAAATTTGCAAATTTAGATTGAAAATTTTTATTGTTATTATTAGCAAATTTTTCCCAAATTTAACTGTGTTTTAGGATAAATTTTTCAAGAGAAAAATTTATGATAACCAATATTAATATCGATAGGTTTAATCAAAATGGACGGACTGAAATCAAACCACCTAATCTATATCTGTTTTATTTATTGTGAAAATATACTGAATTCAGTCACTCTTTTTTTCTAAATTAAAATTTTTATTTAATTTATAATTATTTCTAAGGAAAAAAGATTGAATTTAATTATGATTTAAACAACATGGGCATACCTGGATAAAAACTAGAAAATAAAAAAATAAAAAAAATCTTAAATGCAGCATTTTTTTAACAAAAAAATCTTATTCAATTTATTGGAATTTCCTCTTTCCAAAAAATACTTGATGAAAAACCGTTTTTAAATATTAATAAAAATTTATTATTTTAAAATAGCCATCTTCCTATTGTTTTTGATGAGGCTTTCGTTTCTTGGAAAGTTTTAAAATAAAAAGACAAAATATTTAAAAACAATAATAAAAAAATGATAAATAGACATTTATACATAAAAATTCAATTTATGAAATGATCATTCTCAATGTTAAAAAAATTTTTCAATGACAAAAAAATCTCTCCCCTCTTAACATCTTTTAAAAAAACGAGGTGAAAATTTAAAATTTGTTGCCTAGATTTCCTGAAAAGTGTTTTTAAATCTTTGATGGGTCCAATATAAAAAATAAAAAAAATCAGTGTTTCTAATCCACGACAATCTTAAAAAGTTTATAAAATGTCTAAACTGAAAATCAGTATATAATATTTTTTTTTTTTCATTTCTTTTCATTTAATAATTAGAATCAAATTTCAAATACAATGTTTATCTGTTTTTTAGACCACTTTTATATATGTATTTATTGGCCAATTATAAAACAAAAATAAAAGAAATAAAATGTCAAATGTTATCAATACATATATATATTATATATAAAACAAAAATATTTTATATTCAATTGTAAATAAATATAGTTCATAAAATTATTGCTAAAAAAAAAGTTTATATATTTTTATGGTTTGCTGCATACATAAATTTTATATATAAAATGCATACATATGTAATATATATAATTGGGATGAAGAAATTTTTATATATGAATATATTTGTCATTATGTGAAAATAAATAGAAATATTATATATATATATATATATATATATATATATTTATAAGAATGAAGACATATAACACTTTACATTGGATTTTTATTTACTTTTCTGCCAATATAAAAATATAGTTATACATAATAAATATATTCATATATAATATATTTATGTAAAATAAATATATTTCTCATATAATATTTATATTTTTAAAAATGTATACATGAAAATAGGTATATATATATATAAATATAAAATTTATATTTACATATTATATGTCATCAATCTTCTGACATAAGAATAATTTAAGAAAAGAATATTGTTTATATACTGATAACGAATATTTATAAATTTAAAAACAATATATTAAAGAATATATATATATATAGTTTTAAAATATATGTTTTTATGTATCTAAAATTTTGTTTTATGTGAAAACAATAAATAAATATTTAAAAAAGGTTTTGAGTTGTCGTTAAATAATCCAAAATATATTTTTATATTTAATAAATATTTTAAAAAATATATATATATATATATATATATATATATATATATAATTATTTATTTAAAAATATGATTCCAACTCGCTACATAAGAGTTCTCATGTTTCAAAACAAGAGGCGAAAACTTCAATATAATTATTTGAATTAAATTGAATTAAAGTACTAAGCTCTGTTCCATCTTCAAGCGAAATTTTTTTTTGGAATAACTTATTTTTGAAATTTACGTGTTTTATAAGCATATTCATTATTAAAATTCAAAATTTCTATGGTAACGGCTAGAGCAATTGTTTAAAAAAAAGGGGCGTAAGGTGTTAATAATTTGTATCAATATCTCAGTTACATTCACAGATGTCAAGTCAGGGTAAGGTGGGGGGGTGTCTAAATTTAAAGCAGAAGATGACATCGCCTAGTCTGGTTCATGTGTCTATGGAGATTTATTTTTTTTTTATTTTATTTTTTTTTTTTCTGAAAGGGTTTTGTGTATATAAAAATAAAATTGTCGTAATTCTACAACATTTTTTTTTGACGACTTCATAAAGGGTTTTTATCTTTTTGATTGGGTAGGGCATTTAAACTTTTATTAGGACTATGGAATTTAAAATTTTATTTTTATTTAATTGTTTGTTTGTTTTTTATGCTAATTATTTAATGCGAAAATTTGATGATGTCGGCAAAAAACCGTTAACTCATGTCTATGGTTTAATAAATTTTCATTATTTAGAAACTTAATAATGTGTAGTTTTTCATGTAGGCATAAAGGTCATGGGTCATCCCAGGTTTTACAATGGAAAATTAAAAATAGTTTTGTTTATAAAAACCCATTTGTCAGATGGATGGGACATTCCATTTCTTTTACAAATACCAAAAAATATTTTGTAAGCATTACCATCCAACAGCTCATATTGCTGACAATGCCCTTTAATGATATCAGTTGGATTTGCATTAATTTAGATTGGTAGAAATGTATAACAAGGCAGGGACTCAGATGAATTCATAATAGTGCATGACTAGAGGTATTGAGAGAGTCGAGAATACCTGATGAAGGTAGAAAAATGATAGAAGACTAATTAACCAGATTGGAACCTGATGGAAAAAGGTTTGGTTTAAAAATCTTAACCATAACCTATAAAATACTTAAGAGAATGGCATTGATAGGATGTGAACCCAAAATAAATCTCATATAAGATTTAGTAAAATCAGTAAAACAGAATTTTCCCAGCTCAGCTGTATGCAGAATTCTTGTCACTGCAACTTCCTTAAGTTCTCAATGTGTTTTCAAAAATTCTGCAAAATCCAGACAAAATTGGGAAATGATATTTTAGCATCCAACTCAGTAAACTTACATTGACTTCTTACCAAAATGTCTGGTCCTGGCACTTTAGAAGCATAGTTACATATAATGCTAAAATGAAGTTCTTTGTTAAGAGATAATATCCATCAATATCATCCACCAGGTGGAAGTATATATAAACCAAAAGCATGTAGTAGCATAGATTGTTTGCCAGTAGATTATGTGCAGGGTTGGCCAGAAGAACACAGTTCATCCACAGAGATGTTATACAAAGATTTCATTGTGTGTTGGTCCAAAGTTTGCATAATTTCTCCCTGCAAGAGCTTTTTGCCCTATCTTTTCTTCTCTTCTCAGGCCAAAAGAAATGCAAACTCACAAATTCACTTGTCTAATATAGCAATTATCCCTTTTTTCAATACATCAGGATTTTAGTGTAAAAATTCACCCAAGAATTATTGTAACTTTTTGGACACCCTATACTATTAAATTGTTGGTGATTGTTACACCAGCATTCATTGTGCTTCTCTGCTTATAATCTGTTCACTTTTCAAGTAAAGTTCAAGAAAATGAAAAAATGGCTTACCAAATTGTACAAAACAGTGCTTCAAGAGGTTTGTTTCAATGATTCTACAATGAATCAACACTAGGTGAATATATCTGATATACCTGCAATGTATACTGTTCACTTAGTATTTAGTGCTAATAACAATAAGAGGTAAAAATTGCTATGACAGCAAGAAAGTGTATATATTGGTTGACAGAACTAAGTAGATGGGCAAATTTTTCCCTGTGACTAAGCAAACATCTATATTTCATGCTGTGGCCAATTGATTGTGTATAGATATATACAGAAGAGAAAATATCTTCAGAAACATTTACATATGAAAATACACAGCAGAGAGAATTATATTTTTTCTAATTGATATATCTTCATTTTATTTGTATAACAAAAAACAATAAATGGATAATACTCAAGGGAAATTAATGTTTATTGAATAGGTTTTCTAAGAAAATACAATCAAGATAATCAAATAGATTTCAATAAACACTGAAAATTTTAAATACATTTTGAGTCTATTTCAACTTGTATATTTTAAGTATATTTTTTATATATTTTCTCAGCAAAATGTTAATTTTTTTCTACATAGCAGGCAAAAAATACCTTTTTTTTTCTTTCTTGAATGGAAACATCAAAAAAATAATTTTTATGTATTTTTCATTGTTTCCAATTTTCATATGCATCACCTTATGATACTGTTTCTTGAAGTGTGAATAACCTTGCTCTCCTTGAGAAACTATACAAGTTCCTGTGAATGTTCTGAAGAGAGAGTACTGTTCTGCAGGAAATGAAAGATGCTTACATTCTCACCTTTGCATGTGAAATGATCAGGATCCTCTCTTTGGAAGGCATCAAGATGGGCTTGAAACCAGTTTGCCACATGGAAGGGACTTCCATTAAGTGTAATGTGATTGTGGAGGTAGTCGAGCACCTAGATAGGAAAAAACCTGTGTGACAAACAGTATGGATTTGATCAACCTGATCCATTGCAGATGCCCCTAATTACCATTACACACAGACTTAGTGATGCCTTTGATGGCACACACAAATTTGAGGACCATAGCATTAGATATCTCAAAGGCCTTTGACAAGGTGTGGCACAAAGTTTTGCTACACAAGCTCTCTAGCTATGGAATTACTGGAAGGGTTTTCTCAATTATAACATCCTTCCTGAGGTAGTTATTAACAGCTAGTCCTCTGAGGCCCTGGCAGTCAACGCAGATGTCCTCCAGGGCTCATTTCTCAGACCAACTCTCTTTCTGATTTACATAAATGATCTGCCTAAAAATATACTCCAATCATTTGTAAACAACAATGCCAATGATATGATTAAAACTCTTGACAATCAGAGATTGACAGCTGACCTTCTGATCTAACACTAACTTCCTATATAGTAGCAAACCACCCACATTCCATCAATGAGAAGTAATTTGCACTCACAGCTTCTTCCTGCAAACCACTGCCCTGTAGAACAGGCTTCCAAGCTGGTGTTTCCTCAATCACTACAATCTTAACCTGTTCATGTCTAGAGTTAACCATTATCTTCCCCTCCTATCCATATAAACTACCCTTAAATATAACCCTTTACCTTGAGTGGCCCCAGGACCTTGTAGAGGGTGAACTTTAATGTTAAAAAAAGACTAGGGAAAGACTAGTCTCTGCTCAGTACTGCCTATAAGCTAGGTTTCATTCTGAATAGACTTCAGGTCATTGCATAGACTCATAGTTGCAGGCAGAGGTCAGAATAGAAAAGTCAACCATGGACATGATCTTCTTGTGACAATTACAGGAGAAAATAGAGAGCACCAAAATCTGCTCTATATTGCTTTCAGAAACACCAATTTTATAAGCAATCTCTAGTATGGTAGTGAGACCTGGATTCCAATAGGTACATCAAAAGAAGAGACTGAATAACTTTCACTTGTGCTGCCTGAGACACTTACTGGGCATCACCTGCAGAAGCAAAATGACACGCATCTCAGTACTTGAAATATCACAGCTTCCAAGAAATCTCTTCTGAGGCAGTAAATGACCGACTATATAAGTTTTTAGACATTTTGTGTATCACCAAAGCCAATTTTTTGAGTATATGTTCTTATAATTTTCATATATAAATTATAATTTCAATTTCATTTCAATTAGATATATTTTTTTTTTACTTTTTTGCAATAAGTGGTAAACTGAATGGTAAATGGGTTGATGTCTTTCAGAAAATGAAGTTTGTGATAGACTTGCTATAAAAAATTAATTTGTGAATAACATTGGAAATGAAACCTACCACAATCACCTTCATTATGTACATTTTGAAGGACCCCACAAATGTTTTTCAGAAATAAGAAGCAAGGTATTAAAGTAAAAATGAATTATTTGTAACAAAGAGATGCTACAGGATGGTAATGGATAAGGTTGTTTTTGGTCATCACTTTGCATCAGGAAATTGTTGCTGCTATGGCTGAAAATGTACAAAGTAAATGAATTTTCAAAACAAATGTATTTCAACACATGGAGCAATTTTACACACACACACACACACACACACACACACACACACACACACATATATATATATATATATATATATATATATATATATATATATATATATATCTCAAAAAGAAAGAAAAAAAAAAAAATGGCAAACTTAGACCTTCATGCCCATAAAAAACTGGAGGGTCAAAGGACAGTTTTCCCCATGACACTGCTTTTATTTTAGCTATCTTCATCTCTCAGCAATGTATATTTTTTTTTTTTTTTTTTTTTAAAGTGATGATTAGAATTAGAATAAAACCTAAACATATGATGAAAGTGAATTTTATACTTTTTCTTTTTTGAACTTTTTTTACAAAAAAAACATTACACAATATTTATTAGACTGTTTATTTCAAGAATAATTTTATATTTACAACATTCTGAAATAATTTTATATTTACAACATTCTGAAATAAAACTAATGCAATCTTTATCTTTTACCAATTTATAGATAGGAAAATATTTTTTTTATTCATAAAATTTAAATGGTTGTGTGATTGTCGCCTAAACTAGCCCCCCCCTTCCCACTAGAAGAGACATGGCACATAGCGAGAGATTAACAAGGTGACACATTCTGACAGAGGAAAATCTCAGTGACCGTGAAGAAACGTAATGCATAAACTTTTTGAATAACTTTGTTCCCAAATCTGAGGATTTTAAACCAAATCTTATCTTAAACCACGTCATTGCTTTGTTTTACATTATCCACCGACATATTTTCCTGAAAGTAATTTCACTTTTTATGCTGTTTGAAGGTATTAAAGTTTGAAATTTTGCTTAAAAATTTTTTTCCTTTTTTTTTTTTTTTTTTTAATGTCAGTGGTAATTTAATATTTACTATTAGTTTTTTTAGCGCCATCATGGCAGAAAATAACATTGACATAAATTTGCATTTTTTTTTCCATTGAAATGGATTTGGAAATTCTTGTAAAAAAAATCGCATAATTGTCCGATTTTAATGAAATTTTCAGACTTATTTACAAATGAATGAAATTATTTTTAAATTTTTCCCTTAAGAAAATTTTGGTAATTTTTTTTTTTTTTTTACATATGTTAACCCCCCTCCACCCTGAATTACTTAATTTCATGAAATTTTGCAAAAAACCTATTTCCTGAATTTTTTTTTTTTTTTTTTTTTTTTTTCGTTAAAAAAGTTAGGGAGTCCTTGGAGAATGTAAATCAGCTAATTTTTTTTTTAAATTTGCGCTATTCAACTGAAAATCTGCTCTGAATTGAAAAATAATGAATGCAATAAAACTATGATATTATTTAATTAGAAAAGCTTTTAATTACTTTTGTAAATAAGTTATATTAAGGACATTATTGTCTGAAGAAATAAAATTTTTCCGATGAGTAATTAATTTTTTAAAAGAATTTTTTTCATTTTTTAAAAATTTTAATTATAGTTTAAAATCATGTAAAATTCTGTATTGGATTGTAATATAGTAATTAAATGAAAATGAAATTTACAAATCCAAAATTGAAATAGTTACACTATTCTATTAAACAAAATAGGATCATTGGAAACTATAAAGATTAACAGATGTGGTGCAAAAACTATAAATTCTGTTTTGAAATGGAATAATTTAAAATGGAACAATGGGAAATATAAATATGTGATCATCTTAATGAGTGCAAAATAACATTTACCGGCCTGGAATATTCGAAAATTTTCATGAAAATAGCTTTTTTAAATACAGGAATTGGAGAAGTATCCTATAATGAAACGTCATATGAAAACATGTGCTTGCCGATTGAGCCACAGAGGAGCGTTTATGTTTTAGTCCTCTGTTTTTATTGTTTTAAACTTACTTGAAAAAATATATAGATATTGATGAATTACCGATTGTTCCAAATGTTGACATGGGAAGGTTTCGTTTATGAAAAATTTTTCCTGTTTCAGAAAGACAATTCTCCATGATTTTTTATAAACACATCTGCTTTAAATATTTGTATAGAAGAAAAAGAACACCAATATAAAAATCTCGGAATTCATGGTTAAAATAATTGAAGAGTTTTAATAGATGCAAGATTAAATATATGGCATTTATAAAATATTTGGATCATGAAGAACATTAAACAAAAAAATGTCTTAGGGAAATAGTCTTAGAAAATTTTCTTAGATACAAAATATAATATAGAGAATAGGTGACCTGGTGGAGGTGAATGTTGAAAAATCATGCAGGTGATCCGAAATAGGGTTGTGAGGGAAAAACAGTGAATCAAAGCTTCAAATTTCCTTACAAATGTAAAAAAAGAGAATTGTTATGCAATGAAGTTGTTGATTCTTTGCTGCCACCATACATTAGCTGAATAACTTGGAGACGATAAAATGTAGTTTCACTTGAAAATACAATGGAGGAAAAACGGGCATAAGGACAATTTTTTGGATTCTGCACAACGAAACTTTGTTGATTCTTTTGAAGCTTGAAGGTCATAAAATATGAGTTGGAATTATGACTTGACAAGACTGAATCCATGCAAATGGAGACAAAGAGAAAATAAGGATGTTTGTTGGACGTTTTAGGAGACGTTAAAATACAAATTTTACTTGTAGTTGAAGGTCTGTCTTGGGGTCCTAATGAGTTTGAATTTCTTTAAGAAATTGGAGGAAATAAATGAGGATGAGTGGATTCATGGACGTTACTTGTTGATTGTTTAGTCATGAAGGTCTGCTTTGCTCATTGAATTGATACTTTATATATTATATTGTTGGTCATCTTACAAATGATATTAGTTATTTAATTTTTGGTATTTTTGATTCATGGGACGTGTTTTTGTTGGGGTTCCTATTTACAAGGGTCTGCTCTGTGTAATTGGGAAAAAGGTAGGTCAATATGGAAACAATCATTAAGATACATCCATCTCATTTAGAACCTTTATTATCGAAAACTGGTAAAAATAAGTTACAAAATTTCTTCAAAGGTTGGTAATTTTTTTTAAACACGTTGCAAACTTGATAACTCTGATTTGACGTGACATATATTGGATATTCTCGGACAAAAATAAAACAAAAATTGAAAATAATGGTTGTTTGAATTTCAGTTTAGAACAGAAGATGGACATTTAATGCCGAAATCTAAAAAATAAATCATTGATTTGGTTGTTTGATTTTATAAAATACACCATCAACCTCTGTTTGGATTATTTAATGCCGAAATAAAATATTTTGATTGGTTTTGGTTTGGTTGATTTTGTTTAGCGGCATATCAACCTCTATGGGTTATTTAATGCCGAAATCTAAATATTTTGATTGGTTTTGGTTTGGTTGATTTTGTTTAGCGGCATATCAACCTCTATGGGTTATTTAATGCCGAAATCTAAATATTTTGATTGGTTTGGTCTGTTGATTTTGTTTAGCGGCATATCAACCTCTATGGGTTATTTAATGCCGAAATCTAAATATTTTGGTTGGTTTGGTCTGGTTGATTTTGTTTAGCGGTATATCAACCTCTATAGGTGATTTAATGCCGAAATCTAAACATTTTGGTTGGTTTGGTCTGGTTGATTTTGTTTAGCAGCATATCAACATCTATGGGTTATTTAATGCCGAAATCTAAATATTTTTTTGGTTTGGTCTGGTTTTTTTGTTTAGCGGCATATCAACCCTTTATTTTTAGGTTTTAATGCCGAAATCTAAATATTTTGGTTGGTTATGAAATCTAAACTTTTGCGCATATCAAGCCTCTATGGATTATTTAATGCCGAAATCTAAATATTTTGATTGGTTTGGTCTATTTGATTCTGTTTAGCGGCATATCAACCTCTATGGATTATTTAATGCCGAAATCTAAATATTTTGATTGGTTTGGTCTGGTTGATTTTGTTTAGCGGCATATCAACCCTCCATGGGTTTTTAATGCCGAAATCTAAATATTTTGATTGGTTTGGTCTGGTTGATTTTGTTTAGCGGCATATCAACCTCTATGGGTTATTTAATGCCGAAATCTAAATATTTTGGTTGGTTTGGTCTGTTTGCTTCTGTTTAGCGGCATATCAACTCTATGGATTATTTAATGCCGAAATCTAAATATTTTGATTGGTTTGGTCTGTTTGATTCTGTTTAGCGGCATATCAACCTATGGGTTATTTAATGCCGAAATCTAAATATTTTTGATTGGTTTGGTTGATTTTGTTTGGCGGCATATCAACCTCTATCGGTATATAAACATTAAACTCTAAATATTTTGATTGGTTTAGTTGAATTGTTCATCGGAAATTTTAACACCTTATGCGTTAGAATCTTAAAAGAATTTTGAACATAATTTTACGGCTTCAACTACAAATAAATTCTGTTGTTGGTCATTTTCCTATAAACTATATTGTTGGTAATTCTGATTTTCAAAATCTATAGTTAAGTAATTTTACTATAAATATATAATGCTGTTAATTTTTATATAAAAATGAACTGCTAGTATTTTTATATAAAATGTATTTCTGGTATTTTTTACTATCAAAATGCATTTTTACACTTTCAAATAGTTTTTTATTGGGGTTTCATTATTCAAGGCTGGGACCTAGTAGGTGCTACGACCCTGGGATAGGATGAACCTGGGAATAACAGCAATTAAAAAATGGTTTCATGTTCTTCAATATCTCCAATTTCTAGATCAGAAGCCTTGCTGGATGTAGTTTATCGTCATGCCTAGGACCAAACAGTTTTTGTAAAAATCTATCTACTTATTTACATATCTATTAACATACCCTAGTTTGTCTCTTTGTTTTCGAAAAAACAAATAAGATTATCTTAAAGACATAAACATGTTAAAAAGCAAAGTAAATGCCTCAAATATCATCTTCCGGCTTATGTGTTTATTCTATGAACGTTTTTTGCGTGCGAGCTTTTTGAAAGCAAACGTGCGCCACTTGGCATGCATCCTATATTATAAACATATCAAATTCTACGATCATTGTAACTTTTTTAATCAAATACATTTTTCTACCCGGCCATTTGGCCTGAGCCTTTCAAGGCCTGCATCAGTTTTAGCTAACAGGCATATAATATGTCCACAATAAATGCGATCAAATCCATTCTGAAACAAGCAGACAAGAGATGAAGATTGATAGACGCTGAGCAGGCTGGAAAGGAAGCCGGCAATTTTCTCTTTCTGTGCAATTATGATCAATACGTCTAACTTCTTCCGCTTTCCTCATTTTATGTTCCTTTATATAATGATTATTGTCGTTCTGCTCTCTGTGGATAAGGTACGTATTCGTGGCTGGCATTTTCCTGTATTTAGATAAGGGAAAAATATTTTTTAAGCATATTTTTTTAACTTATATCGGCTGTCTTCTAAATAGCCCGCTGTTTAACTCATACTAATTTAGCTTCATAGTGCATTATTTAGTCTTATCACGCCATTTTTCTTTTAGGGTATATATTAAGACCATTTGACAACAAATAAACGCTCTTCCAAAATAGACTAATTATTATTCAGCAGAACGACACTCAGATAATTAGCTGAGTGCAGAGATATTTTCATAGCAGACAGAAGTGTCGGAGAACTCTCTCTCATTGTAAGCAGATGACCCAAATACTGATATTACAAGGACACATTAATTCTAGACAGGTCTCAATAACATTGTGATCCGAGCACATGAAGAGAGAGAGAGTGTTACTCTTTCATTCTAGGAAGATGCCTAAATAGTGATCCGAGACATAAATTCCGAAGGATAGCAGCCCAATCTTAGGCAGGTTTCAGCGGGTATCTGATCCAGCGAATAACGCACAGAGAGAATGATACTTTAATCCTAGCCAGATATCCCAAATATTGATCATAGACAGAATTTTGGAAAAAGGTGACAAATCTTAGGAAGGTCTCGCTAACATACTGATCTGAAGCACAACGCACACAGAAAATTAATTTTTTAATCTCAGGCAGAGGGGCCAAGTACTGATCAGAGGTAGGGATTCGAAAAGAACACTTCAATCCTAGACAGGTCAAAACATTCTGATCCAATGCACAACAAGCAGAGAGAATGACACTTTAATTCTCGGCAGATGGCCCACATAATGATCATAGACAGAGGTTCTAAAACACACTTAATCATCAGCAGCTCTCACTAACAGTCTGATCCAAGCCACAACACACAAAGCGAATCTTTCTTCCATCCTAAGCTGATGGCCCAAATACTGATCATAGAAGAAGGACATATTAATTCTTGACAGGTCTCAATAAGATGACCTGAGCACATGAAGAGAGAGAGTATAACTCTTTCATTCTAGGAAGATGCCCTAAATAGTTATCCGAGACATAAGTTCCGAAGAGGGATAATTTAATCTCAGACAGGTTTCACCAGTATCAAATCTATCGTATAACACACAGAATGATACTTTCATCCTAGCCAGAGATATCCCAAATATTGATCATAGACAGAGTTTTTGAAAAAAAGTGACAAATTTTAGGAAGGTCGCTAATATACTGATCTGAAGCACAACGCACACAGAAAATTACTTTTTTTTTTCATCTCAGGCAGATGGCCCAAAACATATCAGATTCATTAGTTCCGAAGAAGTACATTTTCATCTTAGGCATGTCTCTGCTATCATCCCTATCCGACGCACAACACACAGAGAGAATGACTTTTCATCCGAGGCAGACGGGTCAAGTACTGATCAGGGCAGGGATTCCTATGAAGGACACTTCAATCCTAGACAGCTCTAACATTCTGATCCAATGCACAACAAGCAGAGAGAATGACACTTTTCATTCTCGCAGATGGCCTTATAATGAACATTAATCTTCAGCAGTTCTCACTAACCTTCTGATCAAGACACAACACACAGAGCGAATATCTCTTCCATCTTAGGGCAGATGGTCAAATACTGTTCAGAGACAGTTGTTCCGAAGAAGGACACTTTTAAACGTAGACAGAGTCGCTAACAATCTGATCTGAAGTACAACACAGAGAGAATTACTCTTTCATCTAAGCAGATGGTCCAAACACAGATCAGATTTATAGGTTCCGAAGAAGGCCACTTTGATTTTAGGCATTTATTGCTATCATTCTGATCCGAGGAAGAAAACCCTGAGTGAATGACGTTTTCATCAAGCTTGATGGCCCTAATGTTGA
This sequence comes from Acanthosepion pharaonis, assembly GCA_903632075.3. Classification (NCBI taxonomy): domain Eukaryota; kingdom Metazoa; phylum Mollusca; class Cephalopoda; order Sepiida; family Sepiidae; genus Acanthosepion; species Acanthosepion pharaonis. Next base: position 217,936 of record CAHIKZ030002970.1, read on the forward strand.
TCATAGACAGAGTTTCTGAAGAAGGACACATTACACCTCGTCATTCTGATCCGAGGCCCAACAGAAAGAGACAATAATTCTTTCATGCTAGTCAGATGGCTTAAATACTGATCATAGATAGAGAGTCCGAAGAAGGACACTTTGGGCTTGGGCAGGACTCACTATCACTCTTGATCCAAGACACAACACAGAATGTCTTTTTCCCTCCTGAGCGGATCCCCCAAAACAGGATCAGACTTTAAGGATCGTTTAATTCAAGACAGGTGCAACTACTTTTGATAAGATAATTGCTCCAGTTAGAAGTAGAATTTTACGGTTTTATCAACCTTCTGTGGGTTATTTAAAGAAAGCCGAAATATGTAAGATTCCTGATATTTTTTCTGTTGCAAGTGAATACCGCATTAACAATATTTTGCGAATAACAATTATTTTTCCAGATAATTTTGGTTTTGAACGGTCAGCGTATAGTTATTTTATAGGGCATTGCGGACAGACAGACTAACGGAAGTCACAGAAATTTATATATAGATAGATTACGTGTATTTGCTATTTTATTTATCGGTTATTTATCGGTTGAATTCTGACAAGCGAGGGCCGCAAACCGGTAAACTCTCATTTTTTGGTCTTTCGTATTAAATTACAGTTTCTTTCGTCTCGAATGTTTGTATATTTTCAATATGGCTTTTGTGTTATACGCCATTATTAATAGTATAGTTTCATATCAGTGACCATATGAATGTTATCGTCACAAGACTTGCATCGTCGGACCTTCCATTATTATTCACGTATCTACTGAAATTGATAAATCTTCGAGACATACGCTAACGTTGATAACGCGCATCAAATTACGTGGTGGACGTAGGTTTCAAAACAGGTTTTTGGTAATAGAACAATACGATTGATCCGATGGTTCATTCTTTTTTTATATGCCGCGTTCTTTCAGGTCATGAATGATCATAGATCTGAAGAAGATTTTCTTTGTTCCAGACAGTTACTAACCCCAATACAGTTTGTGCTATCCATTTACACAATCATTTATGTAGGTTACAAACTGCTTTCCTCTGTCTATTTTACCTTCAATATAGCCCGTGAATATCATATTCAAGCCCCTTCCTTATTATATTACTTACATTTCTATCTACACAAAACCATTCTTCCATAATCATAATATCATAAGTTCCATTCATCTATTTTTCGGTCGAATTCTATAGAACCATATATATATCTGTTGTCTCAGGTCTTCTTCATCTATAAGGAGATTTTCCGGCATTGCTAATGGATAGTGAAGGGTTGATCTTTCCTAGTAGTTCAACATTCTCATGTTTGTTTTTAATAAAGTTCCTTTGGAACATTTTATCTATTCCATTTAGCATTTAGTTTCCGTGTCCTTTTTTCCGTCTTCTGTCATAACAGTCCTGAATAGTTACATTTCTGACGTCTAGTTTGTAGCATGTATCTTCGGCTGTTCTTATAGCCAGTCCACACTTTCTCTCGACTTCCAGTTGATGATCATTTTATTTCGTTCATTATCTTTAGGCTGTTCTTTTAGCTAGCGTCCACTTTTTGTCTACTTCTTGTTGATAGTTATCGTTACACGGATTCATTGCTATATTCTCTTGGAATTCAAACAATTTCTTTCTGTTCGCCTTCAAATATTAACACCTATCTTATCACGTACATAGGAGAATTCAACAGAGGATGTGTTTTATCGCCCTTCATGGAAAGTGGCAAGAAACACCGTGAATAAATAAGTGTTTTCAATTTTAAATTAATTTAAGGTTACTGATTACGAATGTAAATATGAAGAAAACAAAACGTTCAACGTCTGAAACGCTGTGAACATAGCACTTTCTATGACGACAGCAGTCGGAATGAAATAGCGTATAGCAAATGATAAGCCCTCGCAACTCTATCGCTGTATCCATGAAAAGTCTTTAGATGAACTACATTCACTAGTATCACCAGTTATAACATTTACAGCTAAGACCCACCATAGCACCTCACATTATAGCGATCGACATTATTCCCTTCGTATTTCATTCAAGAGATGGGAAGTTTAATCGAGCAACTTATACTCACGAAACGCTGCTCTGTGGAAAGAAGATACCACCCCGATCACTAAAATTGTATCCTGTTCATTCTAGGGTCAACCGCTATCTTCCACACATCCTTATAAACAATACCTATTAATCGGTAACCATCAGTGCAGCTCTTTGACAAGGGTATGTTCATCATCATTATAAAAATATTAATGATGGAGATTATAAAATCCTTGTCCATATGAATATAGATGAATTTAATAAAGTGTATTTGTAATCAAAAATGCTGGCTTAATGTTTGCCACTTGATATATGTTAGATTATTTTCTCAAAGATTATCAAATTGACTAGAGGAAACTTTTGACGTTTTATTAGGTAAATACCTGTTTAAATGCCCAGTGATTCTAAACAACACGAAAGTGTCTGACTCAAAGAAAATTGTCTTTAGATGAGAGTTTTGCAACCTAAGCAGATTTGATGATTTCGTTTATAAATCCAAAAATCATGCTTAGAGATACATAGAGAATTGGTACATGGAGAAAATCTAGATGTTTTGAGGTAAAGAACGAAAATAAAAAACGAAAGACTTTTATTGTCGCTGATGTTTGGAAAGAAAAAACAATCCAGAAAAATAAAGAATTATAAGAAGGTCAGAAAGTAAAGAGAAAAAGAGTGAAATTGAAAGAACAAAAAGAAGGAAGAAAGAAAACCGAAACGTAAAGGGGAAAATGGAGGAAAAATTAAAAGAAATAACTGCAAATGAAAGAAAGAATTTGACAGAACGTTCTTTAAAGAAATCCCAGAGTGAATTAGAAAATAGTTCTGACAAATAATGAAAGCTGAATTATAAATATTATTAAATCCTGAAGAACCCAGAAAAGAAAGAAAAGAAATGAACAAAGCGAAAGAAAGGAAGAAACTTATAAACCCCGAAGGGAAAAAAAAGAAATAAAGAAACGGACGCGAGAAAGAAAAGGAAGAGACTTTTCAGTTGTTTTTTTAAATTCTAAGGTGATAAATGGAAGAAAAAAGAACGTTAATTTAGTAGAATAATGAGTTCTTTTCCCCCAGAAAAAACTCCTGGAAAAAAAACTGGAAATAAGGAGCCCTGTGTGAGAGAGGAAGGAAGAAGGTCCACAAAAATAAAATGAAAAAAGAAAAATTGAAGAAGGACAAAAATATGATATTGAAGAAAAAGAAGAAAAGATGAGGTTCCAGAGAAGGAAGAGTAAAAAGACAGAAGATTGAGCATATGGTTGTGATTGTAAGAAAGAAGAAAAAAAAGAACACAAATAAATGATTTTTTTGACAAAGAACCGATATACTAAACAGGACGACTCCGGTAAAAAAACACCCCCGTATTGGACAATACTAAATTTGTATATTGGAACTTGATTATTTACATTGTTTGGATTATTCGAACTATTAGAATGATCTTATAAATATATACAATTTATATAGGAATATATTTGATTCATATTGAATTATATAAATATATATAATATATCTAAATATACTTATCTCATCAACTGCAGTGTATTGAAATAATATATATATATATATATATATATATTAGTTGAATCTGTAAATATGTCTATTAGATTATCTTCCGAAAATGTAAATTTTAGAAAGAGGTTAAATAAAGATGCAGGTATTTTAAATCTTTATAAATATTTCAATAGTTAAATATTTTTTAGATATAGTTAAAAAAAAATTATTTATTTTTTTTTTTTTTTTTTTTTTTTTAATTTAATTTTTTTAATTTTATTTTTTTAATTGTCATCAGACAATAAAAGGAAATAAATAGACAAAAACTTGTTTATATTATTTATTGAAACATGCATCAATATATATATATATATATATATATATATATATATATATATATATATATATATTAAGACATGTCTCATTTAATCATTTAAACAAGTTTTATCTATTTATGTTCAATTTGATCCGCTCATATCCACGGGCAGTTTTTTTAGTATCCATATTAAAGGAAGAGTGAAAATTACCGTATTGATACATATCCATTTATTCCGAGTAATTACCTTGAATAATGTAGTTTCAGAATATATATGATTATAGGGGGCGTCTATCTCGAAAACTCTATAAAGTATCATATGTAGTTTTAGTTATGTCCAAAAGATTTTTATGTCGATTCTTTTTCTTTTAAATATACACTTTTCTCTCATTGGAACAACTATAATCTCTCCTTTATCTCTCTCTCTTTCTCTCTCTCTCTATATATATATATATATATATATATATATATATATATATATATATACCAACACTTAGAGGCGACAGTCTGTTTCATGCTATATGCAATTGTCAGACTGTCGCCTCTAAGTGTTGATTTCTATGTTCACTTTTATATTTACACACGCTCTAACTCTGATATTGAGCACTTTTATCCCATAAATATAGCACACCTTAAGACTATATTTTTTATATATATATATATATATATATATATATATATATATATATATATATATATATATATATAGTTTGGTTTAAACT
>CAHIKZ030002970.1:227500-268058 GCA_903632075.3 Acanthosepion pharaonis
TTTTTTACTAAATGTTCTCTTTTCCGATGAAACGAAAGTTGAGCTAAATTCAAAGGATAAGCGATCTAAAATCCGAAGAAGAAGCTTTGAAAGCTCTTTGAATTTTAGCAGTAAGTACTGTCAAGCATCCGTTCAGTATAATGTTCTGGGGATGCTTTTTTTTTCATGGAACTGGTTTCTTAAAACCTATTGAAAAAACCCTCAGGAGCGAGCAGTACAAGAGAATTTTAGAGTCTTGTCTGCTCCCTTCTGCTGAAAGGTTGCAAATCGACCCCACCAAGCTCATTTTATGCAGGATAATGCTCCCTGTCACAAATCAAAATTGATGAAGGAATACTTTGATGAGAAGCAGGTGAGTGTTATGACATGGGCGCCCCAATCTCCTGACCTCAACCCCATAGAAAACTTATGGAGCATTATAAAGTACAGGCTCTCGAGAAAGCAGTTGAGCAACAAAGAGGATTTGATTGTGAATCATATCCGAATGGAATGGAATGCTTGGAGATGAGATTTGCCAGAACCTAATCAAGTCAATGCCAAAAGGGTTGAAAAGGTTATTCAAAATAAAGGAGGACCCATAGATTATTAAATATTTCGAACTATATTACCTATTATAAATAAATTATACCTCTATTATTCTTTATTTAAAGCTGTTCGGTTATGTTTCTATTGATTACTAGTTGCAGGAAATAAGTGAGTCACTTTTTTTTTTTTTTTTTGCAGAGTTTTTCCCTAAAATCTCATTTATATCAAAATTATAATTATCAATAGAATACCTTAGGGTTTTATAAACTTTTTTACTAGGTGGTTGGGAAGGGTTTTTATATTAAAGATTAAAAATTAGTGAAAACCCCAAAAACAATAGGCGAAAATAATTTTAAGAAAAAAAAATCAGGTGAGTCACTTTTATCGAACAGCAAATATATATATATATATATATTTATATATATATATAACTATCCAATATAAATATTTTGCCATTCATTTACACAATGGGTGGCCAGTTAATTTGCTATGAAAAATAAAATCTTATAAAGACTATAAATATGCCTTATGAATATCAGAATATATAATCAAGTCCTTTTTTCCTGTCCACGACCCCATAGATATTTATATGTCAATTATATGATGTTAAGCCCCTCCCATTAAAATTTTTATTGTATTTTTGTTGATTTTTTCGTCCGTGTTCAGCATTTTATTTATTAGATTTATCCGTCATATTTCAAATTTTCATTTAATGAACGGGAATTTTCCAGTTTCATTCCACCTGATGAGCATTGATATTATTAACCAATTCGCCACTTTGTTTCTCATGAAATTTTTCGTCTTTCTTGATATTTTTTTTTTTTTTTGACAAGGCATTTTCTTTATGGAATATGTCGCTAAAAGCCACGCCTATTATTAATCCTGTGAAGAAACACAATGTTGCAGTCTAATCCTCATAAATTCCCAGCCGTAATAAATACATTAGACGAAATTTGCTAATGATTGCTTGGTCTTACTTTATCATCTTGCACATTTACCTTTTCTTGAGCCATCAAGAATTTTTCTGTATTATATATATTCATGTATTCATATCGAATATAAATCCTTGATTTAATCCAATAAGGAACTGTAATGTATTCGATCCTAATTTGGCACCTGATTTAATTTTCACCTTATTCATATATCTATATTTTAAAAATATTTATATATATATATTGATATTTTTTTTTTACATACTGTCTGATATATTAAAAAAAATAATTGTAATGTTGATTTATCATATTTGAATTTAAGAAGATTATACACCACTTCTTTACTACCAACAGTTTCTTTCCTCGTACTTCCCACCTGTGAGAGAATATACATGGGATCCCTTATAAAAATTTAATTTCATGATTTCTATAAATTTTCGGAAAATTTAAATATCAACATCAATCATGTCATCTAATATCTGGACTAAAAAGAGGTTGAAAAATTTCCTTTCCTCAATCCTCCCTATGCTCAATTATTTTTTTCACTTTTATTCATTGTCAAAATAGGCTCTGATTTTTGGGTCAGATAGGTACTTTCTATATTGAAGAAAAATAGTTAAAAAAAAAATCTTTCGATATTAAATATAAAAATTCGGATTTATTTATATAAATATATATATATATATATAAGAAAAAATTTTACATCATAAAACCTAAAATAGATAAATAAATAGCCTGTGTGGATTTTTCGTTTGTTAATTATAAACGATGATCTAGGATTATAGGAAATATAAATTAAAGGAATGGAGCTATATTGTTCTTTTATATCAATTTGTACCTCCATAAACCCAATATCAATGGGATTCTCTCATGAAATGGTTGAATAAAAATATAGTGTTATGTCGTGGTTTTTCAGTATTGACATTGACAGAAAAATACTATAAAAGTCGGAAAAAAAAAAAATTTTATAACCAAAATATATGATTTTGACAAGAAATTCCCCACCCAACAAGATTCCTCGGAAGGTAATCTCCCTTCTTTGTTTATTCCTCTATCTCAAGAAAAAATTACACAGACATGTTTGAAAATTCAAACAATAAAATTTATCTATATATATTCATCATATATATATATATATATTTTATTAATATTTCTTCAAATATATTTTAGATAGTTTATAAATAGATAAACAATATCACCGCCTAGAAAATAATGAAAACATAGATATATATATATACAAAAATAAAGTATGATATTTTTATATATTAATTTATCATATTGGAACCATTTGTATAACAAAAATTAAAAAATTTTCGACGTACGAAAATTTGTTTTTTATATAATTTTAATGACGCAGAGAAATCTAGTTGTCGTTTTTGATTTTTTAGTTTTCTAACTAACGGTCGTAGTTCATTTTCGACTTTCTCACCAAGTTCACTGTCGACAGACTCGTTTAACTAGTTACTACTCCAACAATTTATAGGAAAAATCAATTATCATGAACTATAGAATGGAAATTATGATCCATATAATATATATATATATATATTACTTTTCAAATGGTATATATATCAATATTTTATTGTTATTTATATGAACCCTATTTTTCGATATTCTCGGCAAACATCTGTGCACATTCATCGAACTGTTATGTCCAAATAAGAAAATGTAATTCCAAAAAAAATAAAAATAATACAGCAAAAAATAAGATGCGTTTTCAAAAAAAAATCAAGCCATTTTTTTTATTTTGTTTTTTTGCGACATCAGTTAGTTGAAATCTTATTAATGAAAAACAACTCGACCTGTCACAAAAAAAATTCGGATATTTTTTTTTACCCCGGAAATCTTTCAGTAAGTGAAGTGAATTTGCTCAAATAAAAAAACAAATTTCCGAAGGACAAAGAGATTTTTCCGAAAAAATTATTTCTATAGATAAAGACGACGAGACAATGTTATCTATAAAATATCTTTTTTACTAAATCCGCTAAAGTTTCAAAGACGTTTATTTATTTTAAACAACAGATTCCCATTAAGAATTGAAAATGTTTGATTTTTTTTTTTTTTTTTCTTCTTCATGGCTTGAGATTAAAATGCTTAGTCCTTTCTTTTTTTATATCTTGCGTTCTTTTTATACCAAATTTGTATTGTCATAATAAAAAAATTGTCCCTAAAAATTGACCTGATTAATTTAATATAATTAAAATTTTGAATTAGATGATTGATGTTAATTTTAAATATATAAACAACTAAATTTTTCATTTGACTTTTAGGTCCACTCTTATTTTTTGCATTTGTAATTGATTTGTTAATTTTTTTATATTTTTCTTATCAATTGCTTAAATGCTTAAAATATTAGCATTTATTAGGGTAATTAAAAGCCAATTAGTCATATATTAAAAAAAAAAAACAAAAAATCCGTCAAAAGGATTTTTGATCAGGATATTGGAGAAATTTAGAATAAAATTTACTTGTTATTTCTGTTGGTCCAAAGTCAGTTAATGGATAGACGAAGGTCCCTGTTTTGGGCAAATAGTAAACCTTTTTTTTTAAAAAAATATATAAAATACATTTTCATGGTGAAAAGATGCCAGCCATACATATTTATATAAAAAATATTAACAATTTTAAAAAAATAAAACAGAAAAAGGTTTTCCATTCAAAAGATTTTTTTAATACATGTTTAAAAAAAAACCTCTTTTTTAATATTGACGTAATATTTTGAAATTTTACTGATAATCAAGAAAAAAAGGTTTGATTTGCACCATTTTAAAACATGGTTTTAAAGACATTGTATCAAGCCTTTTGAAATTTTTCATTTCTTCGGTTTCCATTTTTGAATCCTTTTAAAACTTGAGCATTTTCTCTGAAAAAAAAAAAAAACATATCTGGATCTCTCTGGATATATATTTATATTTAAATACTTCAAAGAAAGAAGCAAACGTTGTTATAAGAGATTTGAGCGTAATATTTTTTGATAAACAATTTTCCTCATTTCATATATGGTTAACTTGACTTAATGCATAAGATCACATATATATATATATATATATATATATATATATATATATATAATATATATATTAACTCTATTTGTCGTATGTGTATAAAGAAAAATAAACACTGGAGAAAAAGAACGTCAAATGCCGATTTCAATTTTCAAGTGCATTAATAAAATTACAAGGTAAATATAGGGGCACCTAGTGAGGATCGTACTCACAAACTAAATATTTTATCTATTTATATAAAATGAGCAAACCATTACAACCAAATATGTGACAAGCAAATGATTTTTTAATCGTGTCTGAAGATATTTAGTTTGGGAACAGGATTGTTATTATAAAGTTTTTTACAAAATTATTACCCATAGTAACAGGATATTTTTTAATAATTGTTAAATAATCTATATACTTTTTCATTTTTTTTAAACGTAAAATGGATATAAAATATATAATTTTGTATAACTTAAATATATCAAGAATACGACAAAATATTTTCACTTGTTGAGTTCAATTTTGATCTCCGTTATTTGGGTTTTTGGACATATTTTTGTGATAACATCAACCAAGAGATTCCGATGAATGAAATCGGTTGAAAGGCTGACTTGTTCAGTTTGAAGAAAAATGTTATATTTTAGGAAAATGATTAGGCTACGCCGAAGGGCGGAGTTTCGTAAAAATTTACGTCTACTGAATTGTTTATACGATAGTTTATAAAGGAACATATTATTTTGGCCTATTTAAAACGGACTCTCCCATCCCACGTTAAACCGGCATTGTGTAACATGATACCCTCGTGGAGGGGACTAAATACCGTTCAGTCTGAAGTCGGACGACCGCCTGACCGGCTGATCGGTTGAACTCTCTGCCTTCGGGCGGGGAGGAACCCGAACGAGGCTACGCCGAAGGGCGGAGTCTCTTTCAGGGAGGTAAACCGACCCTGAACCCGTTTATACGGGTTAAAAGGGCATATTTTTGGCCGAGCTCACGGGCTCGGAGATCCCACGTTAAACCGGCCTTGTGCCATGATGCCCTCGTGGGTGGGGTGACTAAATACCGTTCAGTCTGAAGTCTGGGTGAAGTCCGTCAGTGAAGTCCGTCAGGAGTCTGTCAGTCAGTCAGTCAGAACGAGTCAGTCAGTCGAGTCAGAGGCAGTCCGAAACAGAGTCGCGTTCAAACAATTACTACTAAACCTGATTGTTCATACTAACACTTTCTACTTCTCTGTATATATTCCTGTTTGTAATATATCTGTGTTATTCCATACCCGTGTTCGAGTTCTTCTTTATTGGTTCTACCTTGGACTATCACCGTGGTACAAGGGACCGGACCATAACAGTAACCTACAGGGAATTCTGAACTGAACCCTTTATTTAATCTACAGGGGTAGATTAAATCGTTCCACTGCCCCTGTCTAGGGATATTTTATTTAGTTCTTATTTTGAGTACTGCTATTAAAAGAGAAACTACTGTCCAAGTACACACTGTATGACACAGGAATTGAACTCAAAAACCAGAAAAACCAACGCGACCAAATAGCCTAGTGGATAAAAAAATCTGCTTCATAAAGAAGCGGTTGCAGGAAAAATCTCGTCGAGTGGAACGTTCTTCTTGCTAATTGAATACAAATGGAATGAGAATGATTACTCGCAGAGGATGTGACATGGTGAGTCTCAGATACGATGGTCAGGACTAGTGAAACTAAGGAATGTAGCTCGTCAGAACATTTTCTATATAAGAGTCTTGTGACGTTTCGTCTCTGTGATGAAATGCGTTGTAGGGTGGGAAATAATTCCATCACCCACAGGGCCGTGTAGGCGCTTTTGAACTCTATCAAGACTGGCGGTCGGTTTATGAATTCTATGATGAGATACGTATGGTCCCCTAAGTAATAAAGGTACGTGGCACATAAAATCCTCATAGAAACGCACCGAACTTACTCATCACCTGCCAAGTCCCATCGACAGTCATTTAATCTACAGTCTATAAATTTACTTTTATTATTTTTTCTGTATATTGACAAAAGAAATTATATAAAAAAGATATTGAAAATGTTAAAACAAATAACCATATAAAAAAAATTGAATCTTCCTACTCCTTGGCTCAAATTAAATTAACTCAGGATCATAGTTGCGGAAAAATGTATTTTATAATTGTCTTTTTACGGTTTCTCAATACTTTGTGGGTATTTACAGAGAAGCCGAAACATAATTTGGATTTTACTAATAAATATTTTTTGCGAGTAAATATTGCATTAATATTTTTTGAGAATAACATTTAACGATAAAAAAAAACCTACTATTTAACACATAACTGGGGGAGATGGGTTCATATCAAGGGTATTCGCATGTAAGTGATGTTAAGAAATCAACTAGAGATCGAAATTGGTTTTCAATTTTTCACTCTGAACTGTTTTCCGTTACGCCAACTGCACATCCGGACAAATTTACAATATTTATATTTGTGTTTTGGACCAAAAGATATATCAGTTACTGAGGTCTCTGTAGTCTGTTAGTGTTTTTCATTCTTATGTTAGTTGAAACTTTTTTCTTTTGAATTCGCCATTTTTCAGATATCTACAAGCGACTCCATAATGTCTAAAACTGACCCTTGGCAAGCTTTTTAAACAGAAAATAGAATGAAAAGAGACTTCCGATTCTGAATGAAATCATATACCCAGCTCTTTGACTATTTGCGACCGTATACACCATTTACTGTCTCGTGTTTTTGTTCGGAGAGTTGAGGGAATTCATTTCCTATCGTAAGAAATATCAAAAAATGAGAGAAAATGATTTGGTTCAGAATGTATCTGTGAAAATTGACTCTGCTGGGAGAACTCCAATACGTATACAAACTGAATGTTATCAATAAAAAGGAAGTAATGCTTTTACAGACGAAATTACTTGCTGTATTAAATCAACTCGATATTTAAAGTCTGGCTGCGGTGGTTGGCGTGTTCATCTTTAAGATCACATCGCTGTAAAGAAATTCGTCTGTGTTACAAGGTTGGTGAAAAAGAGGTGGAAAACGAAAGCAAATGTCACGAGTTCTGAAATCTCAGCTCGACTGATTAAAGCAGACGACACACTTTGAAATGGTTAAGTAACCTGGTGTGTCAGAAATACCTCCCTCATAATGGTAAGACATTAGTTGCAATGGTTTCCTCATCTAGCTAATGCCTTACAAGGGAGGTAATGAAAAAAAAGATCGAAAATAAACGTAAGAAGTTTTCTTCAGCAAAACTAAATCGTTAGTATCTGTCTATATTATTGAGATGAGGTATTATGTACACTATTTACATTATTCGTACTATTGTCCTCATCTTTGTCACCATATTTATTACAACGTTTCGGTCGTTGTACGCTCCGGTCTTCTTCAGGTGGTCGGAATGTCGAACTGAACCCTTCATTTCGCTCACTGGGGTAGACTGTTCTAGGTTCCACGTATCCATGCCATGTCTAATGGATGACAGTTATCAGTTATCTCCTGTTAATTCCCCTCTAACCGGGTATTGAACTCACACTCTTTTGGGTCCTGTCACTGGATCTAACAAACGCCTTTATCAACCAACTGAAGAAGGCCGGAGCGTACAACGTCCAGAAACGTTGTAATAAATATGGCGACAAAGATGAGGGCAATAGTCCGAATAATGTAAATAGTGCAAATCGTTAGTAATTAAACTGCTTTTTATACAGGGTGTTTAGATTTGAAATGGGTAGGATGGAGGAGGTTCGTTATTATCACACTCAGGGAGATATTTCTGTAAACCCAGAAATAAAGAATAGTTCTTTTTAATCATTTCACCCAATCAAGGCGTTAAAAGCCACTAAGAATGAATTTGCTGAGAAAAGAGGCGTAGAGAACGTTACTGAGGAGAAAAGACAATACGGTGTAACCCGGATATAAGAGACCCGGATATAAGAAAAAACCCGGATATAAAGAGATTTTCTCTGGTCCCAGTGTTTCATACTTACCTAAACAAAACAGACCAAACCCGGATATAAGTTAAACCCGGATATAAGAGACTTCTTCTCCGGTCCCGACAACTGTCTTATATCCGGGTTACACTGTAATAAGAACAGAATTCAAAAAGGAGACAGACGACGAAGATTGGCGCTTCATTTTCATTTATCGAGATTTGTTGTTCGGATATAAAAATATAAACAACGTAAGAGATGCATAAAACAAATAAAAAAAACCGCAAGGACGTACGGTGTTAACCTTTAATAATTAAGTAATTCGGCTGAAAAGAAAAGACTTCAATGCATACAATAAAAGATAAAACAGTGAAATGTAATTCCAGTAAATCCTAAATCAATACCCAAAAATCGACGCTGCTGCAAATGAATATTTAATTTTTAAAGAAAAAATAACAAAAGAAATCATAAAACAACCAAAGATAATTAACCATATCAAAATTTTGAATACCTTCCCAGACTAATTCGGCTGAATTTTCTCAATAGTCACTAAATAATCACTATTTCGTATAAATATAAATTGTTTTTAACGTCCAGATAAATCAATAAATCCAAATCAATACCCAAATATCGACCAAATAAAACCCAAATATCACAATTATGTATTAATTCGGCTGAATAGTTCTACTCAATAGTCACTCAATAATCACTATAGTCAGTAGCCTGACACCACTTTTTATACACCTGGCAGAAAACACATATACATAAATCCAGAGTGAATACCTTGTTAGTAGGGCGACTCGGCCTAACGTCCAGTAAATCCTAAATCAATACCCAAATATCGACGCTCAATAATTCACACTAATTCGGCTGAATAGTTCTACTCAATAGTCACTCAATAATCACTATAGTCAGTAGCCTGACACCACTTTTTATACACCTGGCAGAAAACACATATTCATAAATCCAGAGTGAATACCTTGTTAGTAGAGCGACTCGGCCTAACGTCCAGTAAATCCTAAATCAATCAATAATTCAAATATCGACGCTCACTTGTATAATTCGCACAAATAATTCGGCTGAATAGTTCTACTCAATATCCCTAAATTCAATAATCACGTTTCAATATATTATATCAATCAGTAGCCTGACACCACAACATTTTTACAGTACCTGGTTTGATAGGAAAAACACATATTCATAAATCCAGAGGAATACCTTGTTAGTAGAGCGACTCGGCCTAACGTCCAGTAAATCCTAAATCAATACTCAAATATCGACGCTCAATAATTCGCACTAATTCGGCTGAATAGTTCTACTCAATAGTCACTCAATAATCACTATAGTCAGTAGCCTGACACCACTTTTTAACCCGGTATATATATATATATATATATATATATATATATATATATATATATATATTCATAAATCAAAGTGTCACGCTCGAACTTTCGGTCTCGGTATTTACTCATTTTCTTCCTATATGACAATATGGCACTGTGTTGATAACATACAGAAATAAAAAACTACAAGAAACTGTTAGATATTGTAATAAAGGAAAGCAAGAAGAAAGGACTAAGCATCAAATGTAAGAAAACAGACTGTATGGTTGTCAAACTGAAACTTCCCAAGATGCGAACTCCGAATTGGAAACGCCAGAATCGAGCAAGTGCTAAAAAAAAATAACTGGGAGTGATTTACCAGAGGACGGCAAATATGACGCCGAAATCTGGATTGAAATAGTGAAAGACACATTCCAAAAAGCTAAGCAATGTATTAAGAAACAGGAAATTTATTTAGAAACAAAGAAAAAAGTACTGACCTGTTAAGTAATATTCTTCTTCCTATATATTTGGTAAATATACAATCTCCTCACAGATAAAGTATTGACTTGAAGTAACAAAATATAATTCTGCAGAAGGATACTGAGGATACCATGGACTGAACATGTGAGCAATGAGTTTAAAAAATTGAGAACAAAAAAGAAAAAAAGCAATTATACTTTTTTCAGGGCACGCAACAAGGAAAGAGGCTTGGAGAATTTGACGCACACAAGACGTACTGAAGACAATAAGGGCAGAGGGTTGCAGGAATAACATCCCTCACGAGTTTATGTAAATCGTTGGCAGAACAGGGACTAAGACGGATAGAAAAAGACAAAGCTTTCTCAGAGCTACAAAAGAAAGTTGTGGAAAGCCATGATCACCCACCTTCTGAAGTTCAGAAGACAGCAAGATGCAGGAAGAGAGTTCTCTGAGAGAAGGCTTACGTTCTCTATGTAGCGAGAATCCAGTTTTAGCCCTGCGCATTCAACCGCGCTTTTCTCAAAGTCGTTAATACAAGACAAGTTTACTAACCAATTGCACTACGTCGAAATGCCCAAATGATTTTCTATGCGTAGCTTAGATGAGGCACAAAGCGAAAAGTGTGGAGTACCCAGTGAGGATCGAACTCACTATTCAATCGTAGTTGTTCTACCGAAGAATAGTTTGCTAAAAATTATATCATGCCGACGTGCCCAAATTTATATATAATGTATACATCTCTATCTATAAAAGGCAGGATGTGCGTGTGTGTGTAACGAATGCACGGCCGCAATTTTCGACGGATTTGAACCAAAATTTACATGGACATGCTCCAAGTTAATGGGAAGGCCAAGACCGACCTTGCATTTCCCAACTCCCATCGATAGTGGAAATAATCGATTTTTTTCATGCTTCTACGGCAGTTTTCATGTAGTTTGCGGCCATTTTCTACTGGCCAGAGTGAGAGCCTATAGCTGGCTGCCACGAATAGGCAGGAAGATTCTATTGGCCAGCGTGAGAGCCAACAGCTGACTGACACGAATGTTAACTAGCATACTAGCATGCAAAAAAAATCGATAGCTGCATTCGTCACAAGTGGGATAAATTTAAATCTGCATGGCACTTTACTCCAATTGGCCCATTCGCTTGCTTAAACTCAACGTTGTTTCTAATTCCGCAGAACTGGGTTGGTGTGAAAAAGTATTTGTTGTTAACATTCTTTTTTCATTCGGTTTTTCCAGTTACGAGTCCTTTTTAAAGCTGATCTTTTTGTGTTCATTTTGTTTAGTTCTTTTTTCGTAACAGATTTAATGTTTAGTATAGAGCTTAGAAAAAAATCGCAGTGTGAGATAGGCAAGAAGTAAGGCATGTAGCAAACATCAGCACGGCAAAGGGCACTCCTTTAAAGGCAAGGAAGGGCAAAATATTTTAAGTCAAGTGATAGCGATTGCTGTATGAGTCGTACGATTTTTGAATCAAGCACGGGCAACGCCGAGCCATGCTGCTAGTATTATATATAATAATGCATTTCTTAGCGTCCAATAAACGAAAATATAAAAATATTGTCTATATTTGCTAAAGATAAAACTTTTATGAAAAATTCCTGTCTATATCGGAAAAATGAATTTAATTAACATAATCGAACAATTTGAAGAATCCGTAATAACGTCTTTAAAAAGAACTAATTTGAAATAAGCTGACGTCAAAAATTAACGTTTTTATATAACGTCTCGTTATATATTGAAAGTCTCAAAATGGGCTGACATGAATCACTTCTTGCCATTATTAAGCGTCTGTAGATTGCATTGTTTGGTCATGGCACACGTCATTAAGCCTTCTGCAAGATCACCATACAAAGGTACTATTGAAGGCGGACGCAAGCAGGGACAGCAACGCTGGTCAGACAACAGGAATGAGTGGACAGATATGTGAATACGAGAACTGAAAGCCACATAAAAATCATTCTGGAGGGGGTTGTCTGTTTCTTCTGCCCTAACGTACCCCCAACGATTGAAGCAATCAAGGGAACATTGATTTTGATATAAACAATTTAAGCAATATATATGTGAAAAAAATTAATTAATTTTTATCTTCTCATTGTCCGAGAACATTGGGATATCTTGGAATGCCGTACTTGGCGAGTCACCGAACACGCCTCGAGGTTTCTTTTCCTACGCCGCGAGTTGTCAGATGATCCTTTTGGTCAAGGGTAAAAGGTTGCCTTACCTAACCTTACTATCACTGAAAATCTGAATCTTCAATTTTACATCTAATTTTTCTTTATTTTTTTTAATAATTTCTGTTCTTAATAAATATTACTTTTGCAAAAACAAAATCCTTTTAGATCAAGAAAAGAGCTGACAGGTGAAATTTTCCTGTTGGTGGCTCAAATATTTTTACATGGCCTTTTTTTCAAAATCACTGAACTTGAGATGCTCTAACGGAATATAATACATCATTAAGGAAAATTCAGTAACTTGTTTTCTGGTACCCAATGATAATACAATGCACAAAATAAAAGCAAACTGCTAATTAATTTCGAGATTGACTTTTTTTTCGTAAAAAAATTTTTTTTTTTTGAGTGACGATCCGTTTAGGTGAAAAGGTAGGTTTGTCTGGCTCACTAGGTTTATCTAGGTCTGCTCTACGGTTGTATTGAGCTCTTTTGTTAGTTAGTTGTTTACTCGTATCGGGGTTTTTTTTATTTGGGCTTTAAACCTGTATCTGTGCGATTTTTTTCGACAGACTTTAATGTTTCTAGCTCTTTCTTTTTTTTAAATCTTTTTTTTTTTTCGAGAGATTGATTTGATTATTGACAAATCAAAAATTCGAAGGTTTTTCGAAAACAGTATAGTTAGTTATATATATATATATATATATATATATATATATATATATATATATATATATATATATATATATATTTATATATATATATTATATATATATATATATTATCGAAAAATGGATCCAGTTGAAAATAAATAGAAAAAAATTAATATATTATTCAAGGAATGTAATATTGAAAACAATTTTTCCCAAAATATACCTAAATATATATATATATATATATATATAATGTATATATTATGTTTAAACATTCTT
Source organism: Acanthosepion pharaonis (assembly GCA_903632075.3). Taxonomy (NCBI): domain Eukaryota; kingdom Metazoa; phylum Mollusca; class Cephalopoda; order Sepiida; family Sepiidae; genus Acanthosepion; species Acanthosepion pharaonis. Next base: position 240,784 of record CAHIKZ030002970.1, read on the forward strand.
TTAAATTTTACAAATATTTAAGTAAATGCTCTGTTTAAAATAAACAGTATTAATATCTTTAAGACCGGCCTGAATGTAAAAAGAAAATTATGATAAGAAAATCGTTTTAATGCGTCCTCAGAAAATATTATTTCAAATTATATCCTATACGAAAGAGATAATATAAGTTTATAAAATACGTGCCTTAACAAATTGGGCATATCTTAAAAAAAAATTTTTAAATTAAAAAGCAATCATTCTTTCGAGATTAAAAAAATAATAAAATCCTAATAAAAACCCCCATGCCAGAATAGTATTAAAAAAAACTTATTCTTAAATTAGACAAAAATATCTTTGAAAATTATGTGATTAATAGAACCCAGAAAACTGCCCATTGGAAAATAAATTGCTGCGTAAAATCTTGGTATATTTTCAAATTACTATCTCATCCATTAAAGAGTCCTAATACTAATATGATATACATTGCGTTTACGAAGAATGATTTTGAAAAACCAGATGGAAAAAGCAATCCTTCAACACCAATTAATAAAAAAAAAATCAACATCTCTATCTAAATATTTTTGGCATTTGAAAGAAATGAATAATTAAAAAAAAGTAAAATGGAAAATTATAAAAAAATAATAGAATTGTAAAACTTGGGATGACCCAAAGATATATGCCTACAGGAAAACCTACACATTATCAAGTTTCTAAATAAAAAAATTTATTAAACAATAGACATGAGTTAATGGTTTTTTGCCGACATCATCAAATTTTCGCATTGAATAATTTTATAAAAAAAAAACAAACAAACAATAAAATAATAAAAAAAATTTTAAACTCCATAGTCTAAATAAAAAAGTTTAAATGCCCTAAAAAAAAAAAAAAAAAAAAAAAAACCCTTATGAAGTTTTCAAAAAACAAATGTTAAAGAATTATTTATTTTTTTTTTATAAACAAAATTTTTTCAGAAAAAAAAAAATAAGTAAAAAAAAAAATAAATAAAATAGACATTTAACCAGACTAGACGATGTCATCTTTGCTGCTTTGAATTTAGACATTCCATTTTACCCTGACTTGACCTCTTTGAATGTAAGGATTGATATTGATGATAACCCTTATTAACCAGAAAAAATATATTTTTTACCATAATAATTTTATTTAAATATAATATTTTTAATTTTAAAATGAATAAATTTCAAAATTAATTTCAGAAAAAATTAATTCCTAATTTTATATTTTGAAGAAAAAACATTGCTTTTTACTATAATTCAATTTAATTCAAATAATTTTATTGAATTTCGGCTCTTTTTTGAAACATGAGAACTCTTATGTAGCGATGGAATCATATTTTAAATAAATAAAATATATATATATTATATATTTATATATATATTTTTTAAAATAATAAAAAAATTTTCTGAGGATTATTTACCTAACGATTTTTTTTTACGAATCGCAATATATATTAAACACACACACTGTTTTACATATACATGGTATACATATATATATATATATATATATATATATATATATATATATATATATATATTATATAAATATATGTAAAAAAAATATAAGAATATATGAAAATATATAAATTATAATTTTTAAAATAAATAAAAATAATTTTTAAATCCTTATTCAGACATTCATTTAAATTATCTTTTTTATTAAATTTATTTGTTTTTAAGGGATTTATTATAATATTTTTGTACAAAAAAAATGGACAATGAATTAATAAATGACAGAAAACAAAAACGTTCCAAATTAAATATATTTTTAATTATATCATTTTTATTTTCAATAAAAAATTGAAAAATATAATTATCTAGGGGAACAGAATATACCGGAAACTGTAGTGTCATGCAAATAAATTTTTTAGAAAAACATTTTTAATTTTCCGGAATGAATTATATTCAAAGGAAATATAAATCCGTATTTATTTAATTTAAATTTTTATTTCTTATTGCATACTTGAAAAAATTAAACTTATATATAAAAAGATATATATATATAATATATATACAAAATATTTATATATATATATATTATTTTTATTAAAATTTTTGATTTTTAATAAAATAAAGAAATATATATAGATGAAAATTATCTATTAACATAAAATTAATTTTTCTTTAAAAATTTCCTTTATTCAAAATGATTTTATTTATAGATATATATATAAATTATATTTATTTATATATATAAAAATATTATAAATGACGATATTCCTAAAAATTTGATTCATTATTTTGTCATAAATGAAATTCGAAAAAATGTATTATTTTTATCTTAAGAAAAATTATATATATAACGTTGAATTCTTATCTATCTATCTATATACATAAATTATATTAATATTTAATATCTATAATGTTTTAATGTTTTTATTTTATATGATATTAAATTTTTGTTTTTAAAATAATCAATAAATGGTAAATAAAATTAAGAAAAAATTTTTTTAATTTTATGAAATGTATATTTTCCATGAAAAATTTTCTTTAGCATTCACCTTAAAAAATTAAATGAAAATTAAATTTTAAAATTTAAAAAAAATTTTATTGTCATTTTCAAGATTTTTTCCATTACATGTTTTAGAAATATGATTGAACATCAAAAAAAATTTATTATTTTTTTAAAATCTATTTTTTTGGAAAAAAAAATTGAGGACAAATTGAAAAAAAAAATTTTAATAAAAGTATTTCCATTATTCGTAAATTAAATAGGTAGAACTACTATTTTGGAATATATAAAAAATAAAAATATTATATATATATCAAGAAATTTCAATCAAAATGTTCATTTTTTTTTTTAAAATTTTGTTTATTTATAAATTTATCGAAATATTTTATAACGATTAAATTATTTTATAAATATAAAAAAAAAACAGAAAGAAATTAATTATATTTTTTTATATTTTTTAAATCCATTCCAATAAAATGTTAAATTTTGTCTGCAGTTCTTTTTAGAAAGGAAAAGAGACGATTGTTGAAAAATGATTATATATATATATATATATATATATATATATATATATAAATTAAATATTATCAATCAAAAACTTCTTACAATTTTAAAATTGATAAAAGTTTTTGAGTCCATCATTTTTTTAAAGTTTTTTTTTTTTAAAAATTTTGAAAATAAAAAAGAACAAATTATTCAAATTAATGAATTTATAAATTTTAAATTTCCTTTTTTTTTAAAATTAAATTTTTTTATTTAAATTTTAAAAAATTTTGATTTTATAAGGGTAAAATACATTTTGCGATAGGAATTTTAAATTTTTTTCATATTAAATCAAATACTTTGAAGATTTTTAATGTGAAACAGTATAAAATATATATTTTGAAAAATCAATTTTGAGAAATTAAACAATTGTATATATTTATTCTATTTTTCATTAAAATTAAAATAAAACAAAATAAAAATTAAGCTAATAATTAATTTTAAATGAAAATGGAATCTTGAAAATTTATATTTTATTTAGAAATTGAACGTTCAAAAATAAAAAAAATAAAATATTTATTATGTATGTTGAAAAATTTTTCAAAATTAAATATTTTTTAAATCATCATCAAAAATTATTAAAATTTTTTTAATGTAATATAAAGATTTAAACATAGACCTATTAAACATGAACATATTTATATATATATTTGAAATGTTTATTTCATAATCAATGATTATTTTTTAACAAAAGACAATATTTATATATCTCAAAAATATATATATAATTTTGTTAATTTTATGTTCGATAAATCTTACTTCATCCTGATTTTTTTTTACTAAAATATTTTTGTCTATTTATTTTTATGGATTAAATTAAATTTATTTTTATCTAAATTGGAATAAACAATTTTTTCCGACCACCTAGGAAAAAAAGTTTATATCACCCTATAAATATATCTATTGATAATATAAATTTCAAATATGAGATGGGAAAATGATATTTATGCAAAAAAATACTCAGATATAAATTCTAATGATTATTTTGATAAATTAAGATGAAAAAAAAAATATATTGAAAAATAATTTTAAAATTACAATTATTACAATTTTAAAGAAAATTTATTCAAAAAATGTAGAACATTTAAACTAAAAATATAAAATATTTAATAAATATTAAAAAATTTTAACTCATTTTGTTATTTTTCTTTTTGTTTTTTTTAAATTTAAAACCCCATTTTTTTTATTATTTAATTAATTACATCAAAGCTTTAGCAAATCTTAAAAAAAAAAAATAAGAAATTTGTAAATTTTATCCTCAAAAACTTTGAAAGGATATTTTCAACATTAATTATTGATATTTAAAAAGGAAAAAAACAATTTTGGACAAAAAGAAAAATATTGATGATTAGAATTTAACCAGGGTAAAAAATATTATAAAAAATTAAAATAATAATAACCATTTACCAATTTAAAGCCAGTCTAAAAATAAATTAAAAATTTGTTTTTAATGCCTTTTCAACATTGTTTAAATTTTGTTTAATTTTATCAAATTTTTTATACGTTTGTGAATTTTAAATATATATAATATATTTAAATACCATACAAAAATTCTTATATATATATGAATTATATATATATATAGTGCTGTTCGATAAAATTTGACTCACCTGATTTTTTTTTTAAATGTTCTCTTCTCCGATGAAACGAAAGTTGAGCTAAATTCAAAGGATAAGCGATCTAAAATCCGAAGAAGAAGCTGAAAAAGCTTTTTGAATTTAGCAGTAAGTACTGTCAAGCATCCGTTCAGTATAATGTTCTGGGGATGCTTTTCTTTTCATGGAACTGGTTTCTTAAAACCTATTGAAAAGACCCTCAGGAGCGAGCAGTACAAGAGAATTTTAGAGTCTTGTCTGCTCCCTTCTGCTGAAAGGGTGCAAATCGACCCCACCAAGCTCATTTTTATGCAGGATAATGTTCCCTGTCACAAATCAAAATTGATGAAGGAATACTTTGATGAGAAGCAGGTGAGTGTTATGACATGGCCGCCCCAATCTCCTGACCTCAACCCCATAGAAAACTTATGGAGCATTATAAAGTACAGGCTCTTGAGAAAGCAGTTGAGCAACAAAGAGGATTTGATTGTGAATTTCATATATGAATGGAATTCAATGCTTGGAGATGAGATTTCAGAACCTAATCAAGTCAATGCCAAAAAAGGGTTGAAAAGGTTATTCAAAATAAAGGAGGACCCATAGATTATTAAATATTTGAACTATATTACCTATTATAAATAAATTATACCTCTATTATTCTTTATTTAAAGCTGTTCGGTTATGTTTCTATTGATTACTAGTTGCAGGAAATAAGTGAGTCATTTTTTTTTTTCAGAGTTTTTTTCCTAAATCTCATTTATATCCAAAATTATAATTATCAATAGAATACCTTAGGGTGAATAAACTTTTTTTTTATGGTCAGGAAGGGGTCTTTATATTAGTAAGATTAAAAATTAGTTTGACCCCAAAAACAATAGAAAAAAAAAAATTTTTAAGTAAAAAAAAATCAGGTGAGTCACTTTTATTGAACAGCACTGTATATTTATTTAATATACCTATTTTATATATATTTATATTTTTTTTATAAACAATTTTTTCTTTAAAAATATATTTTGATTTTCAGTGGCTAAACTTTTTTAAATTTTATATATATTACAAAATATTAAATTTTAAATAATTATTTTATAATTATAATTTTTGAAAAATGCGCATTTTTTTTTTTGATTCTTGGACTTTCAGTTTATTTAGTTTTTTGATTTTTGATTTTGATTAAAAAAGAACCATTGAGTTTGGAAACGTAAATTCTGTATTTCTTGGCATTTATTTTATATTTTATTTTTTAATTTTAGAATATTTATATATTTATATTCTGTTTATCAAATTGAAAATTTGGATGAATCATAATGGTGATAATAATTGTTTTTTTTATTGCAGTTAATGAAAACTCTGATTAATGAAATTAAAAAAATGTTATGAATTTATTTCTAAATATAAAAAAGACTCAACATTTTTTGTTCATAAAAACCATGGGGGGTAGTTACAAGTTATTAGGGTGGATTCTGGAAGACCCTAATATTGGCAACAGGACTTTTACAAAAATGAGATACAAATAAGCATAAGAATATATTTCTGATTTAACTTGACAAAATACATCTTTATCAATCAATGGTTATGAATATATATAGAATTTATTTATAATATATTGAATTGTGTTGAAAAATTAAAAAAACAGAAACCAACAAAACTATTGATAATTAAAAAAAAAAAACTGAAGGACAATGATGCATAGATATTTATATATATCAGGAGACCATCCAGAATAGTTGCAGAATAAAACAATAACAGACATATATATATATATATATATATTTTATTGAATATATATATTAGCATTTTTTAAAAAAAAAAATAACATAAATATGTTATAAAATCACTACAAAATAGCCATTTTGTTTCAACACACTCTGTGTCTTATCAAGTGATGATGTTAAAAATAAAATAAATGGTTTTAAAAGTTTCAAATTAATTAACGATCCTACACTAGGGTAAAACATTGTTACAAAAGCTAGAATAACCAATCAAAAACCAAGTATAGAAAGATTCAAAAGCTTGACAACGAAATCATGTTATAATAGCTATTCAGATCTTTAAAATAGTTTTAATATTAAAAATAATTTTACTAACCAATAATTTATAAAATTATATGATAAAATTTAATATTAAAATTAAAACTGGCAATTTGAAAATCCAAATTTAATCAATATTAAAAAAAAACTATTAAAATTATTGATTAAAAAAGAAAAGCAATATATTTATTCAATTTATTTCTTCGTTGAAATAACGTTCGACAAGGCTATAATATATCCGGTCACCAAAACGGATTATATATTTTTTTACCAAATCTTAATAATTGAAATGACGAGACAATCTTGCTAATCTTTAAAATATAAAAAAAGCAGAAAATAATATGTTTTTATAAATGCATAAATATATAAAAAATAAATAAAAATATGATTTTAAGATAATCATCTCAACAATATTTTTAAAAAAATTTAAATAATCTTCAATATTAATTAAAACGTTTTTTAAGGGTAAAAATTTAAAATTTATTAGAAACGTATATAAATAAAATATATATATTATATATATATATATATATTTATATATATATTATATATAATATATATAAATGATCTATATATGAGAAAAAATAATAACTTAAACATAATTATATATTGTCAATTATCTTTTTAATTTATTTATTATTAATAACCATATGGCCTTTCTGTACATTATTATATTACTGAGATGACTTAAAAAAATGTATATTTTAATTTACATTATTTTGACCAATATTGGTATCTCATCTGCCATGTGAAATATTTTTACAACGATTCGACCTATCAGTATCTGTCTATATTTCTGAAACCAAATTATCAATTTTTGTTATTACATTATTCGGACTATTTCTTGTTTAATAACATTTTTTGTCGCCATATTTATTAAATTTTTGGCCTTGAAGTATCTGTAAATTTTTTTTACATATAAAATTAAAAATATATTTCCATTATTCAAACTATTGCCCTCATCTTTGTCATCCATATTTAACAACGTTTTTTTGCCTTTCAGTATCTGTCTATATTTTTGAGATGAGATAATACCTCATAAAGATATTTAGATTATTTAAAACAACTTTTAAATATAAAGAACAATTAAGCCATATTACATTAAAAAAACATTTAAAGAATCAGTATCTGTCTATACAATATGAAATGAAATGATGTACCTATTTATGCAAAAATATTTTGATTTCGTCTTTTGACATATTTATCATAATATATATATGGTATTAATTTATTTATATTCTATATTTCTGAGATGATGTATTAAATATTTTACATTAATTAAATTATATTGAATTTGTAAATCATCTTTGAAAATATTTGTTTGAAAATTTTCATATTTACTAATCATTTATGGTATATATATAAATACCAGATATCGAATGATTATATTTTAATTTTAGAAACTGGTTATGACTGTTTATCGTTCCACAGTTAAAAAAAAATATGGATAAAAATATATAAATTATCTATATTAATTTTATTTCAAACAAAAATTTCTGCCTATATACATTAAATTAGGCCAAATTGTTTTCAATAGAAAAATAATAAATATATCAAAAAGATGGGGACAAAAATAAAAATAATGAAAACAATCTTCTACAAAAAATTTTAAAAAATTACTATTCCGTAAATGGATTTTATGAATATTTCCAACATCGTCCTATATAATATATAGGCCAATATGTTCCTATAAGACGATAATATACGGTTTTTCATTATAAATAAATTTTTTTTATATCCAACAAATGTTTAGGCCTCTGATTGAGAAAATATTTTAAAATTTGAACCTTAACGAGTTCTAATTGCTGGAAAAGTATAAGGTCCATTTTGACCAAAAATTTAAATCATTTTCAAAGGCTTCTGGCTATGTTAATTTAACCCCCAAAAATTTTTTTTTGGTATTAACTAAAAACGTTTTAAAAATACTAAAAAAATTTAATTTATTTTTTTTTTTAAACAATAAAAAATTTAGATTTTATTAAAATAAACTCAATTTATTCCTTTTCAAAATTTTACAAGGGTTGGTTTTTAATTTTTTTATAAATTACGATATAAAAGATTTTACTTAGACAGAAGCAAAAATTTATGTTATATATTGAATGGCATTTTTTTTACTGAGACGTTAAAAAAAAAAAAAAATCAAATAAATTTCAAGTAAAAATCCACTCATTAAAATCCTCAATGTCACATGATGTAGATATAAAAAAATTTAATTGAATATATAAAAATTTGACTTGAGTTTTAAAGTTCAATACCTGATGATCAACAAACAGAAAAAAATTGGAGATAAATAATCCAAGCCATGAAATAAATAAAAGAAAATTCAAAAAAATTCAACAGATATCATTTGAAGACATTTTATTTTCAATTATATTTAATTTAGATTTTTTGTGAATTTTTTTTAACTATTTATTCAATTTTCTTTGCAGAAATATATTTTATTTAGAAATATATTTCACGTCTACTTCTACCGGGCAGTGTGTCGTTTTTGAAGTAATTCAGATAATAATAGGAAAACCTTCGAAAATTCAATTCGGTTTAATTAATTGTTCGCATAAATTTAATGAACAGACTGTTCTACCGTCTGCAGGAATATTTTAAATATTAAATGATTTTTTTTTTTGCAAATGTAAAATATGAAAATTCATTAAATGAAAAATTTTTTTTGAATTTCAACATAAATTGAAAAAAATAATAACTCTTTTCAGAAAATTTTATTAAATTGCCATTACAAATTTAAAAAAAAGAATATTTTTAATAAAAACGTTTTCAGATCCATATTTGGTGATATATAAATCCTATTATCCAAAATGAGCTCATTTTGGAACATGGAATAATTTTTTCATTTTCTTCTTTATTAAACCAAATAAAAGGATCGGTTAAAGTCAAAAGCATTAGGTTAATAAAAATATTTTTTTTTAAACCTGAAAATGTAAATTCATAATAACAATGAATGATTTGAATTTTTATGCAAAAATTTTAAAAAACAAAAATTTGTACGAATATTGGAACTATAAAAAAAAAAATCCGACAAGAAAAACAAATTGAACGAACCATTTCCTAATTTTTAAGTCAATGAAGAGTTGGACATTATGAATCAAAATTTGCAATAAAATAAAAAAATTGATCATTTAAAATTTACTGCATTAAATAGTAAATAGCATAAAAAAAATCATGTTTAATTGATTTAACAAAAAGATAAAAAAATTTAAAAAAACACTAAACTAATATTTTTTCTTTTTTCCAGGTTTTCAGATAAGACGTTCAAAGCCATCTTGACACCATTTGTCAAAGAATCATTGAAAAACCTTTTGTTCAGAATTATTCAGCTAAAAAAAAACAAAAATTAAAATTTTTGTGTCAGCCCCTTTTGTCTTAAAAAATGAGCAATTTGAGAGAAAAAAAGATCATTCAGGCCTTCAGTAATGGTACCAACATTCATACTGAAATTTTCCATCTTCAAAGTCCATTCAAGAACCATCAAGAGAACGGTGAATAAGTTTAAAAAAGGAACAGTAAGAGGAAAACTGGATCAGGAGGTCACAACAGGAAGAGGGATCATCATTTCAACTTAGAATAAAAGAGATCAATTTGAAAAGATCCAACTCAATCCATAAGACGTTTGGCACGTGAGAAAGGATTTTCAGCTATGACAGTTCAAATTCAGTGAAAAAAAAAACTTGACTTGAAAATGAAATCGTACGTGAAAACCTGTGAGGCACCTTTTTAATCCAGGATAAGAAAGAAAGTTAAAGTTAGAGAGGGCGAAGATCATCTTGAATAAGTTGGAAAATGATACTGGAATAATATATATATATATATATATATATATATATTTCAATAACTATATGAACTTCCGATCCCTAGCTATGATTAATTAATAATGAACATGCAATTTTCATTTATGATCGATTTCAAATGATTCTTCTGTTAAGCTTGGAGAGTAATTATACATTCTTATTTTTTAAAAGTAGAGTCAAATGGTTTTATAAAAACCTCGGAAATTTCAATAAGATATCTTTAATCATTTTAAATACAATGATTCAAACTTAATCTAACAATTGGACAATTTTATATTATAATTTATATTTAATATATATATATATATATATATTTATATATATATAATTCATTTTATAATATATATATATAAAATTAAATAATTAAGTTAAATGTATATTGGAATTTCAAAATCATATAATTATTTGGTATGGAACTATAAAATAATAAAAAAAATATTTAATTTCAATATTATTAGTTTAACATTTTTTTTTATGAATGAATATTTCTTGGATTTAAACTTTCTATATACACAACACAATTTATATAAATATAACATTTAATATATTAATAAATATAATATATATATATATAAAAAATAAATATTTTTAATAAAAAAATTAAAATTTAAAACTGAAAAAACCGATGAATTATTGAATAAATAATATTCAATCAATACAAAAAAATTAAAAAATTTTTTATCCCAAGATGATTAAATTCATTTTAAAAATCAAAATGTTTTTTAATAATACTGTTTATAAACAAAACAAAATAAAAATCATTAAATTTAAAAAAAAACAAAACAAAATCAAATATATATTATATATAATAGAACAATATATGTATTTAAAAAAAAAATTTATTCAGGATTAATTCAATAAAAAGTATAAATATGATTTATTGTTATTTTTATTTATAAAAATTTAACACATTCAATTCTCTTTTGCCAAAAAATAAATTATTAAAAATTTTTCAGAAAAAGAAACTGAAATTTTTGAGAATTTTGAAAATAGCATTTTTTTTTACAATAAATTTTTTTTTTTCTTTATTCCTTAACAATATCCAGAAAGATTATTGTTAATATATGGAGAACATTATTAGAAAACAAAAAAAAATTAAAACTTTTATTATTTTGAAAATTATATTAGCACCCAAACATACTAGTAGAAAACACAAATATATTAACTGCATCCATATTCAAAAAAAGACTAAAAATAATGGAAATTTAATAATAAAAAAAAAAAAAGCCAACTCTTAACAATATTAACTACGAACAATTTTATTTTTGCTAACCGTATTCGGAAATTAAAAAACATCCCTACCACACATTAAGACATACACAGAACGCACACACACTCAATTAAGCTGAAAAATCGAATCATCATTGATAATTAAAGGTATTTAATCGAAAGCGCTCGGAAAAATAAAACATTTGGACAGTTCTTACACACCCTTTGTCCAGAAAAGAAAGCTCTTGTTAGAACACAAGAAAAATTAAATAAAAAAAGCTTAACCGTAGTACCTTGTCTGTCGTTTTTAATGAAACATGCATAAAGGAAGGATTATATATATATATATATATATATATATATATATATATAAATTTATATATATATATATATGTATATTCTAAATTGTTAAATTGCGATCATTATTTGTCTCATATAATTAAATTTATATATTGAAAAAATGAGAAACTTTGATTTTTTTAATCATAAAACAGATTTAAAATTTTTATTTATTATCAAAGTAAATATGATCTTAGTTAATATATATATTGCAGAATATTTATATAATATAAAAATAATTTTGAAGAAAATATGTCCATGTCTAAAATAAATTACCTTAATAAATTTTTTTAATATATAATTTGTTAAATTAATATCATTGATATATATATTGTTTTATGATCTTTCAGAATAGTAAATTTTTTAATATTCAACCATTTATAATTTTTTTCTTTTTCCATGCCATTAAATATGATACAATATAAAATTATTATACATTTGTTTTTATTTATAGTTTATAACTAATAACAATGATTTATTTTTTCTAGGGTATTAATTTCACCAGAAAATTTTCTGTTAAGAAAAAAATTAAACTTATGTATATTTTTCATTAAAATGTGGTTCTAGGTATCATATATATATTTTTAATTTATATTTTATATTTAAAAATAACGGAAAAAAAAAAATAAATCAAAAGAATTTATTACTTGAAGAAATTTTGATCTCATATAAACCAGAAATATATTTATAAACAAAAATTAAAAAAAATGTTTATATGTTCAAATTTAAATCAATTTATGATATTATTTATTTTTTTTTTTATTGAAGAAAAACCAATTATTTTCTGCCATTTTTCCATATAAAATTAAAGCTATTTTAAAAATTATTTATTTCTTTACTGAATATATCATCTGTTATTTTCTATTTGAAACAGATTTTGTCTTATAGAATCTTTCTTGTCATTTATCTTTTAATGATTTTTTTCTTATAGATGAATCTGATTTAAATTTCATTAAAATTAAGTTAAGGGAAATTGATAAAATAAATATTTAAAAATAAAGATAAACTTAATACATCATCTTCATTCTATTTGCAATAAAGTAAAATTTTCCATTTTAAATTTTTCCATCTAAAATGTTTAGAGCCTTGTTATAAAAATTGCAAAAATTTCTTTCATTATTTTAAAGCAAAAAACAAATTTCTTTATAGAAAATCATGGTATTTATTGCATTTATATCTCCAATTGTTATTTAAATTCAAAATATTGGATTAAAATTGTTACATATTTTTTTTGTTAAAAAAAACCATTAAGTGTTTCAAGAAACAGTAATTCATTTTATTATAAAAAACATTCATTTCATAACTATTTTAAAACTTAAAAATTTTTTGTAAAAATAATATTTCTATATAAATATCTAATTTTGATAAATTATTTACAATGTCTTATGTTTATCATCTTTTTTAATGTTAAAATGTTCATTTTTTTTAAGCTAAAATAAAAAAAAAAAATTTCAATTCTATTTTTGAAACAATTCTTTTAACATATTTTTAAAAAGTGTTAATGAATTTATAAATAAAGGATTTTCAAAAATAATTTTGGAAAAATTGTTTTTCATTTATCAATTTATGTTACAAAAAATTTGATATGACATTAAACAAAATGAAAAGACAAAACAATAGTGGCTTTTTTTGAATAGTTATAAAATATAATTCTATAATGTAAAACAAATTACCAAATTTATATTTTTTGATTATTTCGGACTTTATTAATTCTCATGTAAATTTTTTAAAAAAATTATTTCAATTTTTTGCAAATTTGTTTATATTTTTTCATTTGAAAATGTATTGAAAAAACTGGTGAAGAAAACAGACACAAATTATTCTTTAGAAATATTATAAATATTATATATGCCAGTTATCATTAAACATTTGAATTAGGTTTTTAATCTTCTATGTTATATATTTTATACAAAAAAAATATTATAATATTTGAAATATTATTCTTTTGACAAACAAATAAACCTTAAAAATTTTTTGTTTATGCCCAAACTCATAAATAAAAAATACAAAATATATGTTTTTTTATTAAATCAAAATTCTAGAAGCAAATTTTTAAAATGGATGGTAAGTTTTTTAAAACTTTTAAAAATTTCAAATACAAACCATTTAGTGTTGTTACTAAAAAATGGGCATTTGATAAAATGTTGCTAAACAGAAAAAAAGGCTCAATAATTTTCGATTTTTAAGATTTTGTTTAATTTTTAAGGATTTATTTTCAAAATTTCTTTCTTTGAATTATATATATTTTAATGATCATAAACTTTGATATACATTTTCTAAGAATGGTGAAATGTAGATAACATGTAAATTACTTTTTGAATTTTATATTTTCGATGATTGAATAATATTTATAATAGGAAAAATTACTTATAATCTACATTATTATTATAATATTTTGTAATCCAAATATTTGTTTCTATTAATTTAAAAATTTAAAAAAAAAATTAAAGTTTTAAAAATATGTAAAAAGCACTAAATTAATTTTATATAACAATATTTTTAAACAAATAAATATCATTGTAAATATATGTTATATAATATATATATTATACAAAATATGAAAAAATTTAAATTGTCAAATTTATAAATGAAAAAATTATTTTTATTATAAGTTGAAATTTTTTTTGCATTTTTTCTTCTGAATATTCATCTATATAAAATATTTAAATAAAAACATTAAATTACCTTACTGAATATTTTTTACAATTAAAGTTAACTTTTTAAAGGAAAACATGGGTTAAATATAATTTATTATTTACGATTTTGGATGGGATTGAACGTTTTTTAACCAAAAAAAAATTGAACCTTTTTTTTTATTTTGTAAAATAAACAAAATTATGGTTCCTTAAATTTTCAGCCTAATAGAAGAAAGAGAAATCCATTTAAAAATTCTCCCTTCTTAGGTTACAAAAGGAAAATTCAAATTTCAAATTATTTAACATTTTTTTTTCCATTATCCTGCTAGGAAAAAATATATTTTTTAATGGATATTATCTAAGATTCTAAAATATTTACAAGTATAAATTAATAAATTCATAAAAATATCTATATATCTACACAACAAAAAAAAATTAATAAAGAAAAATTTCTATTTGTATAACCATTAAAGAAAATTTTGGCAGATAAAATTATTTAAAAACGAAGTCGAGATATGATTCACATTTAAATTAAAAGAATGTCATTAATTAACTTCGGAGCCATCAAAATCCATTGATACCATTGGGAAATTACATATAATTTTTCAGAAATATCGAAAAAATTTTTTTGTTATAATGCAGTTTTTGATGAACGTTTATAAAAGATATAAAATCCTTTTAATATAATCAATTTAAATATTTTGAAAATGCCTATTTATTCAATCTTATGTAAATTCAATAAAATTTTTGACTCAAACGTTCATCAAAAAAAATCAAGACAATGAAAAAAAAGAAAACCAAAATTTATTTAAATATTATGATTTATTTAGTGAATTAAACCATCTTAAATTTGTTTTGAAATACAGCAAAATATTATTCATTTAATTTATTGAATTGAAATTGATAAAATAACTTTTAAAAATATGAACAAATTTTTAATATTAATTTTTAATTTAGGGTATCTTTTTATTAATTATTTTTTTATTTTTAATTATTTAAATGATTCACAAACATTTATGGAGAAATTTATTTGTTTATTTTTTCACGATGAAATTCAGCTCTTTTATTACAAATCAACCAGTTTTCTTATTACTTTTCATTATTGCACACATGTTATGGCATAAATTAAAAAGTTATAATATTTACAAATATATTAAAAAAAAAAAGACAAAAAAAAATCTTGTCTGGACATTTATTCATCTTTTTGTCTTATCGTGGACTCATTTTGTGTTTTGTATTCAATTTTTTTAAAAATGTTCCTTGTAAATCAATTCATCCTGTAAATCTCGAAGGTTTGAGATTGCAATAAAACATTTTACTGTTACGTTTAAAATAAAAAATTCGAAATGTTTTGTTTTTCACGTAAACGAACCCACCTTCAGAATTTCTGACAACCAATGTGGCATATTAGAACAAGAAAAATTCTTTCCATACTTGTCATGTTCGAAATTGAATATGTTACCAAAGGTTAATTAGGTGAAATTTTGAATAAAACATTTTTGAACATTCTTTTTAAATAACAGATTTTATGTTGAATAATTCTGAATTTTTCAAGTTTTTCCATTTAAATTGAAAAATGGGCTTTGAGGAGGGGAAAATATATACAGAAAACCCATTGAAACATATAGAGAGAACAATTCAGTATCCGTGAAAAACAAAAATCCATATTTATTTAGACCTTAGTAAGATCAATGATGAGATATTGTTTGTGTAAAAAACATTCGGCATTCATTTGATCCAAAATTTTCATTTCGATTTTCTCATACTAAACGTTTTTTCCATATTTGTTCGAAAATTTTTTACAAAAAAAATAATTTTCTGAAAAAGACATTGAAGTAATTGGAATTCGTTCGTACTTCTCAAAATTTTTAAAATTCAACATTTTTCTTTGCTCAAATAAAAAAAATGGAAAAAACTTCTCAACATCTTCTTTCAAACGACATTTTTTTTTTGGTTTTAGAAAATAATTTTTAAATTTTATTTATTCCAAAAAAAAATCCACTATTTTAAATTTCATCTTTTTTATAAAAATGATAAATATTTCCCCATTATCAGAATAACATATTCGATTTTTTGAAATTATTTAAAAAATATATTCAAATATATTTAGTTCTCCTTGTCATTTTTTGTCTCTGTTTAATTTTTTATTTTGACATATATTTTTCTTAGAGAGATAGCCATAGATATCAGGAAAATTCTTTTGATATTTAGGAGAACGTTTATAATTTATTTGATAAGACCAATCATGACCAATGAAGGTATTTTTTTTATCTTCCGATTGTAAAAAGCCTCACCAATATCCAAAAGAGGATAAATATAAATAAAAATAAAGAAAAAAAACAGTCATATTTCATTTAGATTTTAATTTCTGAAAATTGTTTTAAGATATGGTGACATGAGAAGAATATCAAAAAACATTTTAAATTTTAAAAAAGATTATTATTTGTTTTGTTTTTGCCATGTAAATATTTTTTTAATGGATATACGGCGATTTTTATATAGCGGCATGTGTCTGTTATTCAAAATGGTTGAAAATTTATTTTAAAATGATAATTAAAATAGTGGGTTTATGTAAATAAAGCATCATGTCCAATCCTATAATAAATCCTTGTAAATTTTACAAAAGGAATACAATTTTCATTATAATTGGTGTGTTAAACAATTGAATCAGAATATTATATTATCAATATGAATAGAAAATTTCTAAAATTTTGAAATCAACATTTAATCATAATTGTAATTTAAAACCAGAAACTTTAATGATTTAGAAGATTTGAATAAATGTTAATACTTTTATACCGGAATTTTTAAAATTTTATTGTTAATAGACAAATAAGTAGTAGTAGTGGCAGTCGCCAGTGAAGCTCAGTGAGTTGGTGAGTCAGTCGATGTCGGACATTAAACTATGAGCCCCACAACTAGATTGCTGCGTCATTAACTATTATTTCAAGTTCCTAACGTTTTGTACGTCGAACCTAATTTAGGACCGACTTAGTGAAATACAAGCCTCCACTGTGAAAACTACTCTACAATATAACTATAATGTTAAAAGATTTAAATGCAACGTCAATCGCCATTTTTGTAATCTGGAATCCTGTTCATCTTTTGTCATTTCCTTAATGCTCCCTATTCTTTGTCTTCGCCTTCGCTTTCACTACCTGGCAAACCCCTGCGTACCAGCACCATTTCGCTTTGCTTGGAGTCAAATGATTAAAAAATGAGTCTGTGTAGCTTATCTAACCACTAAGCATTACTTTATATGGCTTCTTTAATGAAAGATATATCAGTACTATTTTTCGACTGTCTGTTTTATTCATTTTATCTTCTTTACAGATTTATTATGAGAACTTTAACACATTGTCGACATAGAATTGTTGTGTCTAATGTATTTAGCAGCATTTTTTCATTCATACATGTTCCATTAAATAATATAGATAAATTGTCTATTTATTTTATGTAAATTCTTTTCATAACGTCTCATAAGCTTAATAACATTATCATTAAACGAAGAAAGAAAATCACAATTTTAATCCAATCTAAATTCAATTTAATGCTTTTATAATACATTATCAAAAGATGACATTTACAGTACAATATATTAAGCAATACACGGACAAGAAATGATGATAGTCTGTTTCTGTTTACATGGATGATTTCCAAGCAACGATAAACACATGCATATAAGACTTTCTTCCAACTTAAATGCTTCAACCGAATAAACAAGACCAAGAGACAAACAACGTAGTGAGTCATCAATTCGCGAAAGATTTCTGAACACATTGCAAATAGATACGTGTTTATCGTTGCTTAAATGAAGACATTTTATACATAAAAAAATTAAATGAAAACTTGACATGTACTGATTAAAATCCATTGTATTCCCTGACAGCCTATAGAATGTTTTCTCTGTGGTCAGGTTTTCTAACGGATCATTGGAACGTATAAAAATCTCGACACATATTTTTACAACTGTCACGATCCTGTCCCGGCAACGTTTATATAAGCTGCAGCAATTTTTGATGACTGGAAATGACCTTCTTTCCTGAAAGGCGAATCTTAGTGAGCCGTGAAGCCTCGTGTCCAAATTCAGCGCTGCTTTATATATCTTTGAATACGGCTCACGATTTGAAGGAAGGATTTTCAAGGATCACTAAACAATTTAAATTCTAACGACAACTCAGTAGCCAAATGATATGGGAAAAACAAATGTAACCTAATCTAGAAAACAACATGGTAAACCAATAATAAATATTTATATAATATTTGGTTGGATAAACTTTGAGTTTTGAAAGTTGACAGGAAAGAATTTATTTATATGAACATTTAATTGTTTCAATATAATATAAAAAAAATTTTCAATTTAATATATATTTATTTATATTTATAAATATAATATATATATATATATATATATATATATATATATATATAAAATATTACAGTATATATGTTGTTTAATTGATAAACTTTTACTATATTGTTTTAAATCTTTAACTCAGGGGCTTCTTAGCATTATGGATGTTGTCACGGGTAAAATCCTCAAAAGTTTAAAATCAAGATGTATTCTTTTGCGAAGTGGATCGGTTTCGTTCAATTTAACAATGAATATAATCCCTCTATATATATATATATATATAAATACAACTTTTATACTTTTTATATAGACATCTTTGAAAAAATAACTGTGAAATAAAAATGAATTTAATATTCTTCAAAAAGAAAGGTATATATGACAAATATATTTTCAACGAAAAACAGACACAAATTAATGATAAGCCAAAAAAAAATAAATCAATATATATCAACATATAAAATTTATAAGAACTAAAAACATTCATTTAACAAAATGACCCCATGTAATTTTATAAAATGAATAAGGCATAAAATATATACATTTTTGAAAACAGAAAAAAGCCAAGAAATTGGGAGGATAAAATGCAGTCGGGTTTAATCAAAAAAAATTAAAGGTTTGATTAATTTTTTTTTGAAAGTTTGATGATAAAACAAGGAGGAAAAACTGAAATGTTAAAGAAACAGAAAGAAAACAAGTGTCAGATTTTTAGCATTTCATACAGTCGTTCAATTTGGGTCGATCAGTTGAATTTAAAAGTCCTTTGATTTAATTTCACCGGCTTTGTAGCCATTGGTTAAAAAAAAATTTTTTAAAAAAAAACAATTTATTGTAGTAGATTTTTGATCTCGTAAAAATTAGAAATGTTGAAAAAAAATTTTTTGGGTTTTCGTTCCAAAAAAAAAACAATAAAATTCCATGCAATTTTTCGTCCTTTCAAGAACGACAATCTTTCTTGTAGGAAACCACGCAGAAACATTTAAAATCAAAACAAATTTTTGCACGGTCGTAAAAAAAAATCACGTGAATCATTTCAAAAAACCCTGAATTGCCAAATGTCATTTTCAATTTACAAGATTTTAAGGAATTACAAAAAATAAAAAAAATGCGTTTTAAAAAAAATTGAGAACGGGTACTGGCATAATTCTTTAAAGATAGATTAGTTGAAGAATTTTGTGAAAAGATTTGAGGATATGGCTGAAGATAGAATATGTTTTGACAAAATCACATCAAATCGAAGGAAAGAATTAATAAGAAATTTCCTTTTTTTTATAAATATGATTTTAACTGGATTAACCTATCTAAAATTTTCTTTTATTATAAAAAATATCCTTTTTTAATTTACCGTTATTTGAAAATAAATATGAAATATTCAATAAAAAAGAGATTTTTGATATGTCATGTTACAAAAATTGATTTGATTTAACGAAAAAAGGAATCTTTTTTCCCGAATTTCAGTCAAATCAATTGGAATCATAATTTATTTAAAAAAAAAAAATTAATTATCCATATATTTATTCATATATATATATATTTATATATATATAAAAACCTACCAATTTTGTTTATTTTCTAATACTTAATAAAATTTAAATATTTTTTTTTTTCTACCTGTGTTGGCGATTGACATTGCATTTAAATTTACCCAGATTAAAGTTGGTTGGAAAATCATGGTAGTTAAATAGTAAAAAAAAGAATCTGCAAGAAAATAAACATCAATATAGAATTTTTAAATGAGTATATTTTTTAAATTGATGAAATTTCTGTTTGAATTTTTTCAGTTAAAATACAGATAAAACCAAATAAAAATTGAAATGATATCTTATCTATCTGTATATTATCTGACCGTTTTAAACCCATAAATTTAAAACATTTGTGTTAAAAATTGAATGAAAAAAAATACATTTTATTTCTGAATTTATTTTATTTATTTTCGGTTTGTTAAAAAATTGAATTCGAATTTTCAAATAAATAAACAATAAATGTGTGTGTGTATAATGAATTTATGAAAAAAAATCAATATTAAAAAGTTTAAACAAGAATGCAATCCCAAAAAATTTACACTTAATGTTCAAATAAATCAAATACATACAATAAAAAAACAAAAAAAAAGATTACATAAAAAAAAAAACAAAATCTTTCAAACTCTGAGATCTTCATGCTTAGAGAATATATTCTTGTACTTTTTCAGAATGAAAGTTTATTTTTTTTTTAAAAATATATATATTAATATATAATTACATAAAACCTACAACAAACATACTCTCGATTATTCTGCAACAACATTTCGACAACATTGATCCTTAGATAGTCTAAAAGCCCCACGTAGTCGGATGCATTACCATTAAATTTACGAACAATAAAATTTTAATGGTAAAAATAAACAAACCAAAAAATTCATAAGGTAGAAAAATATACAAAAATTAAAAATAAAATGTCTTAATTTGGATTTTTTCCATTTACCAAATTTAGATTCTTCATATTTTTAAAAATCATTGTGGCGATAAATTTTTAATTTTCTTTTTTGGCATACTTTTTACAGGCACTTCAAAATGGACAATGCCTGGCTTTAATTTTCGGGCGATTATACTTTTATAACTTAAAAAAGCTAAAAAACAAATTTGCCAGTAAACTATCATTTACAAAAAAAACCTAAATCTTTTGACAAGGATTTAAATATAACCTCTCTTTGGCCATCTAAAAAGCCAATGAAACGTTTTATTTAAATTGTTTTTTTTTCAGTCCTAATAAAAATGAACAAGACTAAATAAACACAAATCAATGGACAATTACCTATCAAATAATTTAAAGTAAGTCAAGCGTTTACGTCATAAGCAACTTTAAAAGCTATTCTGCCTTTACTTTACTATCTATTATATTTATCGAACTGTTATTTATATATAGTAATAATTATATATATATATATATATATATATATATATATATATATATAATAAAAGATAATTTTTTGATTTTCCAAAGAAAACTGAAAAAATGCAAAAAGAATTGAAAACCATTCAAAGTATTTTGGTGAAAAAAAATAATTTTTCTTGAAGAATCACATACAATACTGCGTTAATTAAATGATTGGAATTTCCTTCTGTTTATTAACTTCCTTTTTAAGCAAAAATTTTTGCCCCTATTTTTTCAGAAATCTATAAATCCCCATTCCACGCTCCATATTGGATTAGAGTAATGAGGAATTAATATTTCTATCAAAGGCGAAAAAAAATATTTAAATATAATATATATATTAATATATATATATATATATATATATTTTTATAATTAATTATTCTTTTGAATTCAGTATTAATTTTTGGCGTTAAAGAGAATCATTCAAATGAAACAAAAATCCGTTTATTTTAAACCAAAAAAGGTTCATCAGTAAGTCCATCATTAAAAATAAAAAATTTACAAAAATTAATGATGGGCAGTTTATATATAAAATATATATAAATATATATATATATATATTTACATTATTCGGACTATTGTCCTCATCTTTGTCGCCATATTTATCACAACGTTTCGGCCGTTGTACGCTCCGGCCTTCTTCAGGTGGTTGGAATGTCGAACTGAACCCTTTATTTCGATCACTGGGGTAGACTGTTCTAGTTCCACGTGCCATGTTTAATGGATGTCAGTTATCAGTTATCTCCTGTTAATTTTCCCTCTGAAAGTTCTCCACTGCCTTAACCAGGTATTGAACTCACAATCTTTGGGTCCTATCACTGGATCTAATTAACGCCTTTATCCACTGTCCATTGTCCTTGAGGACATCTGTGTATGAATTTCTGGGTATTATAAACCTAATGTCTTCAGCAACCATTTTTTACCAGTGCTCATATTGCAATTTTTGCTGTTATCATTGCATGTTTTTACCAGAGCTCATATTGCAATTTTTTTGTTGTTATTATTGTTTTTTTTTCTCTGGCACTCCTTATTACTGGTTCCCATATTGTATTTATTTCTATGCTTGGTCGGCTCAGGAGATTTTTGTGGCCTAGCATATGTGCTGATTCTTAAGTTTACGAATTTTCCAATGGTGTTTTTTGTCTATGATCTCAACCTGATCCCACAGAGGGCGGTGATCTCCTTTCTCTCCATATGTGGTCAGCCACGCCTGATTTTTTCCACTTCCCTCGTGTTACAGCTTTCTGGTGTTCTTGAAGCCTTACCTTGAGGGGCGGCCTGTCTCCCCTTTATATTTCTTTCCGCAGCTGCACGGGATAGCGTACACACAGTCTTTAGTCATGTTCTCCTCTATGGGGGGTCTTACTCGGGAGAGATATCTGCGAAGTGTCGTCAAGCTTTTGAAGGTTGTCCTGATGTTATATGGACCGCAGATCCTTTGTATTTTCTCTGATAACCCCTTCACATAAGGCAGGCAAACTGTTTTCTGAGTGTTGTTGTCCTCCTCGTCTTCCTCTTGTACCCGCCTATCCCAATTTTTGGAGGCTGCTGCCATGTACCCAGGATAGTTGTTACGTTGTAGGGTAATTACTTATACTGACCAATTCTTTATCTAACGTCTCTGGGTCGCCACTTATGACTTTTGCTTGATGTTGTAAGCAACGGACGATCCCTTTCTTTACGCTGAATAGATGGTAGGAGTTGAAATTGAGGTACTGTCCGGTGAATATCGGTTTACGGTATACGGATGTCTTGAACCCATGCTCTGTTCGAGATATTAGAACATCCAGGAATGGGAGTGTATTGTTACTCTCTTTCTCCATTGTCTTATTGAGTTCACATGGTCCAGTAGAACCTGGACATCTTCCTGGTGTGGCCAGAGTATGAAGGTGTCATCTACGTACCTTAACCATATAGTTGGCTTTAGAGATATAGATTCTAATGCCATTTCTTCAAAGTATTCCATGTATATATTCGCCATTGCTGGTGATAATGGCGAGCCCATTGCTAAGCCCTCATCCTGTCGATATATGTGTGATCCCATTCCGAAAAGTGTGTTGTTTGTGTACAGAAAGTCAACATCTCCATCAGATTATCTATTATTAGACCATCATGCAAAGTGACGGTTGATCTTGGATATTTTAAAAAGAAGCTTTCATTTGAATCAAAACTTATTAGGTAGAATGGATCATTATGAACACCCCAATGAGTATTACCAAATTTGTTGCAATACGATTTGTCCATCAACTGTTTCGGAATTGAGTTTGTCAACTTTTCTCATTCAGATTGTTATACGATTACAAAATTTTTTGATGATGATGATGATGTGGAAATGATGATGAAATGATGAAAATTTTTATTTTTTGAAAAACTCTTTGTCCAGGAAAACATTTTCAGGAACCAAATTCTTCCATATTTTAATCTAAAAATATTACTTTTGAAATTCCAAGATAGATGAGGAAAGTTGAAAGAAATGACAAAGAATGGACATAAAACAGACAGACAGACAAAAATGAGGATTTTAACACAAAAAATTATAATATGGTTTACAAATTTTGGAACAAATTTTGCCACTGGTAAATTTATTATTTATCAACAATAAAAAAGTTTTAAAAATGGTTTTTATTTCATTTTATTTCTGATGTCAAATTATTGAATTTCGATCTTGGCTTGAATTTTTCGATATTTAAAACCTTTTTTTGATAATATGTGATTCAAAAATACTGTTCTGTTTTGAAAATATTCATATCTATATATATATATGTTATATATATATATATATATTTGATATATATGATAAATTAGGATTTTCATTATTCTATATTTTTAAAATTAAATGAAAAAGGATTGGTGGAAGAGAAATCAAAAGGTTTTATAAGCATGAAATGCAGCATACTTTTCCTGAGGTGTTCAGAAAAGAATTTAAAAGATTTAGATATAGAATGATTATATATATATATATATATATATAATTATTTATATATATAGGGGGGGATATATATATATTATATATCAATTATTTATATAAATTTATACAAATAACGTTTAGAAAAAAAAAAAACAGAAAAAAGAAAAAGAAAAAAACTAGAACGCTGAAAATGAAGATATTTGGCATCCTTCTAGAAAATTGGGTATATATTTAAAAACCGATATATGCACATACACTGATTATTTTAATAATATATAAATATATATATATATATAATATATTTATATTAATGAAAACATTTAATAACGAAGCAAAAAAAATTAATTTTTCACGATTCCCTGCGTACGCACATCCAAAAGACGAGCGAAGCTTTCCATATAAAAATGTCATCACACACAAACACAAGATTCAAAAAACCGACAAAAACACACAAAAATAACAAACGGATGTCTTTTTAAATTATCTTATAAATTGATAATTGCAGATAACCATTTTAGTTTGATGGAAAAGAAATTGAATGATTAACCAAGGCAGTGATATTTATAAATATATATATATATATATATATATATATATATATATATATATATATATATATATATTTGTGTGTGTGTGTGTGTGTGTGTGTTAAGAGAGAAAAATTTTTTAAATTTAAGGTTTGCATATTCAGAAATAGAATAGATATTTTTTAAAGCAAGGTAGACAAAATTTAATTTCAGAGAAAAAGAAGAAAAAAGTTGAATTTAAGATTGAAGGAACAAAATACATTTAGGAACTTTTAATCATTTAAACCCAATCGACGAACTTTTTAACAGTTGTTTTTTTTTAAAAAATCCCCACTCCCAGAATTTGCATGGGTGGCTAATGTTATATTAAAATATATATATATATATATATATATATATATATATATATATATATATATATATATAACGAAGGCTGATTTGGTTTAAATTTTTCCGCAATTTAAACTAATTTTACGTTAAGGGGTCAAATGAACCTTTCAAAAGTGTTGAGAATCCTGGTCGGAACACATATAAAAAAAAACACAAAAAACAACTTTTAATGTTTGAATAACATTAATTATTCAGAATTAATTTTGAGGGTTATAACAACAATGGAATATTTATAAATTGAAAGAAAGATCGACATTTGGCAATAGAAAAATATACCCATATGTGTAGGAGATTACCATATATATATATATAAATATATCCCATATATGAAAATTGACCAGTTTAATTTTCCTTATTATATATATATATATATATATATATATATATATATATATATATAATTATAGATAACTAGACTCGCCAAAAAAACCCTCGAATTTTTGATTTGCTAATAATCAAATGAGAATCTTCGAGGAAAAAAGGTTTTAAAAAAGAAAGAGCTATAAACATGAAATTCTGAATTAAAAAAATTTTTAGGTTGCAGGAAAAAGCTCAAAAAAAAAATTTGATATAAAGTAAACAACTATTTTGAAATTTTTTAATCACAAACGTAGAGCAGATTATAGATACACCGGATCGGATCAGGAAAAGTAAGGCCTGACGATCCGTTTTGAGAAACCTAGGAAGGTTTGTCTTTTCACTAGGTGGTGATCTATCTATCTATCTATATATATATATATATATATATATATATATATATATGATGAAAGAACAGAATTGGGGAAATTTATGACAATATGGAAAACGTGTACTTTAAATGACGCGTTTCGTTCTTAAGGATTTAATCTTCAGTTTGAATTTTAAAAAAGCTTGGAATGAGAAAATATGAAACGACAGAGGGGTGATGGAAATTTGAAATATTCCTTAAAGGGTTTTTTTCTTAAACTGAAACTGTTTGCAAGCATTTTTCCAAACAATGATATTAGAAGATTCCTGAGGAATGGTGAAATGTTATAAGATCTAGGTGAAAATTTACTGTAGATTTCTTTCCAGAAAAATTTATTTTAGATATTTACGTCGTAGTGAAATATTTTCTCCTTTGATCAGAAAATAGCATTTTTTCATCAAAATTGAAGCCAGTCTCGTTACGCTGGGCAACCAACACATTTGACGTATTATTCTGTAAAATGTTCTTTTTGTGTTCATATAATCTTTTTATTTAGATTTAATGGATTATGTTTAATCTGACATAATCCACTAAAAATAACGTCTGAGTTAATCTTACACACACGTGAAAGATATGATGAAATATAAAAGAAATAGCTGCTTCAAGATATCATCTTCAGTACACACACATGGACACACACACACACACACACACACATATTATATATATATATATATATATATATATATATATAAAGAAGGACGGAGTGTACAAACGGCTGAAACATTTGTAAATATGGCACAAAAGATGAGAATAAAGTAAATAATGCATGTTTGATTTTAGTATCCCTGATTTTTAAGATGTATTTTTGGGCTCATCCTTTTTCCGTCTGACTATATAACCCCGGATGCTTATATTC
>CAHIKZ030002971.1:0-160011 GCA_903632075.3 Acanthosepion pharaonis
GACATATGTCACATATTGGCATCGTGACCAGAGGATGTCACATATTGGCACTGCAACCACCAGAGGGTGTCACACTGCCTTAACTGGGTATTGAACTCACACTCTTTGGGTCCTGTCATGGATCTAACCAACGCCTTTATCCACTGTGCCATGTGTCCTTGAGGACATCTGTGTATGAATTTCTGGGTATTATAAACCTGATTTTCAGCAACCATTTTTACCAGTGGCAATCTCTCTCTGACTACTGAGAGTGCCTCCTCCATGGGTACCTTGGTGAACAAACTCACCACGTCCAAGCTGGTAGTATGATGATGTTTTCATTCCTCTATAGGGATCCAATCGCCAGCCTCTCCAGTTTTGTTATGTTAGATCTGGGTGGCTTGGACTTCTCCAAGGTCTGTCTCACCTTCCATATCAGTTCATCCGCCTGAGCCTGAGGAATGTTCAAGCCCACCTCCTTGACTCTGACAATGATGTCCAAGTATGGCACTCGCCTGATGGTTGTGGCAAAGTTAAGACCCTTATTCAGTACTGACTGATATTGGCTGATGTTAACTACTGCTTTCACTGGTGGGTGATGGACCTTGTGCGTCACTTTCTGATCTTTCAATCTATTTAATTTTTGTACTTGGTGAGCCTTGACTACATCGAATTTGTGTCTGAAGGATTTATCCAGGTCATTTTGGATCCTTCTCTGGTCTTCTTTATTATTAATTCTGTTGAAGAAATGCTCGAGCCTCTGGGAGATATGAGCTTGTAGTCTGTTTTATCCAACGATTGTACTGGATTCTCCCTCGGACATGGGCGTGTCCCGCTTTCTCTGTGACCAGATGGGCTCTCCTTGAATTGACGGGAAGTCTTGGTGCCAAGCCTGAAAGAATGAGTTGTAGGACTCTTCTGAGACAACCAAGCATAGAAATGAATACAATATGGGGACCAGTAATAAGGAGTGCCAGAGAAAAGCAATAATAACAACAAAAAGTTGCACTATGAGCTCTGGTAAAAACATGCAATGATAACAGAAAAAATTGCAATATGAGCACTGGTAAAAATGGTTGCTGAAACATTAGGTTTATAATACCCAGAAATTCATACACAGATGTCCTCATGGACACATGGCACAGTGGATAAAGGCGTTGGTTAGATCCAGTGACAGGACACAAAGTTCAATACCTGGTTAAGGCAGTGGAGAACTTTCAGAGGGAAATTAACAGGAGATAACTAATAACAGACATCCATTAAACATAGAACAGTCTACCCCAGTGAGCGAAATAAAGGGTTCAGTTCGAAATTCCGACCACCGGCCAAAACGTAATAAATATGACTACAAAGATGAGGACAATAGTCTGAATAATGTACATAATACCTCATCTCAGAAATATAGACAGCTTATGTGCAGATATTACAATTGTTTTTTCTTTATTTACAATTTGTTTTAATGCAAAAACGGTTTTTCTTTTAAGAAATGTCTACAGCTGAGTAAGAAAAAAGTTGAATTAAGCCTTAATTACACAATGGCCACACAGCATAAAGCCACAATAGAGGAAACTTATCGGGAAACAATGCATGCTTTACAAAAAATGGAGGTAAGTTTATCATAAAGTGCATTTTATCTTTGCATTTTTCTTGCTTATATTTGCTTGTGTTTATCATTTTTCCTAACAATTGTAGAAAATGAAGATTTCTTGATAAACTCCACTGTGCTTAAATGTAATTGTCATTTCTTTTTATGATACTGCTTATGTATAAAATATAAAGTTTCAATGTAATAGAACCAGATCCATTCTCTCATTGACTGTCTTATAGTTTTATATTCATTAAAATTTTCAATGTTATGTAGCATAATCTGAGAAAATAATTTTAAAATTATTTGTTACTAAATTAGATTTTTTTTAATCAAACTAGTAGCAATTATACCAATATATAAAATCAGATTTAAAGTTTGTTCATCAATTTGCCATTTTTTAATTTGGAAATATGTCTGCTCTACACTATCAGCTGAAGATTATAATTTACTGATGTATTTGTTTTGTATTCAAGATTGTAAATTTTATACATGAAAAGGCAAAATTCTGTAATTTTTAAAGATGTAAATATAAAAATTAAAAGAATATCTTAAAACTATTTTGTTTGGATCAATATATATTTCATTTTTTTCTGCGCCTATTCATTTGTTTTTACATTCTCCCTATTCATTTTTACTTAATCAAATTTATTTATTGTATTACATAGCACAAACTTGAGGAATGTAAAGAGAATATAAAAACAGTAAAAGATTTAGCTAAAAAGCTCTTAGATGTTGCTAAAAAAGCTACAAACACACCAAAAAATGAAGAGTTGTCAGAGTATTATAGAAAAGTAAGTATCTATCTTGCTTGAATGTCTTTCATTATTGCTTCACCTATATATGTTATTTTGTAGTTTGATAGATTTTGTTATAGTTAATTATTGCTGTCTGTTATGAATATAAAGTTGATTGCTTAAATTATTCATGAATTGTATAAATACAAATTTTAAGACAATGTGAAATCTTTTAGCCTCTTGATTCTGCTTGTCAATAGAGAAATGAATCTTTAATGATTTGAATGAGTAGTCTGACCTTTTCAAGAAAATGTTAGCTGGTGCAAATTATATTTTTTCAAATGATCTGTAAAATTGGCAGCATAGATCAAGATAATTTGTTCAGTCTGAATGGAATATTGCAGGCATTTAAAAAGTGAAAAGTCAGTTTGTTTTTTTGTGAAAATAAAAAATTGAAGAGATTAGAAAAGCTATCATTTGTTGCAGACATAGCATTTTGATGATTAAAAACTATTTGTGACATTGAATTGTAAATTTCCACAGGAGTTTGAAAAGTATCCTACAACAATTCAAGAAATTGATGATGTTACTCATGCTCTGCAAGCCCGAGCAGATTGTCGCTTTCACACTGAAGAAAAGGTAAAGATTTTTAACTTTTTTCACTTACTAGTTAAGTATTTTTTCTCATGATTCTCATCTTTATTTTCTTCCATAAAAGTTTGAATGGTTCATTTTCTAACCTTCTTAAAGTTAAATTTTGTTGGGTTAAAAAAAAAACTTTTTTCTGTTTATAATCACATTTATGATATTGTCTTTTACTGATTTTATGTTTGTGGCAGCTTCATTCTTGATTCTGATTCCTTCCACTGTAAATTTACCTTGGAGATACTGTTTTTCTTTTGTATGTTTTGTGTATTTCCATCTGAATAAATGGGATTATCGAATATATTATGGAATTTCTTCTTTCTTTTTTTTTTTTTTTTTACTTTTATATATATCATCAAGTTATATGCCTTAATCAAAACATTGTGATGATAAATAAATACATTTTCTTGTTAAAAGAAAAAATATTCTTTGAAAATATCAGACTACAAACTTAATATTATTGCCTCAGATGTTGCAGTAATATTTTAAGTTGGTGTGCAGGTAATTCTTACAAAAAATGTTTTTTACTAGATATTGTTACAAACAAGTGGCTCCTTATTAGGGTATGGTAACAGGGACCTTTTAGTGCTGTACTGTAGTGATTATCATGAGATTTATTGTTTGTTGTAGGTTGTACAGGAATATTATCAAAGACAAAAAACAATCCAAAATCTGGAAGAAGAAATGAAGTCTAAGAAAGTGGATGTAGAAAATCATCAACAACAAATTGAAATAGCTAAAAAACAATGGTTGGAACCTCTGACTAAACTTATAGCCAAAATCAGCCGAAGTTTCAGTGAATATTTTCATAGTATGGACTGTGCAGGAGAAGTGGATCTCAAATTACCTGACAATGCGGTCAGTATAGCATTTATTTTTCCTTTAATATCTACTATATTAATGTACAATATTCTGTTTAAGCATTTATTTTCTTGAATTCTGTTTAGTAACCCTTCATTACTTGGTAAAGTTTTGAATATTATATATTGTATACTTGAAATAATCCCTAAAAAGTAAAGTGAAAAATACTTCTATAAAATAACTAAATATATAGCTAAACTATTTTAAAATATTAATATAGTCTAATAAAATCAACCAGAACACTGTTAAAATTTTCACATTTCTAACACTTAGGGTTTTATTTTTATGCTGCTGACTAGCCGACAGATTTTACCATAATAGAATTGAATAGATATTTATAGATCATGAATTTTTACAATTAGGATTAATCAAAGTGCAATGTAATAATTCTTGTATCCTTTTAATTCTTTCTTATAGTATCTTTTTTCTTTCTTTGTACTTTTTCTCAATGAAAAGGAAAACTGCAAACTATCAAAAAGTATTTTTAATCCAAGATTGTAAGGTGAAGTTTAATAAAATTGTTAGTTTTCAAGATACAGAAAACTCTCATTGAAGAGGAAAATTAGTCTTCATTTAAGCAAATGTAAATTGTACAAACTTACAGATAAAATTTGCATAGAACAGTATTTAAACAGAATTTTGCATTCAGAAAGATTCCAATGTATTCAAGTTCAATTCTTTAAAGATCTGTAAAAAAAAAAAGCTCTCTACATTAAATTTTCAGTCATCAATTATAATAATCTATATTGTGTATCAGTTTATAGTTAAAATGTTGAAAGCATATAATGATTTAATGTTATTTAAGGTCAGCTAATGTTTTTTAAATAATGATTTGTCTGTAATGTTGTTTACATTTTAACATTGATTAAAGTAATATACTATTTAAATAAATTAATGTTGTACCTCCAATTTAATTGCTGTTGTTCCTAGGTCCACCAATATCCATGACATCTACTTGAAAACTACAACAATATATGGCTCAGTGGTGAAGTATCAATACTGTGAAAAAATTTCAATACCCAAATTCACAAAAGATCCTACAAACAATCTTGATAATCATAAACCTGAGAACAAATCTACTGAACCTTCAAACTACAGAGTGATACCCCTGAACAGTTGTATAAGCAAAACATTCGAAAGAATGATAAACAATAGATTAATCTGGTATTTGGAAACCAACAACCTGATTACCAAGTATCAAATAGAGTTTAGAAACAATAGAAGTACTACTACAGATCATTTAGTACGACTTGAGACTTTGATATGTGAGGCGTTCATCCGAAAGGAACCAGTATCAGCAGTTTTCGTTGATAGAGAAAAAGCCTATGTATAATGCCATCCAGTCAACCAATGAGCTAAAGGTATCCGATAATGGCCATCAATATTGGATTTCTTCCATCAACCATTAGTTGCAGTAACTTCTATAGTTGTCAAAAAGTCCAGTTGAATGCCGACATTGTGACTGATCTCAAACAACCAGAAATCTGCTACAAAAGTTGGTATACCACGGCTAACGGCAGCTTTGATGGTTATATAATGAGTGAGACGACAACTCTTTTCAACTTTAACAAATTGTTTATACAAGGTAATATTGGAAAAAATACAAGCTTCAAAAAAGAACTGCAGGAGTGATGGATGATTATACCTTAAGACTTGAGCTCTTAGTTGCTCACTCTGGGCATGTAATTGTTGACTTTAGGTTGGTACATGATCATGGGTTCAGGAGGTAGCCTAGTCAGTTCTTAGGCACATTCTGATTCAAATCTAAGTGATAACTCTTTCTTGGAGTTCTTCTGTGGATTTTGCTGGACTACTCTGGAGTCTGCTGATCTGTTCTGCTTGACCTGTGGTTCCACTCTGCTCAACCTGCAGCCCTATTCTCACCGAAAGCCTAAAAATGCCCAGTTTTTATAATACTTCACCCAAAATGAGGTGGGGGTCTGACTGGCATAGAAATATCAATCATTCCTTTGTCTCAACTGAGATTTTCCAATTTTGGGCAATTATCCAGACCCTTAATGGCAGTGAGAGGGTAATCCACCCATCAAACTCCATCTTGCCTTCTCTGGCATCTCTGACTTCCACTCATAGCTGCTACTTCCTCTCCTCGCTCTAACTTCCTTAGAAACAACCTGTTACTACTCTCTTTGGGGTGTCACTTGATCCAGTTGACCAATCCCTTTCTAGGGACCGTATCAAGGGCAGTCTAAACCGTAACTAAAAGCTATCTATCTCAACTATACTAAAAGGCTCTTCACTGACTTTAAATTTTAGGTGATTTCAATTTATGGAAAAGATCATCCGGTTTCTGCTGGACACCACCAAAAGCATCAAGAAATGGCTGTATGGATTTATTTTATGAAGAAAACAAATCTCTAGAAAAAGATAAAAAATATTTAATTCTCTTTTCTTTCAGGCCAAATGCGACACTTCCTTTAATCATTATCTTCAAGTGAAAAATTATTATCCAAATCAACGTCCTGTTTTAAGCCTGAATGAAACATGTTTTTCATCAATCTCAACCACCCAAAATTACTTCATAAAAAACAACTCTCTCACCGGACAGCGATTACTTTTGGCATAGTTTTAATATACACTTAGAAATCTACATCTGTTGTCCATATCAATTACAATTTTATCTCAACCAGTGGATTTAAGTGCATCCAGGCCAGAACACTCCAGTCAAGATTTAAATGTTATCTCAACCTGAGATAAGTGTTTTCTAGGTCAGCCCATCTGCCTATAGCCAATAATGTCACATCACTCCCCATGACTTTGTCATTTACTCATAAATGACACGTAAACCTACCTTTCGATTGATAAGGTTAAAATCAATTCATGCACAATGTTCCTACTAAATATACAATAGTAACAGGAAATGTCCTTCTCTCTTCTTCTGTAGGCATGCAAAATGTTCTTTTTCTTTTTTTTTCTTTTTTTTTTTCTTTTTATATATGAGTTCCTTCTTCTACTAATCATGCAGCAGAAATTAATTTAACTGGAGCTCTCAGCATTCCTTATCAATTAGATCAATTCAATCTATAGTTTATTTCCGAGCAGTTGCTTTTGCTTTAGCAACAGTCTTTAGTCCTTCATCAAAAGTTTTTG
The DNA here is from genome assembly GCA_903632075.3 of Acanthosepion pharaonis. Classification (NCBI taxonomy): domain Eukaryota; kingdom Metazoa; phylum Mollusca; class Cephalopoda; order Sepiida; family Sepiidae; genus Acanthosepion; species Acanthosepion pharaonis. The sequence goes on from CAHIKZ030002971.1 coordinate 6,916, forward strand.
AACCATTATCCACAGGTGGGGGTTTCCTTCTTTGTTTCAATTGTTGGTGCTGGTTCATTTATGCTTTCACCTCCGATACTAATTGGGCCTTCCCCTTCACTCTTGCATACTCCTGCTCGTGCTCTTTGCCTGATTAACATTTTCCTATGTCTTTTCAGCACCCATACTGCTGATAGTGCCACCACTATGATCAATAAAATTCTAATCGTAACCAACCAGTTCATTGTAATCCTCAAATTCCCCTTCCACACTGAATTCGTCCCTTAGTTGGTCCAAATAAATTCTCTCAACTAGTCCGAACAATTTACATATCTTTCACAACGAGGCCTCAGGAAATTCTTCAACCAGTGGTTTCCACAACTCAACCCAATTACTCATATTATTCCCTTTGTATAACTTGAGTACACACAACTTGTGGTTACCCGTCACATATATGGGACTTGCAGAGGTCCAAGACCCTAATGTATCATTCTTACACTTTATTGCTTCTACATTTGACAATAGCATGAATTTTGTTCAAGCCAAGTTCAAAACGAGGAATTCAGTTTCAATTTTATATCGAGCAACCAGTCTTAGTTTCTGGTCTACTAGGGTGGGGGTATGGGATGGGTAAGTTCTTTACTTAATATACCTCAAAGGTGCTATCCCTATTCAATAAGGGGACAGATAACAATACCAAGCTTATCATCTTCTAACAAAGTAACACAAGCCAATATGCTATAATGCTTCCACAATTCTTCAGTAGGGTCAACTGGCAACCTCAAATAATGCGATAAGCTTGTTCGTATGTCTACTAATATATTTCTAAGATGACTTTCACTATACAAAGATAAATATATAAAGATAAATGTCCCAAGGACAACATATCTAATTGTGTTCTTACATATTCCAGTAGTTATTAATGACTGACTAGTCTGGTGAACCTTGTTAATGATCACTATCAAATGAAAATACTGCTCAACAAAACTATTCAATTTCATCAACCTGTCTGTCACATTTCCCACTTCTTTCCGCAGGGTTTCCATATTATTAACCAGCCAGTTTATAGTGGCCCTGTTTTTGGCTAATTCCAAACGTGTTATGTTTAAAATCGATATGCTTTTGGGCCAAAACTTTCTGATCCTCTTCTATATTTTTCAGCTTTCTCCTGATTATTTTTATGCCATTTTCAGATACAGTTCCGAACATTACACTTATAGCTTTCCCCACTATGGGTACTACTGCTCTCTTCAGCTTGGTTTGCAACAACTCCACAACCTTCAAATAATTATTCATTTCATTCCATTGATATTCTATTGTAGAAGTCTCCAAGAAATATAACCATCTTAAGTACTTGTCATTTTCTAAATATCTCCTAACAACCTTTTCTTTAACACTCCTCAGATTAAACTATTCATTCCCCAATTTGACAGCACACCATACAGCTTCAAATCTATCACCAACGTTATCCACTTTGATCTGGTTATGATCACCTCACTTGATTTCTTGAATATGGTATTATGACTGCACTTTCATACTCTCACAATCACTATTAACAGTAGTATGATCATCAGTTTTATCTATCCCTGCAAAGAGATGAAAGAATACTCCGTTTTACTTATAGGTAACCCCTTAACCAGTCTTCCTGTTAATTAATATCCATTTCCTAGGTTACCCACCATAATGCTCCGTGAGTTTAGTCTCAAAAATACCTACAAGCACCACACCCACATGGGGGCTCTTCCATACAAATGCCAGTACACACAAACTTATTAAGACCTCTGCCACTTTTGCATCTCCCACTTATTCAGTGTCATGGGTTGGTTCTACCTCCCCATGAGGTTTTAACTCTTGTGCTCCCCTTAGTCTCATTTTGAGTGGCAACTCAGGCTCACTTTCTATTCTCTTTTCTATTGCTCTTGTAGTTGGGCAAGAGGTATCTTATCTACCTCATCCCACTCACTTGATTCTTCTTCTTCAATTATACTAGAACTAGGGGCATTATCCTCCTTATTCAGTGCTACTGCCAATATCAATATACCTTTCATGATCATTTAGATCTTCATCTTCATTTTTCACTCTGTCTTCAGATTCTACCAGAATTACCTTTCTCATTCTTTTTTTGCTTAGCTCTAAATTCAAGGCTTTTCCACTCATCAATCTCTGCCAATTTTAGATCATTTGCATCAGCTCTCTTTACCTTGCATGACACTGATCCCATATCATGAACAAGACTAGACCTGTCTGCCATCCTGTGGAATCTTTTCACTTTTGCATTGCTCTGAGGGTGATAGGGGAAGTGGTTATATATGTTCAGACGTTTCAAACTCTCTCTCATTATCTCATTCACATTCTGTTATATTCCGTGCTAATAGGAATAGACAAACATGGTGGATAAATAGTAACAGTTTTATTGTAGAAACCAGTACAACAAGCAAGGAAGTAATAGTCATGCACACGGTCGTCACAAGTCAGTACAGTTGTATGCGTGCTGTTATTGGAAGGCCGCTAGTCTCACAAATCCCAGCTTGACTCTCCTGTCCATTGTCCTAACAGATATTTATAGGTGGTTACCACCTATAGTGCCGCCACTCATGAGGGTGGCAGGTTATTCCATTACATCACCTCTCCCCAAGCTGAAATTTTCCTCTAGAAAATTCAGCTTTTTAATATCTCCACTTTTTGGGGTCTGAGCTTAACTGCGCTGTTGGTTTTCTTTTTCTTTTACTCTTTCATCTCGCTTCTCCAGGCAAAGCTGGTGTAGGAGATGTACCCATGTGTTTTGGTATGTTAGTGGGTGGTGTTATTTTAAACGTGTCGTACAGGACATCCATAGGAATTTCTTCATTATCCTGTTGAACGGTTTCTGAGTATCTAGGTCTTAATTGGTTTATATGCCTTTTGCATACGCATTTTTTTCCCTTTTATCGTATAGATAACTCTTCCAATTCTGTTTAAAATAACACCATCCTGCCAAAAACATTTTCCACCTCGATAGTTCCTAAAGAAAACTTTATCCCCAGGCGTATATTTCTTTATACAGAATTTCCCTTTATGTATTTTGTTTTTGTACAAGGCAACAATCTGTCGAATATCAACCTTATTTTTCTTGCAAACATCAACTCAGCAGGTAACAATTTTGCTGTATTGTTTGTGTTCGGTTGTGGCGGACATGAGACAGAACCTGGGACGAGCACAACTGGTCACGACTTGCCTTGTCCCTGCCAAAAAAGAGCCCATATTTGCTTAGCATGTAAAGCTACTGCAGTTGAAATGAGGGAGAAAAAAGCACTTACCGCTCTGCTGTAATCCGTCCTCGGCCAGATAACATAAAAGAATGAGGGGGGACTTGCATTGCATTTTTATGCAATAAAGATGCAATGCATTATGGGACATGGACACAATGAATTATGGGATCACATGAAGACGCAAGGGATTATGGGTATATGGACAAATATAAAAGCAACTACTTTTTTCCCAGTGGGGGAGTTCTTCGAGTGACGTTCACGGTTAGCGGCAAGAACAGTCTGTTAGTGCGATTTTGAGACAGAACTCAAGAAGGAACGACTTAAGGTTGAAATACCAGCTGGGAGAGCTTGAATTTACTCGCTGGTTGCTGTTTTCTTTATTCGCCTCATTGATGTTACCCTGTATACTGCTAAGAATTTCTGTATAGCTTTCTCCTCTGTGTCTACCCTTTGATTTTTCTTTAATGCTCGTTTGAATGTATCCACAAATTTCTCCGCTTGTCCATTTGACCTTGGGTGGTAAATCGGAGTTGTGACATGTTCAATGTCCAATGAAGCACAGAATTCTTTGAATTCTTTACTTGTAAATGCAGTTCCGTTATTACAGACCAATGTTCAAGGAACTCTGAAGAGGCTGCAGACTTCGTCTAAAGCACTGATAGTATTTCTAGAAGTTGGGTGTTTGTATTTAAAAACTTCTGGCCACTTCGAGAAACTTATCCACAATTTTAATTTCCTTTTTACTTCTTTCCTTTATCCTTGCTTGTATTTTCATATTTTTAATAAAATTATCATTTTCTGCTGCTTTCCTTATGTCTCCCAGCGTCACCAGTAGTTTCGAACAGTATTACACAGCAAATGTGATATTTGATCCAAAAATGGTCAGTAACAGCTTATGGTCAGTTTGTAGTGTAAACCCTCTACTGTGAAGGAAATGATGGAATTTTTTAACTGCGAAAATGATTGCTAAGCTTTCCTTTTCAATCTGGCTGTAATTCTTTTCTGCTGGCAAAAGAGTCCTTGAAGCATGTGCAATTGGTTTGGTTGAATCATCTTCGTATTTATGAAGTAGCACTTGTCCAATTCCATATTCACTAGGATCAAAAGCAACAACTATTTCTTTTTCTGGATCATAGTGCCCCAATGCTAAATCAGTCAGTAAACAGTTTTTACTTTTTTGAAAAGCTTTTTCACATTCTTTGGACCAACACCCCTTTTTTCAACAATTTGTTTAATGGTGCTGTTAATTCATACATCTTTGGAATGTATATTGCATAGTATTGTGCCAAACCTAAAAACGATTGCAATTTTGCCACATTGTCTGGGGCAGGCATATTTCTTATGGCTTCAGTTCTCCTTGGATCTGGTTTTCTGCCATCTTTATCCACAATCTGCCTGAGATACTTAATTTAAAAAAAAAAACTCACATTTTTGTGGGGAAAACTTTGAATCTGAATTCTTCTATTCCTTGAAGATAGCCCTTATGTGTTTTTTATGCTCATCCATATTTTTACTTTTCACCAAGATAACATCCAGATAAGCAATGGCAAAATCTAACCCTGCAAGCATTGTATCCATGATTTGTTGAAAAAGTGATGATGCCACCTTTAAACCAAAAAGAAGTTGGTTTAGTTTAAATAATCCTTTATGTGTGTTAGGTCTGAAAATCAGTGTAACATTTTCTTTTATTTCAAATGATAGCATTTTCAAACACATACCCAATCCTTCAGAAGGATCTGGGAAATTCATCCTTTAAATCATGCATGAATTTTCAGTCTGTTTTAATTTTTTTTTTCCCAATTGTGAGTGTCCTGATTACAAAAAAGAATAAGGAGGGAATATCAATTTAAATTAAATAGCATTGAACCCAATCTATTGTTGAAAAGAGAAGGAGTTGTTCCCTTTATGTAGATAGCTTTTTAGCCAGAAAGTCTTATCACAAAACAAAATGTCAAAATGTAGTTCACCTTACATTTGAGTGTTTTTCCTGTAATACCTCTGGCAATTTTGTTTGTGTTAGTCAACTTAGGTCGACCCATTTTCCTCCATGTCTGTTTGTCAATTATACTAATATCAGAACCTGAATCCAAAAGAAATGTTACATATGTCCATTTATACATGCAGTGACATACTTTCGTTTCTTGCCATTCCCCAATTCCTTTTTGGAGAGAATCACATTCACTTTTTCACTGGTCTTTTTCTTTCTTTTATAGCATTGGGACCCTTTATGTCCCTTATGGCCACATTCAAAACATACTTTGTTTTTATATCAGCAATTATTTTTTGTGTGATTAAATCCTCCACAACATTCACATTTCTTTTTGTTCTTCACATTTGGGACCTTTTTTTGCTTTTACACACTGAACACATTTTTTTTCCTCTATCCGAGTATTATCTCATTTTACATTAATCAGATGCTGACACTCTTCAGTAACTTTTTGTAAAGTAATCCCATCGTCTTTTTCAATTATAGTAAAAATCCACAACCTGATATCCTTGTCCTTAGGAGCTGTTAGTCCCTGAACAAATATTAAGCATTTGAATAAATCTTATGAAATCTCATCAATTTAAAAACTTCACATAATGATTAACCATTTAATGCATACAATAAAAATCCTTGAAATAAAACTAAACGATATTAAGGCATTTTGTACAATGTGAAATGGAACAAGCTATCTCTTTCATCAAATATCCTTGATAGGGTTTTAATTGTTTCTTCAAACTAGACTTCTTCTGGTTTCTTTGGTAATATTAGGTTAGAGTATTTTGTATTTTCATCTGTCCCCATTTTTTGTAATAAAAGGGTGACTTTTTCCTTGTCTAACCAGTCTTGGCATCTATTTGTAAATATAGATTTGTATCTTCTGAAATATGCCAGGAAGGTAATCCCATTGTCCGTGTCATAATGAAATTCCATTAATAAATTTGCAATACCTTCGGCAGAGAAGAAACTAGTTTTATGTTCACCGGTTTTCATCATCAATTTTTCAAAAAGTTGGAACTGTCGTTGTTGTTGGTTTTGCAACTGTTATCTATTATCTGTTGTTGTTGCTGAATACTAGTGCACAACACTTTCGTAAACTCTGTTAATTGTTCCATACTTTTACCTCGACAAGTCTTTCAGAAAAACAAACAACAGACAAAAAAAAATACAAATACTCAACCTTTGCTTTTTGCCTTCCAATATTACTTGTGTAATTTTCAAATAATAAACAAAGAATACAACAAAAATATTCTTACTTTTAAAAGATTTTACGTGATAAATCTTTTTCTTTCTTTCTTTCTTTTTTTTTTTTTTCTAGAAAGTCTTCTCTGATTGGGAACTATTATAATATCCTAAGGTGTTGTTTTACTTCTAAACTCCTGTAAACAAATGTATAGCTGACAATTATTTCTCTCATTGTGAATTTGTTTCGGCATCACTGAAATTTGGTATGTGAATTAAATTCAACAATCCTCGTTGCCACTGTTATATCCCAGCTCGACTCTCATGTCCACTGTCCTAACAGATACTTATAGGTGGTTACCACCTATAGTGCCGCCACTCATAGGGGTGGCAGGTTATTCCATTACATCATATTCTCAGGTCCATATCTAGGAAATATTTCTGTTAGTATTAATTTAGCCACAGTCTGGGCTTTCTTATCAGGTACAGCATATACTTCAGGCCAATCCATGAAGTTGACATTATAGAGGTTTCCTCAACTCGTTTCACCATACGGTCCTGAGATATCCATACTTATCTACTGGAATGGGTACTCAGGAATATCTGCTTCTTCCAATGGAGCTATCTCGTGCCCTCTGTGACACGTTATACACACCTCTGTCCTCTCCAACTTACCCCCACTATTATTCTACTGGATGGCTCATTTTAAGGAATCTGATGCCATCAGACACCGAATCCACCCATCCCATCCTCCTTACTTTTAAATTTCAATTAGCACCGTTAACTATCAGTATGATTTCAGATAATCTTCTCTTCAATGTGCACTGTAATTGTTTCCATGACACTTGGTCACTTTACATTTCATGGCTCATTCATCAGAGCCAAACATCCACTTCATAAGTAGTAAGCAATCATTACTAGAATATTCCTCATTTTAAAATGACAATATCAAACCGATATTTTCTTTCTAATGTTTCAAAAACACTTCACGTCATGGTGATGTTACAGGCTAACACCGCGTCATCTCTACACCCAGCATCTGGGTAGTCCATGTCTAAAATCAATCTCACCAGCGACATTGAGTTTGAATCCATCCGATAATTAACCAACAATCTATACCCAAGCATCTTAACACAATAAAATAATTCTCCAGTCACCCCCATTTTTTTTACTTCAACAGGCGGCCTCTAAAATTCTCATTTCAATTTGACTTTCCATAAAAAGAAACATTTTGATCATTTCGCTTAATAATAATAATAATAAAGACTCTTGACGATAAAATCTCTGTCATTAAGTTAAGCTTGCTGCTCCCCTTCCTAACAGCAGAAAACAGTAAGCTCATTCTCTACATCTATTGTACCCTTCCTCTTCTATTTCAGCAATTGCTACTGTAAGGGACTCTTCTTTACAGGGTATATTGCTTCATTCTTCTACTTGACTCTGTTCTCTACCTCTTTCTTCATTGAATTTTACCCATTGTATGGAATTTAATGGTAGTTTTTCCTACCTATTCTCCCTTAAAAAACTTCATTGTCTTGTTGTAATATATATAACAAAATATACTAAATATGCCACATAATTATGGACTCCCCACAATGATTACCCTTTTTTTTTTTTATATTCTCTACTTAAATTTTCTGGAAGTTAAACACTCCTCTTCCACTTCCTTCCTTTGGAAAAATCCTACCTTTACCTGATACAGCCACCACTGACACTGACCTATCAGTGGTACTCCCTAATGACATCTCCACACCATTGACAGTCAACACTTGTGCCCCATGTTGGTGCAACCAATCTCCACCCAGGGTCATCTCCCTACAAAGATCAGGGATCATATACACTGTGTGCCAAATTATTATCGAGATAACGTTTTTTCTAATATTTCAAAAACCGTCCAATCAATTCACACAAAATTTTCACACAATGTTGGCAAATGACCTGTTCAATCACTAAAATTTTCGTACTGATCTGCACAATGTAAACAAACTGGCGCCATATTTGTTATCAAACGGTGATTTGTTATGCCAAATTATTAGAATGGTTTAGTAAAATTAACAGAATTGAGCAAAAAAAATATTTATTAATGTTGAACATGAATGTTTATGATCAAAAGAAGCTAATATAATAAGATAATCAAACAAATAATAACAGATACAAACAAAGGCACAGTTTTAAACAAATTAATAGGGAATGTGCTTTCCCTGTTTTGAAATTACTTGAAAAAAGTCAACAATCCATAGAATTTGTTAATTGTAGGATGTCATCTGCTGTAATGCCACTGAGATATGTCAAAAATTGCTTCCCATAACTCAGCGTTGCTCCTGAATTGTCGTCCGTTGGGATACAGTCTTCGCTTCATGATGCTCCAAAGGTTTTCGATTGGGTTCAAATCCGGAGAATTTGCTGGCCACTTCATTTTTCAAGGTCCATCGAAGCCTAACTGTTTCAAATATTCAGTAGTCTTGTGAGCAGCATGTGAGGAGCATTATTTCATAAAAACAACAAAGGCAACTCTTTTAGATCCACAGTTCAAATCTTCATAAATATATGTCCTCATTTGACGCCATCTGGTTTCCATGGGCCACTAATTTCAAATGTGATGTTGGCGTCTCAATTTGATGGCGATTCTGTCCGATTGTTTTTTAGGTTTGACTGTTGTTAAATTTCCCTGAACAGATTTTAAGTCAATCCAAAAAAACGATTTTTTATGATTTCTCGTCTGCTTAGACTGATCCCCAATACCGACTGAAAAGACACAGTAGGACAGTTGACTGAAAAGTCTTGGGTTTTCCAGGGTTCTTCGTCAAAATTTTAAGTCGTGACATGAGACGACGTGAAATAACCCTAAGATTGCCTTTATATGCCCTTTTCCCCATACTTTTGTAGGGTCAGCGGTGAATTTTTCACTGTTTTGATGACACTTCCTATCATTTTAAAAAAATTTCTATTGTAGATTTACCTTTTTAAAAAGTTCACGGTTTAATAGTTTTTTTCAGCAAAACTTATTTTGCAATTTTTAGTTTTGGTCCATTTTTCATTAAATTCTTAAACTTTTCTAATAATTTGGCATGCTCAAATTTTTTTTGCTGATAACAAATATGGCGCCAGTTTGTTTACATTGCTTCAGATCAGTACAAAATTTCAGAAGTGATTGTGCAGTTCAGTGTTTAACAACATTCTGTGAATATTTGTGTGAATTGATTGGATGGTTTTGAAATATTAGAAAAAAAAGTTCTCGATAATAATTTGTACGCAGTGTATATAACACTTATTTATCCCATTCACCTTCAAATAATTTATTACCATAAATTATCTTCATAAGATTTTAAATATATTTATGCTTAAGCAAATATATATATTGGGTACAAATACAGACATATTAGTTTCAGGTTTTTTATTTCCAGTTCCTATTTTATACATTTATATGAAATATAAAAACAAAAAAATCTTTTATTTAAACAAATCCTCATAATAATTTCCAGTTGTTCAACTCTTTGAAAATAAATTTAACCCCTTTTTCAAATGTTGACAGAAAAATTTTGTTCGACAACAATTATTCCTCATTTATTATATATCCTCAGTAAATCATCTTATAAAATTTTAATATTTAGCTCTTCAAGGTTTGCCCTTTTAAAAATATATCCATTTAGTTGGCAGCAAAATGGTTTTTCAAATGCCCATTTTTTGCATTTATTTTGAATCAAAAGTTTCTTTTCACAATTTATCCATAAAAAGAAAAAAACACCTTCTTCCATGGATTGTTATCTATTTATATTCCTTTTTGTTCTTCCTGAATTCCTCAGACAGGTCCCCCAATGTTGGCCTAAAATAACAACAAACAAGCGTAGTTCTTAATCTTTATGAAATTGTTACCTCAAAAAAGATTTAAATAGAAAAACAAATTTCCAAAATCAATAAAACTGAATAAATCTTCAACTCCTGTGGCCATTTTACCATTTCCCAGAAGAGTTTGCCAATTAAAAACTTTTTTTTTTTTTTTTATTCAAGACTGAATCTGATGGTTATCAAATTATCTGTTTCTTATCTATTCCAACTTAATATTTAGATTTAACACCATTATGCCTTTCACATTTACATCCATGATAAAATTTCTGTTACATCTTGACAAAAAAAAAAAAAAAATTTCAAAAACTCACATCATTTTTACTGCCTAACATCCACCTCTTCTACCCATCAATTGGATTTTCCACATGAAAATTTCCATCCCCCAAATTCATGATTCACTAATCCAATATAAAAAATGTTTCTTATTCTTTATAAAATAAATCTTGTCTGATCTTATTTTAAGTAGGTACCTTTACCGATCCATAATATTTTCACTATCTTGGGAAAGTTCTAATACAAAATAATAAATTAATCAGCTTCCATTTATTAAAATTTTTAATCAAAGAAAGAATCTAAGGAAAAAATAAATAAATCCAAAAGCCAGGCCAGTAAAATTATAGAATTTCTAAAAATTCCTCTTAAAATAATCAAATAAAAATTTATCATTTGTTTTCTTCAGAAATTTTTTTTTTCCCATAAACTTCAGTCTTAAAAATTTTTCTGTTTACTTCTAAAAAATGAAAGTTTTAGCATATTTACCAATGTAAATATTTCAGTAGATTTTTTAAACCAGGATTATTCCTTATTTACTTCCTAATATTTTTTAGAAAATTACCCCCCACTGTTTCTTCAAATGCTGGGTTCACTGATTTGAATCTCCAACAGCCCATAAATTCTTTTTTCAATTGATTCTCTTGAGAAGGTTAATCAACCCATCAAACTCCAATTGTCCTTTTGAGCATTTCTAACTTGACTGATAGTTTTTAGATTCCTTACCTTCCTCCAAGATTGATCTTAAAAACAACCTGTTACTATTCTCTTTAGGGTGTACTTGGTATTATAGAAATCCCTTTAGGGGGGACCATATGAAGGGGCAATCTGAATTTTAATTTAAAAAAGCTAAGCATCATACTATTTATTTTTCAATAAATATTTCAATTTATGGATAAATCACTTAATGAAAAAATTATCATCATCCGGTTTCTACTGGACACTACCAAATGCATCAGGAAATGGCTGCATTATTTTTTTTATGAAGAAATCAAATCTCAGAAAAAGTTAAAAAATATTTAATTCTCTTTTCTTTAGAGGCCAATACTGTTTTATTTCTCTAATCATTATCTTCAAGTTAAAATTAGGGTTCAAATCCTTAGTCCTCTTTTAAACCTATTTATAAAACAGAATTTTGAATGAAATCTCAACCATGGTTTTAAAAATGAAAGCCTAGTAAAATTTATATTTAAAAATTTAAATGTCATCTCAATCTTTGTGGGTTAATTCCCATCCACCTGTAGCCAATAATAAAAATGAAGCAACAGAATACATTGCATTATGAAGACTATGAAAAGATCTGTTTTCTGAGCAATAAGAATTTTCAAATTTATAAAAGTTTCTTTCAAATCTAAATTTCCAAGTAAAAGTCGGATCTATTTTTTTTTAAAACCTCAAAACATATAAAAATTAAAAAATAAATTAAAATAAAAAATATACAAATAAAAAGTCTAAACCCTGGAATATCAATTGCTTATTTATTCAAGATTGGGTTTCTCATCTGTTATTCTTCAGAATTACAATTGAAAGATATTACAATTATTTTGAATAAAATTAACAAATGGTCCATCCAAAAATGGATTCAAATTAATGAAAACTAAAGGTATTCAATTCTTTCAAAATGCATTTAAACTCCACAATGACCCTGTACTCAAATTTCCTCAGTGAAATACCAATTTTGGTGAAAAAACACAAATTTCTTAGGTATCATTTTTTATAGCAAACTATCATTCATAAATCACATTCAAAACCTGAAAACCAAATTCAACAAAATCTAGAAAAACTAATCAAAATCCTATCTCAGAAAACCTTTACTAAAATTATCAAATAACTTGACTAACGGAGCATCTAGAGTCATTTATATCTGTTAAACTAAATTTTTTACATCATCAAGGACTCCAGACCAACCCTTTTTGCATATAACACCTTACCTTTGAAATAATATACATCACAAATGAATTCTCTGAAAAAAAAAATTTATTTATATGAGCTATATATATTATTCAGACTATTGTCCTCATCTTTGTTGCCATATTTCCTCAAAAGTTTTGGCCAGTCAGATGGTTGGAATGTTGAACTGAACCCTTTATTTCGCTCGCTGGGGTAGACTTTTCTAAGTTCCATGTGTCATGTCCTCAAGGACACATGGCACAGAGGATAAAGGCATTAGTTAGATCCAGTGACAGGACCCAAAGAGTGTGAGTTCAATACCTGGTTAAGACAGTGGAGAACTTGTAGAGGGGAATTAACAGGCAATAACTGATATCCATTAGACATGGCATGTGGAACTAGAACTGTCTACCCCAGTGAGCGAAATAAAGGGTTCAGTTCGACATTCCAACCACCTGAGGAAGGCTGGGCGTATTACTTTTGAAACATTGTGATAAATATGGCAACAAAGATAGGGACAATAGTCTGAATAATGTAAATAATGTTTGATAACAAATTTCATCTCAGAAATATAGACAGTTACTTTACAATACTACATAAAACTGTCATCATGTCCACTAAACCCAGCCTACAATAACACTTTTTACCCACAATACACTGAACTTGTCAAGAAAAAAGTAAAAGCTATCAAACCATTCAGTTTACAAATGAAAGAACTCATCTTAAAGAACCAGATACACATAATGCATGTCCACAAATCGACCATATGAGAAACTCCTCAGTGGATGATTGAAACATCCAAAATAATATTAGACCCTCACAAGACATATACCCAAACTGAAACCAACCCAGTTACCTATCATTCTGAAATACTTATCATAAAAATGAATCATCCAAATCGTCTATTGATCTACACAAATGGATCAAAAAATGAGGGCAAGGTTGGGTATGCTGCCATTCTTTGAAAAAGAATTGAGGAAAAACTTGTGGGCCGCAATATACAGTGCTGAAATAACTGCTATCAATTTAGCACTTGATATAGTATGAACAAACGAATGTGACAAATTCTTAATTTTTATAGACTCGCTATCTGTACTTATAGCTCTAAAAACAAAAAAAAAACTCCATTGCTCTAATCACCCAATTACTAGACAGAATCCAACACATCTCCAAACAGAAAAATGTAACTTTATGTTGGATGCAAAGTCACACTGGCATACCTGGTAATGACAATGCAGACTCTGAAGCAAAGAAGCTTGTAAGGAGCAACTATCAAACTCAAAAATACCATATACTAACTATAGAACCACTATCAATGAACTGATTACAAACAAATGGCAAAAACAATGGGACACTTAGACAAACAACAAATTACAGAATGTTAAAACTACCGTTGGAGAATGGCTGACTGAAAACATCAAAAGCAGAAGACAAGAATTAGTACTGACCCATCTCCACATAGGCCACACCCAAATCACTCACAAATATCTACAGAAGGGTGAAGAAGCCCCAATATGTATAGGGTGTCAAGAGAGACTATCAGTAAAACACATATTTCTGGATTGTCGGGACTTTTACCAAACTTGAGAAAGATATTATCAAGTAAACAATTTGAGAGAACTCTTCAATAAAATCTACTCTTCCTAAATAATAAAATTTTTAAAAGAAATAAGACTCTACTCAAAAATATGAATATAATAATATATAAATTACATACATACAATCATCCAACCAACCAAAAAAAGGAAAACCTTTTAGGCTGAATATTATTTTCAATCACAATCAGTTTTGACATCAAATGACCTACAAAGAGTTGACTTGCTGTAAAACTAAACCAAACCAAATCAAGAACTCAGACAAAAAGGGGAAAAACCTGGAAAATGTAATTAACAACAATGACTTATGTTTACTAGATAATAAGTCTCTGCACACTGTACATACTCAGCTATTGACTTATCATTGTGTGACCCTTCTATTTTTATGGATCACAGTTGGCGAGTACACAATTATTCATGTGGCAGTGATCACTACCCAATTGTACTGAAGAGTTCAGAACCAATTGAAAACTATCTCCCTCAATGGAAACTAAACAAAGCAGACTGGAGAGAATATAAAAACCAATGCTGTCAAAAACTTAGACAAAGACAACAACAAAAATCTATTGAATATCTCTCTGAAACATTAATTACAATTGCTTTGAAAATTTATACCAAAAAGCAGTAAATTGAATAAACATAAAAAAACCATTGTTTCAACAAAAATTGGGAAAAGCAATAAGATTATGTAGAACAGTTCTACGATAATTTAATATCCAGCCTACAACCCATAATTTAAATCTATTCAAGCTAAATAAAGCAAATAGCGCACAGAAGTATCAAAGAAGCTAAATGAAAATCATGGAGAGATTACACAAATAAAATAAACTCTCATAACAAACCAAAAAAAAGTCTGGAATATGATAAGGATAATTCCTGGCAAGAATCAATCACTTCCACTAAATCATCTTCATCAATAATATAAAAATAACAAGCAAAAAGAATATAGCAAATCTACTTACTGAAAACTTTAAACAAAATTCCTCCAGCAAAAACTACAAACGGCAATTCCCAAAAGTTAAGCAAGACGCAGAAAAAATTAACTGAACTTGAACAACAAAGAAGATTACAACCAGATGAAATTCATTATGAATTCTCCCCAAACTTCTGAAAAGTATCTGTTAAACATCTTTAATGAGATATGGCTTACAAACTCCCGAATAGCTGGAAACAAGCTACTGTGATCCCTATACCAGATAAAGACAAATCAAACCCTAAAAACATCCAACACATAACATTACAAGTTGCATATGCAAAACCCTCGAAAGAATAGTGAATAAAAGACTGAACTCGTACCTCCAAACTAATGTTTTAATTACCAACCTCCAGAGTGGATTCCAAAACAAAAGAGGAACCATAGGCAACATAGTCCGTCTAGAAACATTAAAAAAGAACATGAAATAGACATTTTCTTTGATCTAGAAAAGGCCTATGAAACAACATGTAGACATGGAATTATGAATGACCTATACAAGCTTGAATTAAAGGGAAGATTACCCAATTTGATAAATAACTTGTCAGATAGAAGTTTCAAAATTTGGGTAGGATCAACTAGCTCAGACTTAAAAATTCAAGGAAGAGTTCCATAAGGTTGTATTCTGCCCGTCACTCTTTTTTTAACATAAAAATTAACAATATTCTTAATTGCTTAAATCAAGGAGTTGATAATTCATTACATATAGACAACCTTCTGATCTGCTATAGGTAAAAAAATATGCACACTGCAGAATGACAACGTTCCTAAGTGTTCCTAAATAAATTAAACCGATGGACTATCGAAAACAATTTCAATTTCCCTTCAACCAAAACAAAGTATATCCATTTTTGCAATCTGAAAAAAATGCACAATGATCCAACTTGAAGGAACAGAAATTGAAATGACTGACCAACATAAATTTCTGGGAATCATTTTTGATAAAAAAAAAAAAAAGACTTACTTTCATTCAAGAAATCCATAATGTTCTACAAGCTCACTCAATTCATAAGCATATATACACTGATGGCTCTAAAATGTTGGACAAAGTTGGATGCTCTGCTATACTTAATATAACAATGCAGAAAAGATTGAGGCTTTGTCAGGCAATCTTCAGTGCAGAAGCCTCAGCCATACACTTGGCTTTAGATATTATAGAATCCAGTGGGTCAGATAGATTCATCATCTCAGATTCACTAGCTGTACTCACAGCTCTAAATAATAAAAACATGGGAAACCCCCTTAATAAATATATTAAATAGGATTGACACTATTTATAAGAAAAAAAAGACATTGTGATTGTCCTATGCTGGATACTTAGCCATATTGGCATACAAGGAAATGGAAAAGCAGACAAAATGGCAAAGGAATCGCTGAACATGGACCTCTCAAATATAAAGGTTCTACACACCGACTTTTGACCTACCATAAACAGGACCATTAAAGAGAAATGGCAGCAATTATGAAACAATTGTCTAAACAACTACTCAACATCCAACCAACCATTAGTGAAAGACGGTCAAGTTACAGAAAGATAAGGAGAGAGGAGGTGGTACTAGCCAGACTCCAACACAACACAAAACGCCCAACAATACATTTCAAGATGTGTAGCTTCCTCACAAAAAATTGATTCTTGTGACAACTCATTCCAAATTAGCCATTTCTCTATAAGGAAACATTTGGCATTCATTGACTGAGCAACCAGTGCTACTTTCAGCTGAAATTTATAAAATCTATTAAAACATTTTTTTCAGAAAAATAGTTTTCTCCAGTTTACTAACTGATGCACTCTTTCCAGTATAGATAAGGACTCTCTTTTAGCCTTTTGTTTGAAGTAGTGTGGAACATTAACATCTTGATTATGTCATGATTTTCTCTTTGTGATACATCTACTATCCATTTTAGTTGCTGTTGAATGTCCTTAAGTGATGTGGGTTCTGTTATTTGGTACAGGTCTTTGTGATTCTGTAGTGCCAGTTCACAAGGTTCAAAGAAGGATGGCCTGAGACAGACAGATTTCTTTACTCAAAGCCATTTTAAATCATTTATCTGAAAAAGTAGTTGTAAACAGTTTAGATATTTCTGAATGAGTTTGGTGCCACGAATGACATCCATATGAAAGTCTCAATCTGATGAGGCTATTTAAGCACATCACTTTGAATTCTTACGTTAATGCTTTGGTTTTATAGCAACATGGCACAGTCTATACTAGGTTCAATCTCCTTATCTCTGATGCTAAATTTGTTATAGCTGATCGAAGTGTTTAGTATTTACTTATTCCAAATCCTGAATTTTTATGATGGATTCTGGGTATGTGCCATCACTGCTTTCATTCCGAAATGCGATTTTCTGGATTTGTTCTGGATGTGGTATAGAATGTTTAAATGATCAGTACTCATCTCTTCACATCTGTGCTTATATATGTCTAGAAAAAGATTAAATAGATTGTGTCTCATTTCCTTCTTGTCATAATGATGAGATTTAAAATATTTCAGCATTGGGGTCTTCACCAGACATGCACAACTTTGTGGACTGATATAGTTCCTCTGTCAGATCTAGACATTCAGTGGAGTCAGAGGTTGGAAGATTTTTTAATGGATGAGAAAAGCAAATCTCTATTGATGTGATTATATGCTTCTGTGAGACCAACATAGCAGGTATACAATTTTCTATTGGAGACATATGCAATTTCCTGAAGTTGTTTGATGACATATATGCCATCATTACACATTTTAGCAGAATGAAAGTTAAATTTGGTTGTTAGGAGTTGATTTTCACAAAATGATAACAGCTTAGTCAATACAATGTTCATTAGTATTTTTACCAGAATTGATCCAGTTGAAATACCTCTGTACACATGAGGGTCTTGAGGACTACCTTTTTGTTTCCATAGTCCATTAATGCATTGGGATGCATTTCTGATTCCAGAATTCCTTCATGAAATTGGGAAACTTGTTTTTAATTCTGAACAAGGGTATGCAAAACTTCAGCCTTAATGTCAAATGACCCTTCTTTAGTTTTTTAGTCGCTCATTAAGAAACAGAACACCTTCATTACAAGTAAGAACTCTTCATTTTTTTTTCCATTGTAACATATTTTGCAAAAAAATGTTGGTGCTTCACCAGAACAGTATACTCATGATCTTTTGCTTGTATGGCAATAATGTTGACCCACAACTGAGTAAGTGTATTTTTTTTCTAATTTAAGATAAAGCATTTTTTCTTTATATATCAGTTGATTAATTTTTAAATAAGTCAATTTTCTTTTAATAAAATTTCTATGTTGATTGCTTTATTTTGGGAAGATTTTAAAAATTAGATCCATTCTTTATTGTATGGTCATCCATCATAGCAAATTGAATCTTTTGCTGATAGAAAAAAATTAAAAGCAAAAACAATACTGGTATCGAAGTATTCTGGAGAAATGCCAAACTTTTTTTATAATGATTCAGCAAGGCTTACATTTGTTTCCTCTAAAAACATTTTAAAAAACTTTCAAAAAATTCAAAGCATCTTCCACACCTTATAACGTTTCATATTCTTATATAAAATTTGTTCCTATTTGTTAAACTTCAACTGCATTAATTTTTTACTCTTAACTGTAATTCCTACATAAAACACTCCTGCTTAAAATGTAAAGTAGGATAGAACCCCCTTCATTCAAATGTGTTCAGTCAAGATTACTTGAGATAAATGAAAAGGCTTAATATTTTCCATGTAATACACATACTTTGAATCTAGTTTTGTTGAATAGTGCACAGTCATTGATGTTTTTTTTGTTACATTCTTTGGAGTAGTTAATCATTTATATACATTATTTTATGCCTTGATTTTATGTTGACAATACTATTAGCTTATTTCTGTGAAAGCACAGTGCGATACAAAATGGTTATAATGAATAAATGCTGTTAAACTATTGTGCTATCATCTTAAAAACAGTGAAAATGCTTTTACCAGCCAGCGAAAAAAGTCTTTGGATAAGAAATGGCACAACAGCAACTGTAGCAACATTCCCTCTCTATACCCGCAACCCCCATCTAGAAATGTCTGTCTGTGTCCCCACTTGCATGCACATCCATTGACATACTACGCTACTCCCTCCCTCATCTTTTTTATGGTATGTCCTTCACAATAACTTTCAAATAGTATGGTATTGTTCACAAATTTAATAATCAAACAAAAAAAGGGATGATGCATCAGAGATTGATTTAACTGCAAATGCATGAATGCTCCCCCCCTCCTTCACACATTTACTGTAAAGCAGGAGTTAATAAGAGGTTCTTTGGGAATTTTTCCCTTTTAATGTTTCAATAGTCCTTCACAAACAATCTTTGCATCAAAGATTGTTCAAATGCCAATTTAGGATGGAATCATATGAAGAAACTATTGGCTAAATGGCAAAAGCCAATTTTGGACCTAGTTTGTTGCAGATTTCATCCACTTAATTCAAATAATCTAAACCAAACATTCACGCAAAGCAGTTTGTGTGTCATATGTAATTTACATGGAAAATTTGGAAAGCATCAGATGAAAAACCAGGGAGTTATGGCCAAAAAACAGGATTTTTTAACAGTTTTTCATAATTTTTCTTATTTCTTGCACAATGGCAAATTTTTTGCAACATGGTTGAAGAAAATCTGATAAAAAAATGAAGTTATTAAAGTTTTTATTTTAAGTAGTACAAAAAACCCAATTTTTTTCAGTTTTTTGCAATTCTTTTTGTGTGAAGCCAATGTCACAGGAAAACTATCAAGCACTCTACATAAACCTCATAAACATGAGCTGATGTTTTGCATTAAGTGCAAAGAACATCACCTCATCCAGTAAAAATTTTGTTTGCATGTAGCTTTGCCTTGGTTTGTGCAAAAAGTCATACCCACCTTCAGTTTTATCAATTTTTCTGCCGAACCCAGGGGGCCTGAAGATTGATAAGTTGGTTTTGACACAACTTGGTAAATTTGCAACATGTGTGTACAATTTCATCAGAATTGGTTGAGAAATGTGGAGGTGCATAAATAGCATAGACACACACAGTTTTATAAAGATAAAGAACATGAGTCCTGTAATGAAGTTCAAATACCTTAAGAACATCTTTATCAAGACTTCTTCATCTTTTTCTTGACCAGCATTTGTTAATTAGAATGAAAAGGATGACAGTTCCTTGACTGGGATAAAATAATGAATTCATTTCCTCTTGCTAAGCCTAAAAATATATATATATAAATTTTTTTTCTATTTCTCTGCCATATTGTTGCATACATTACTATATGGGTGATATTTGATAAGTTCAGCACTTACCATATATACACATACACACACAAGCACAGTACAAGTTTTTATAATAATTTTTTTATGCAAAAAAATAGGTGGTGGTTGCACTATATACAGTTAAATTTTTTTTGGAAGAGGTTAAAAATCATGCATTTTTTTGCAGTAATAGGTAATTTCTTTCTGGAGAGGTTAAAATTCATGCAAAAAAAATTCAGGGGTTGCACTATACATGAAGTTATCTTATACTCTAGTATATTCAGTATGCTATCTTCTCCTGCACTTATGTTAATGTTTTATGAAAATCATCAATGCACCTCCAGATATTGAATGTAGCCATGACAAGTTCAGTTATCTTGCTGGCCATCATAGAGAAAGTTTTTTTTAAAGGAGGAATTGAATTTTGTGAGCAAAGATGTTGGAATGTCACTTATAGGCATGGAAAAGGAAGTCTTCATGAGTATTTCTTAGAAAAAACACAGGAGTTGATCCATGCTACTGAAGCCATTCAGGAATAATTATAACTAGCAGATACTGGTCCAAGGTCAGCAAAGAAAAGCAGATTTAACTTATGTAAATAGAGAAATTTTTATAAAGAAATTGAAAGAGGTATATTTGAACTTCTACATTATTTGGCTTTTTAAAAAAAAAAATGTCATGATGATGTTAAAAATTGCTACAAAAAATTATCTGTTAATTTATTTAAGATAAAATGATCCATTATGACATGTTGCTGATACATGAAATTTTCTTGTTGAATTTTTCACATATGTAAGATAGTATGATTATTCACATTGGAGTTTGATAGGGTGTAACAAACAGGATAATAGAATAATTATAAAAATGATTTTATTTTTACTATAGGTTTCGATAATTCAACTGCACAAATAGAATATTTGTTCAAAATTATTTTTAACTTAACTTTTTAATTTAAATTGATGTTTAAAATATGATATCTAAAAAGTATCACCTTTATTACAAACTCCCTTTAAAATTTCTCTGCCTCAAAGTGTTAGAAATCAAAAGGAGAAATAATCCATTTTTATATAATTTGCTAAACTTTGAAAAATAAAAGTGGTCAAAAATATAAATTTATTTTTTGGAAGTGATGAAGAAGACACGCCTATACAGCAATGTTTTCTTTTTTATTTTACTCCATTGGTAATGTTTACTTTTATTTTTATTCGAAATGTTTCACAATATTTCTTATATAATATTATAGTGATGATTATTGTACATAATTAGGTTTCAATAGAATTTGCATTTCATATGAATTCTACTTTATGAAAATTGCTGTGTCATAGAGTGAGGGCCCTATGCAATAGATTGGAGTGGGGGGTGTACGTGTGTCCCAAGTTCCAACTGCCCACTAGGCATGTAATACTATGTTTTAACCATGCATTTTTCTCACATGAATGTTACACATTTACATTTATTATAATTGATAGGTGATCCATTGCTATGCCAAAATAGTTGTTTTAATTTGCTTATTTAATTGTTATAATTTTTGTTTATTCACTAGTTTTTCAACACACATAATCTCATTTATTTTGTACTGCTGCTCTGGTTACTTTAATACACTTACTAATTTCATTAAAATAATTTTAACAACAGTTTTAATTTCAGTTCTTATAGCTGTGGTATAGAATGCTAGCATTAATACTACTGTTGTCAAGAAAAACTGTTTATCACTTGTACTAATACATATACACATCATTTCTTTTCAGGAAGATTTTGAGAAATATGGTGTGAGTATTAAAGTAAAATTCCGTGATAGTGAACAAATGCAAGAGTTATCTCAGAATATTCAAAGTGGAGGAGAGCGCAGTATATCCACTGTCCTTTACCTAATGGCCATTCAGGACTTAGCTACTGCACCTTTTCGCTGTGTGGATGAAATTAATCAGGTTGGTTGCATTTTGACTCGCTTTTCTCTCAAGTTTGTCAATTTTGTTTTCTGAACTTAAATAAGATTTTACTTTTCCATTCCTGATGCTATCTATTTGATCTCATAAGGTCTTCCAAATGCTTACTATGAAGTCTACTAGGTTACAATTATTCTACTTATTGAATTATGTCAGTCTTGTAACCTAGGGAAGGTTACTGAACAGAATAATCACACAGGTTGGTAATGAACGATAATACTTAGGACAAGAACAATACATATAAGATTCACCAGCAGTGTGTAGAAGTAGTAGGCAACTGCTATAAGTAAGTCAAGTGAATTCCACAATGAATCTCCAACTGCAGATCACAAACTACTGTATTTATGGTAATGGGGGCATACCCATTATTATCTGTAGGTATGCTACTACAGTCAGTCTGATATTAGAATGAGTATGAGAATAATTTCACAAAAAAGTATATTTATAAATTATTACAAAACCAAAAAATAGTGATGAGGAAAATTCTGTGAGCCCCTATTTTCATGCTAATGAGCAATTGCAGCCAGAATATACCTTTCTTTCTACTGCAAAAAAAAAAAATCAAAATTTTATTTCTCACCCATCCTTCTTTCTCTCTTTTTTTTTTTTTTTTTTTAAAGAGCATTATAAATTATGACATTGGGATTTATATATTTTAGGGAATGGATCCTATAAATGAGAGGAGAGTGTTTAAGATTGTAGTAGATGCTGTTTGTAAGAAAAGGACGTCACAGTATTTTCTGTTAACACCTAAGGTAAGTCAATATGTTATATGAAAAGTAAATATTACACGTTTAATTCTTCAAAAGTATTTGAATGTTATACACCTCAAAAATACCCATCTTGAGTAAACCAAACTTTTTTTTTCCTCAAAAAGGCAAATTAGATTCAGTTGATATACAAATAACAGCTATTGTATTCATAAAAACATGATCCCAGTAATCACACTCACATTAGGGCTTTTCCACCTGCTGTCCCAAACCTATATTTTCCAGTTATGTTAATACAACACAAAGAGCAGTACTTCTTTCATGATTATCAATTATATTATTATTTTTTCAGTCAATGAATCCTTCTCTTTTAACAAAATGAGTATTAACAGAATATTTCAGAGCAGAATGTTTACAAACAAATGAGCAAACTGACCAGATTGATGATGAATATAATATCTGGTTTATTTTGTATTGTTTACCATTGCCATTTTATGCTGAAGAAACGTTTTTGTGAACAATATTTTGCTGGTTTGCTACTACTGTGCATTAAGTTTTGTCAAATGACCATTGTGATGTTGACAGACACTGGGTCCACAAGCAAAAATCCAATAAGCCACATCATCAGCAAAGAAATCAAATTACAATCTTGAATCTTTTGCTTTATTTATATTATCTTTTACATACTGAATCACTTTTTTGCACTTCCTTACCATTTAGTTGATTTTCATTAGTAAATTATTTCTGCTTCAAGCTGTCTTGTAGAACAACTGTCATTAACATATACAGTGAAAATATCCAGTAAATTGATGGACAAAGTCAGTTTAGCCATACCTATGATGCCTCATAGTTTTCTGAACTGAAGTGAATATGTGAAAAAAATCTGTTAGCTTCTTTGCCATGGAATTCAAAGCATTTTTGTCTTTTTTGTTCTTGTCAGTTTCCTCATTAACTTGAATATATTTAATCTTTAGGTTCAAGAAATAATATAATTTATATGTGCTAAAGATTCAGTTAACATATGTAAACAGTTTTCCTGAAAATATCAAATCTGACCACATTGTTCCTATGGAAGGAGAATAATGAATACACACATATATGTGCGCACACACACACACACACACACACACACACGTGCAAACACTTTACATTATTTTAATTTTTTTTCTTTGTGGGGTTCTATTTTTGTGTCTATCTTTATGTAAGTAACAGGTCTTTTTTAGTCCATAACATCAGATTCTTCTTTTATGTTCCATGTCTGTTCAGAACATGAATAATCATGGCTCTTCACGACGTCCTGTCTCTTGTTGCTCTCTGTAATCTTTGACTTTTTACCATATTCTTGTTTTGTCCTTTTTTTTTCTGCATTTATCTATTTTTAAAATAAATTCAAGATAACATTTTGGACAAAATACAATTATATTTTATTTCGTTAGCTCAAATTGTCATTGCTTCCGTTATATAAACTTGGATGCATTTTTAGTTGTTTAAATTTTACTCATTCTCATTTGTCCATAAAAATTAAAGTAGAACTGTTAATAGTTATTTATAAAGTATTACTACAAATATCACTAAAATACTTAAAAATACGTTTTGAATAATTTAAATGTCCCCTTTGAAGTTAAATTTTGTTTTTATTTGAAAGTTAACAGCATGAGGCTAATATGTAATGTTAACAACCAAAAATGGTATTAAACTTCACATTTTTCAATTTTTAAAACATATCTTCATTTAATAAAAAAAATCTCTTATTGCTACAAAAAATTACAATTACAGAAAATATTCAATGTAGATTTTATTGTGTCACATGTGAAAATATTTTTAATTATGTAAGTAAAAGTTAATTTAACCTAGATATCTGAAGGTTCCCTTAGGTGTCAACAGCAAAACACCATTGGGAGTAAATCTCAGCTGGAAACAGCTCTTTGCAACAGGGAAATCATTTTATTCATTTCCATCAATAAGACAAAGGAAAGAAGACACTCTCAGTGATTTTGAGTATTTAAACAACTCTAGCAGTTGTGATGAAGGAAAACCATCTCAAGTGACCTTCAGTTATGAGTGCCAAGGCCAATGGTTTGCAGTATATTGTAACTCCAACTAGGTAAAGTCATTTATTTTGCATCTCCATACAGTGCAGTGATAAAGTTTTCACTCTAACAAAGAGCAGAAATTATTGTTTCTGATGGCCTTTGTCAGATGATATTGCACAAATATAATCAACATTTGTCTTCTGATGGGACTTTGATGTAATGCCAGTTTCATCATTTAATATTGGCTAGATATGGAGTGTTCCAAAAGTATTAATTATATCAAAGGTTTATAAGGAAATTCAGTTGGTAAATCTTCATTAAAAGAGGACGTGCAGGAGAACCATTCACAATGTCCAGAAAGTCTTCCCTATGAAACTGAAAAAGTTTAAAGCACAATTATAAAGGATTTGTTATCCTTTTATAAAACAAATTTCTAAGTTTTGTAACCATTTCTGTTTTTTGACAAGTTGAAAATTACATAATTTCACAATTTTTCCAAATAAGATACATCAAAGGTATCACACACAAGATATTAATGTTGCAATAAAAAGTGCAGTTTTGTTCTCATCCCAAAATGAATAAAGTTTCAGGCATGTACCCCGATTAGATACATTTTTATAGCTAGTACAGTATGGTATATTTTTGACTTGTTTTTCCCTACTATTGTGCTTTTGGCTGTTTTTATGTTTAAATATAAATTCTAGTCATTTAATTTTTGAGCTTTAGAAAAGCACTTCAATTCGTATATCAGTCTTTCTTTTTCTTTCTTTAATACAACCAATAGAAGACAATATTTCTTTTGCCCTTTCCTTTTCACATTTCTTTTTTTTCTTTTTTTTTCTTTTTTGCCTATTCATATTTCCCTCATGGTTCACAATCAGACCTGTCTCTCATGATACTTGTTGGTGTGTAGACAATAAAATTTTAATAGTTTATTTTATTATGCCTCTTTCTTATATTGCAGTTGTTACCAGACCTTGACTATCATGATGCTATGTCAGTTCTCTGTGTGTACAATGGACCTTTGATGCTGCACCACAGTGAATGGGATTTACGAAAATTCCTCAGACGTAGGCGTCGACTTGTTGATTAGTGCCTATTCCTGGTACTATATATCTGTTTTTTTGTCTATTTTTTTTTTTAATCTCTAACTTTTTAATATGGTGATAATAAATGATTTTATTTGAATGAAAAAAAACAAAAAACTTTTAAATTCTTCACCACCATGCTATTAAAAGAATTACAACAACAGATTCTATCATCATCATCATTTTTCACAGAAAGCAAATGTGTGTGTCACATTCCCCACTCTCTTAGCTCCAACCAGCTATGAGTGTTTTAATAACTCTTTGTTTCTGAACTTGAAGGAAACTGATTTTCTGGCTTGATGAAAAAAATTACATTGACAAATTGGGGCTACATTTAAAGAAAGGTTATTCTGTGAATAATATCCACACTGTGTACATTGGAATTGAAGATTGGAAGAAACAGTGCGCTATGCAGTGATTTTGAGTATTAACAAACTCTAAGGGTTGGGGGAGCTTAACATTTATTTTGTCTTTCAGAAGATAAAGCAATGAACATTCGATTGATTATATTCACTTTACAAATGATTTGTTAAATGATGTTAGCTATTTTCAGTTCAAAATAAAACTATTTTTATACTTTCTGACTTTCTATTATATTTGCAAGATATTTTTTTCACATCTCTTCATATCTTCTCAATAAACAAGTAAATGATCTCATAAAAAAGGCAATCTCCAAAATGTTTACATCTGTGTGGATAAAAAATAATTTGGACAAATTGACAGAGATCAATATCATTGCTGTAATTTTATTGAGTGAGTTATACAGCAGTATTCACTACTGTATATTTTGTTTATCATTTTAGTGACTTAGTAACATCTAATGCTGTTAATATCTTTGACAATCCCCTCTGGCCATGCTGCTTTGTTCCTCTTCATCTTGGCTATTGTTGCCCTGACATCAGATTTTAGTAGCCTGAGTCTTTCCATAATTTTATGTACAGTTTCTTTCCTTCATTATCATAGAAATTCTAGATATTCACTATTTTCTGCTCTGCTATTTCTTGATTTTTTTTTTTATACATAACCACTGCATCTGTGTCCCTCAGTTTTTCAATCTTTTCTCATTTTCTATTTAGCACCCCCACCCCTTTTTGTACTTTGATGGTTTTATTTGCCCTTATATTCTCTGAGCCATTATCTGCTAACTGTAGCATGTCTAAATTTATCTCCTTTCAGTTTTTCATTTGCTAACAAACGGTAAAGAAAAGTTACCTCCTCTTCTTCAGGGTTTGATGATGAACCATCAACTGGAGATAAAACATTTTTGATTTCACTAAATTCTTTGTACTTGCATTTTTCCACTGAAAATAGTCTACATTAATTCACACAAATGAACAGACATGAACATTCTATGTTGAATTAACTAATATGTTATGAACAATTAAACTTTCAGTGTAGTTGTATCACATCTATTGTAGCATATGTTATGGAGCATTCAATCTGAAACTTTTTTATACTTACATCAGTGTCAAGACAATATGAAACTTGTCAGCACAATTTCCTTGGATGTGAAAGTCGGAGTGGGAAAAATTAAGTTGTACTGAATTTACTAAATCTTATGAAATTTATTTTGGATTCAAATCCCACTGATGCCATTCTCCTAAGCATTTTATAGATTCTGGTTAATATTTTTAAACCAAGCTTTTTTTTTCATCAGGTTCAAATCTGATTAACTAGTCTTCTGTAAATTTTTCCAATTGGCATTTTTATTCTTTCACCTAGTATTCTAGACTTTCTCAATACCTCAAGTCACTAAACAATGTTTCATGCACTATTATGACTATCAAGGTCACTACCCTGCTAGAACACCACTTTCAAATGATGGGTTATTCCAGGAATATTAGCTACAGCAGATGCTTATAAACAAATTCAAACAGCAAATCACCATTAGAAGAGAAAATACAGGACGACCACTCCAAATGACCAAAAAGTCTTTTTTATCAATTCCAATAAATGTATTTTTATTCATTTCAGTGTTTTTACTTTGAAAATAAACAAGCTGAAAGCTTTACAACAAGATTGAAGGATTGACCAATGCTTCATTTCAGGAAACAAATTTCTAAGTTTTGCAGTCAGTATTGTCCCTTTTTGATGAATCAAAAATTACATCATTTTACAAAATCCAAAAATAGTAAAATTTAAAAGTTTTAAGTATCTACCTCCCAACGGTTACAGTTTTTATAGCATGTTCAGGATGGTGTAATTTTGAGCTGTTTTTGCCCTACTGTCAAATTGCACTTCTGGCTGTTTTTAGATTGTGTAAATATGAGTTTTTTATTTATGTACCAGTGAAGAATCTCTTTTGTGCTGTGAATCATATCAAGAAGCTGCAGGGCATTAACTGTTGAAATGAAACTTATATGAACAGTTATAATTACTCTTCTGTGTAAATTGTAACTATTTCATTCTTCAAAATACAATTTTCCCAAATGTTTAGGATAGTCAGATCTAATAATTATTGATTCTATTAATATTATTTTTCTTGAAGACTACATATGTGAAATTACATTTATAATGATTTTTTACTTGTTTGAAGCTTGCATCTTTTAGTTATACACTGTTAAATTTGGTACTTGCAACAATATCATAGGAGGCAGAAAACTGACAAACTTTGAATGGTCATAATTTATTTAATTATTAAATATTAATTATCATTTTACAAAATCATAATTAGTTATTAAATATTAAGATAATTAATTATTAAATAATTAACTATTAGAGATGCAGGAGATACCGAAGTTGTCTGGTGGCTGGGGTTGAAGCTAATGGCAATTTTATTGGATAAATTTATTCTTTAGTATTTCAAATTTTCATAATGTGTAATTTTGGTAAATATATCTGTTAAAATGAAATGTCAGTGTTATTTTCATTTTTGTGTAATTTAGACAACATTGCACCCTGTATGCTGTAATGGCTGGCCGCTCCAGTCTGGGTATGCATGTCTGCTAGGGCAGCTAGCCAATCACTTTTAATTATTAATTAATTAATATTATCTACTTTTAATTAATTTATTATTAATAGATGGCCCCTCCAGTCCAAGTATGTAAATTTATTATATATAGATAGATAATTATTAAATATTAATAATTATCAATTAGCTAATTGAGCTACCAAGATAAATTTGGTACCAATTTTTATGTTTTGTCAAGCTCTTTGGGTCTATATTAAAGGTTTTTAGATATATTAAAAATAAAAATTTACTTTAGGGTACCTAATTAAACTAACTGAAAGAATGAAATGATTAAAAAAAAGATGCTATGTTTCAATCTGCAAAGTTGTGTTTTCTTTGAGCTGAGGCCCCACAACTTTTAAGAAAACCTAATACCCGATATACAAAAGGAAGTTTTCACATTAGATATTCTGTCTCAACTTATAATAGATTGACTGGTTTACTGAGTAGGGTAAATTACAAGTTGCTGAGGGATTCTTGCTGCAGAGTGACTAGTGTGGATTTTACCAGTAAATGAATCCTGGTGGCTAGTTGGAATAAAAATACCTGTGGCTAAATTACAAGTGGCTGATGAAGGAATGTAGCAGAGTTACTGGTGTGAATTTTACAAGTGAGTGAATCTATACCTGATGCCAGTAGGAATTGGAATTAACTTGAGATATTGATGTGAAAAAGCTTAGATTGTTGGTTAATTGGATTTTACTAGCATACCAGAAGTACTCTGGCATCTGTGTAAGTTATTTTATATTTTTTAGCTATTGGAGAAATGAAAAGAATTTAATAACAATAAATTAAAGGTTTAACTACTAGGAACAGGTGAAATAGGGAGCACTCACCTTTCAACCCCAATTGCTTCTAGAAAAATGACAATTGAGATAAACCAGCTGGATCATGCTAGGTGTAATCTTGGTCAAATTCAGTAAAGGAATGTCCCAGTTTTAACAATACTCCACAATTCTACCTTGATTTTCCATGAGGTCCAGTATATAAGATTAAAAAGTTCAATATGTGACATGAGGAGGAAGTCACAAAACCCTTTCCCCTGATCCAGGTACTGTGCACATAAGCAAGTTAACTTGTGACCAGACACCTGAAAGAAATAGGTTTACCATAAATACAAGAAACCACCACAAAATGAGTCTTTTGAGAGGAGGGGGGGGGGAGTTGTCTACAAATTGTCTGGCCAAAATGTAGTAGAAGGTATAAATAATTTACATCACCAACCTTTTTTGCCACCTACTCCACCACCCTTTGCAAGAAGTATTTCTTCAAATGAAGAAATTTTCTCAGGCTTTTCATTCATCAGCTGAAAGTGGAAGAGTTGTAAATGAAGTTTTAAATTGATCACAACATATTGTGAAAATTCATAAAAAAAAAATGAAGAGAAATATTCACACAAAAATCCAAAGAAAAGTCAGGAGAAATTTCCAAAAGAAAATACTTGTGGGTGCAAAAATATCAAAATGAAAAAATTCAGGAAAAATAATCTGACACATATCTTCTTGCTTCTTGTAAGATGGCAATTTAAGGCAATAGATATTAAAACTGTATAGTCAATAAAAATTATTTAACTCCTTTGGCTACAGTAACTGGTTAAATGAAAGAAAATACTTTTATCAGTGCCTGCAGCAAGGGATTTAAGAAGCAGGGGACATTTGCAGAAAAGGGAAGGGGTTAAATGCTAGAAAATGCTTTCCTTTGTAAAATGTTGATTCAATATTTGATTTATTTGAAATAAAAATTGGATAAATTTGAAATAGAATTAAGCGGTAGCATTGTACTTTTTAAAATTTGATTTAAAGTCAACAAAACATTAAATTTTAAATAAAGTATAAAAATGTTTGGAGATAAGAAAATCTTTTCTAAACTTAAATTTAATTTCAACAGCACGATGTATTTTAAATTATCAAAAAAAAAAATAGAAAAATATTAAGGCAACTAGTTGAGTCAGTCAACTGCCAATTCATTCCACCCAATTCAAATTTTTGAAAATATTGTAGTGTAGTTGTCATTTTCATTGAAAATACATGTAATTATGGTGTTTTACATTTTTTTTACTTGTTCAACATAGAAATATAACAAAAATGAATTGTGTACATTATATTTTTGTTTAAAAAAAAGTAGATTAATTTTTATTGTAAACTAGCAAATATAACCAGCTTTGCCCAGTTTTCTAAATGTTTATAAGTGGATGAGTGATTCACAGCCTCAACATTAGTATACACACTCCCAAATGGAAAGCCTTGTAAACAGAATTCTTTTTTCTTTTTTTTTTTTTTTTAATTAAATGCATTTTTAAATATTGGATTTCTTATTTTAGAACACCAGATTTTTTTTCTGTCAGACAATGGAAGAGAGTTTGATGACCAAGAATTTTGGGACATGGCTCAAAATCTAAACATGGTTGTAAGAACAACTGCTGTTCAGTCTCCCTGGAGTAATGGGTTATGTGAGCATCATAATACTGTTCTAGAAGATATGGTAATTAAGACATTGGCTGATGTTAAGTGTAATTTTGAGGTGGCTCTTGGGTGGGCCATTGTGCAATGCATTCTTTGCACTAATGTGAATGGATACAGTCCAAATCAATTAGTGTTAGGTAGGAACACAAGTGAGCTAGTTGCCAACAATCTAAATGCAATGCATGCTGCTAGATCATTTGTTGAAAGTGAGTCTTATAAAAAAAATAAGGACAGCCCGGTGACATCAAATACAATCAGCATTTCCACAGAAATATACCAATGGTGATCGAGTATATTTCAAGAGAAATGAATCAGAAAAATGGATGAGCCCAGGAACAGTTATTAGATGGAAGGCTAAGCAGGTCCTAGTAAAACATGGAGGAACATATGTAAGAGTACATCCCTGATGGCTGATGCACCACTTCAATCAGATCGAACAGCCAGTAGTTAACAGTGATTCAGACATTGTTGGAGATCCAGAGGTGGTACATGGAAATATTACAGACAATCTAACTTGGGTATTCTTCCTTTATGTCATCCTAACACCAGAAGAATCTGTTAACAATGTAGATATTAGTCCCCCAACAAATGAAGCATTACCAGAAAAAGTTGTGAAACCAGTAAAACAGGTGAATTTACCTAAACCAGGGCAAGTAGTGAATTGCCAAATGACCAGACTGAACTGGATAACCTGAGAATAATCAGTAGAGCTGGAAAAGCTACTGGTTCCAATAAATATTTCATGAATGTCGTTCAAGAGGGCAATAGACCCTTTTGCCTTGATTTTGAAAATGCTGTTACTTCTTGGACACCTGTCCCAGAAGTGGATTCAGCAGTGACTCTTATATTATCTACATCCTGATCCTTGTGTTGAGCAGGCAAAACAGGAGGAATTATCTATTTGGCTAAAGAATACAGTTGTTCCTGCCATGGGGCAGAGTTTAGTCGCCACACAATGGGTGTGCACAAAAAAAGCTGCACAAGGCAATAATTCTGTTATGGCCAGGCTTGTTGCTAGAGGATTTCAGCACAGAGACACAGGAAGGATTTAGGATTGCTTTGGCTGTGATAGCCTCGAAAGGTTGGTCTTTCAGTTCTCTAGACATAAAGACTGCTTTTCTCCAAGGCATGAAAATGGACAGACCTGTTTATTTGTTGCCACCACCTGAAGCTATCAATGACAAAGCTAAACTTTGAAAGCTTACTAAGTTTGTTTGTGGTTTGACCGATGTCTCAAGGTCCTGGTACCTTACAGTATGCACTGCTGAAACTTGGAGCCAAGATATCCAGATATGACCAAGCTATTTTTACTTGGTTCCATAATGGGGAAATGCATGGTATTATTTCTACACATGTTGATGACTACTGTTGGGGTGGCTCTGAGCTTTTCTGGAGATCCATCATTGATAAACTAAAGGCCATTGTAAAATCTGAGAATTCAGGTACCTTGGATTAGATGTTAATCAGTAAAAAAAAAAAAAAAAATTGTTATCAGCCAGGACAAATATATTCAATTCCTGTTTCTTATGTTGTTGGAGATGGAAGACTGAGTTCTGATGAAGAAACAATGGTTAGACAGGCCAATGGCAGTTTAAATTGGATTGCCACTCAGACCAGGCCTGATCTCAATTTTGATGTGAGTGAATTTCCATCTTTTATGAAGAAGGGAAGATTTGATTGTATATGACAAGCCAACAAGAACAAAAAAAGCCAAGAAGGAGACTTCTTGGATTTGTATCCCAGCTCTTGGTGATCTCCAGAAACTGCGAATAGTAGCATATAGTGATGCATCTTTTGCCAATTTAAAGGACAGTGGTTCACGGGGGGGCTATATCATTTTCATTGTTGGAAGCAACGGCAAAAACTTCCCTGTTCATTGGCAATCCAAGAGGATAAGGAGAGTTGTCAAAAGCACACAAACAGCAGAGACTAGCTTTAGTGGATCTTACTGAGGCTTGTATATATTACAAAACATTAATTTGTGAAATTCTGCACATAAATGATTTGTCAAAGATCCCCATAGTCTGCAAAACAGACAACTCTGGAATACATAGTGCCACTCATTTGACCAATCTCATTCTTGATAAGAGACTGCCATCCTCAAAGAAATGTTGGCTAAGAATGAAATAGAGGAAATCTTATAGATTTCCCAAGAACACCAAGTTCAAAAAGTTATATAAATTGGTGTCCCCCCCCCAAAAAAAAACTAATGAGATGCATGGCAGGCCATGAAAGAAAAAAAGAAAGGTGGGGGAGAAATGTTAACTTGTGACTCATCAGGAATTGAACCTGAGACCTTCTCATAATAAATTGTAGGTTGGTTTTAAATAAGACTGTTTCAGCTAATCGGGGCCAGGCTTGGAATTGTAGCAGGCATTACTTAAGACAAATTTGTTCAGTTGTAAAATGTCATTTGCCTGGGGAGGTGATAACAGTCTGAGCTATTGGATTAACTCTGTGTCAGTGCTCATTTCACACTTAAAACGACAAAATCCTGGGCAGTTTAAAAAAGAAAATTTAAGTACATAATATAAAAAGAACCAAATTTTTAATCATTGGAACTTGAATTTGATCAACACTATTGTTTTATCATTTAAATTGTTCTATAGAGACCTGGACAAATGAAATCTGAAAGCGCCAAGCCAGGAGAATACAGTGGCTCCTGCAGAGTTTCCCTTTTTAACAAGTTTGAACTCCAATTGAATCCATTACATTGACTTGCATGCTAATACCCTTGCGAAAGGTATGAATCTTCTTCCTCTCCCTCCAGCTATGAGTAAATAGAAGGACTGGGTTCTATAGCCTTGGATGGCAACTGGTCTACCGCAGAATGAAATGGCAACCTACTACGGGGAAAAAAATCTGTCTTGTCAGCCATGTATTGAAAGGTATATGATCACCTAAGCATGTATCATGCATGGTATATAACTGACTGACTGAAGGTCTGCTTTGCAACATGTGGTCTTGCGTTATCATGGTGGAAAATGAGAACTTTTCGATTTTGCCAAAATCAACTATTTTTTCTCTTCAAATGGTGAAAGGCAGTTGAGATATTGATTTTCAAACTCTTATTCTCCACAGTGGCAAGCAGAGCATCTGTATTGACATTGGAAGATCACCTGAAGCATGGTTGATTGTTTAGTTTAAAATCACCTTGACCAAAAGTGCCAAACTACTTTTTCTGAATAGTCTTTATCACAGTTCCAATGCTTATCCCTTTCTGAAATTCATAGAGTATAATATAGAAGAAGTGCAAATTTTCATCCTCCCTTTTTAAGGCATTCATTTATGGACAAAATTCAACATTCAACAAATTCTGATTTATAACTGAACAATGCAAAGATTTCAATTTAGAACACACTAGAAATTAGCACCAAAATAACTGATCAAAAGTAAGAGTAAGAACAACAAATGAAAGAAAAGGTTTTAGTTATTTTATTTATAAGAAAGTTTAGAACTTTATATCTAGTTCAATTTTTAAAAGTATGAGTGAATTCTTTTCTTAATCTTGAATCTGATAGGTCTGATAACCCATCCTACCTCCCAAGTGTTTAAAAAATGACTAATATAGTTTTCCTCTTGTTTTTGCTTTGATATGAAATAATGAAACATAGTACAAGTTAAAACTTATTATGCACCAGCTGTTCCCTAATGAATGACTGGTAGCAAGGAGTCCAAACTCTTTGGCAGCTTGGAGAGAATACTCTGGCCAACAGCCACATAATATTGGGGTTTTTGCAGTATCCTGTCATGCATGGATAGGTATCATTGCAAGCACTAACAATTATTTTGGTCTTTTTCATCCTAAAATGTCCTATGACTGCAACAATTAAAAATGACAAAAAGAATCACAAGCCCCTCAACCATTCATGCTATTTCTACCAATTTATCTAGTGTAAAAACTTTTTTCTTGAAATGTTCTCCAGATATGTTATTGCTCTGTGAAAGTAACTTAAACTCATTTATCTTTACCACTGAGTTCTCTTCCAGGTTATCTTCCACTTTGGTATATCAGATGTAGAGAAAATTAAAAATTTTGCAAATTAAAACAGGCAGAAACATGTTTTTATGTAGTGGGTCACTACAATCCCCAAGGAAAATTTGAAAATTGCTGTGGCCAATGTCTTTTGTCGAAAAATCACACTTTTGTTTTGTGTGTGCTAAAGCTTGTTCAATCTTACACCACCACGTAAAAAGTCATATAATTTTTTAACCAAATGCACAGACAAATAAGTGCATTTTTCCATACAATTATCATTTGCAAAATATGAAAAAAATATTATTTTCAAAATTAAAACCTATATCATTTTTTTTTTTTTTTTTTTTTTTCAGGAGAAAAACTTATTAAAAGAAAGAGAAATTTGATAATTCTGAGAAAACAGTAAAACAAACTTAGGTGATTGTTTTTGATAATCTCTCAATGTCTTTTTGGGGGATTCTGACATATAGCTCAATGGCATAAGTTCTCATTTGATTTATTTCAACCATGTTTTACATCCATTATAAACCAATTTTCATAAACAGAGGGGAAAAAAAGAAGAAAATCAAATGTAAGTAAACAATTTCATTCATCCAATAATCAAATAAAATTGTTTTGCATCTAAAATTTATTTACAATGGTTAATAATGAATTTAATTGTATGTGACAAAAAGAAAATAAAAGTCAACATTCCTCTAGAAAATTGAAAAAGAAATTCAGAAATAAGATTAACAATACAAAGACTCAAAGAAGGCTTTCTTTAATTGCCTTGATAAACTTTTCAACATATTGTCAATGCCCATTCAATTTGTGTGCATCGGTGTGATGATACCAACAAATTTGATCTCTGAGGAAATAAAATAATTATAAATTAATTTCTTTCATGACTTGAAATTTTACTTTCTATTAGTTTAGATATGAAAAAAAAGAAATTTTTTCCTTTTGAAGAAAATTAAGAAAATCGATAAGAAATTGCAATTTTATCACTGAGTATTTCTTATATTTATTTAGATGCCCATCACAGAACTGCGCTTCATTCATGATCAAAGGGAGAGAACTGAAAACATGGATTAATATCTGACTGGTAACGCTAATGTTATTAGAACCAGGAAAATTGCAAATTCTTATGAATAGAAAATTTTGCATTCTCCATCAAAGAAGAATGTATGCAAACAGTAGTTGAGGTTGAGGCAGAAGATGTTGAAGAAGAGAGATTTATCCAAAATTTCATCATGTACTGACTGAAAGGTTCAACCACAGGCATAAAACCAAATTCCTTTAAAAAATCTCACCTTACATTTAGAGTTTCTCTCCAAGTGGTGGCAACCTTGGCCACATCATCTTTAATTGATATGGCCACTGTTACAGAGGATGATGCATCAAAAATAGTTTGCAAAACAAAGATTCATACTAATATATTTCGATAACCCTTTTAATCTGATAGTAAAAATTATTATATTTATTTTAAATGAATGAAAATTGTTTCTTCTAATTATTTACAGGGGATCAATGAAGGGGAATAAATAGCATGCTTGATGTTTAATGGGAAAATTGATATCATGAATGGAATGCTTTCCTTTTACACAACTGGTGACTCTTGTTGGTCAACCTGGAAACATTTACCTTGGTCATGTAACAAAAACAAAAGCAGTACAGATGATGACCAATGCAATTTTGGATTTTCTCATTGAACACAATTTGGATAATAATATTGGTGTTATAGGAGCAAATTCTGCACCTACAATTATTGGCTGCAAAAATAGAATTATAAATTTCCTGGAAGATAAAATGGAGCACAGAGTGCTTTTTAACATTTTTAAAGTGCTTACAAATCAACTTTATTTGCACCATCATATTCAAATAAGAAATATTCCAACTCTTTCAAATAATTCCTATGGTGGTGTATTAGGAACAGCAATTTGTTGATCAGTTGAAAAACTTGATTTCATTCTGAAATTCAAATGCATATATGACCTCAGTGTAGTGAGTAGAGCTTCATCAATTGG
Source organism: Acanthosepion pharaonis (assembly GCA_903632075.3). Taxonomy (NCBI): domain Eukaryota; kingdom Metazoa; phylum Mollusca; class Cephalopoda; order Sepiida; family Sepiidae; genus Acanthosepion; species Acanthosepion pharaonis. Next base: position 44,303 of record CAHIKZ030002971.1, read on the forward strand.
CAGAAGACATAATTGACTCAGTAATGATCAATGTTATGGATATAGAATGGGGAAGTTGATAAAAATCTACTTGAATTTGAAACCTGGTCTACTCAGTCACTCACATTGACTCACAATTGCAAACCGATTTATGCATCTGTATATAAACAAATATAATTTTTTTTTACACCATAAAAATGATCTTGAAATGATTGTTAAATGTATTGCCTTACTTTATTATTCAATATGGCTTGATATCAATTACAAGCCATCATTTTGAATGGCCTCTGCCACATTTATGAAAAAGAACAATTGTTTTGCCAAAAGATATTTGCGACATTGTGGAGAAACAACTCAACCATGGTGCCTGTCATACTCATTCTGAAAAGCTTCTCTTTTCTTTTCTCTATAGTTAAGATGATGCAGAAAGACAGTTTCCTGTAAAAAAAAAAAATCTTGAAATCTAAGAATTCTGAAAAAGGAGACCAAAGTATTTAATATGAATATTATGCCTTTTCATTCTCAAAGTATTGAGCCATTCATAAAAGATATTTCTAATGCTTCTATTCATGTTTTTTTTATTTGAGAGACATGACGGTTATATTTTTACCTATTGTCATGCTCAAAGTAAATTTGTACCAAAACACACAATCAGATTTGAAAAGGATGATATGAATTCAATTTTAAGTTAAAACATTTTCTCATCACAATCTTTGTATAAACATATTGATAATCTTATTTTCAAGTTGTCATTTCTTTTTCACTTTTGGGGAGGAACATTGACTTTTATTTATTTATATTTTTTTGTCACAAAATTAAATTCATTATTAACTATTGCAAATAAATTTTAAATGCAAATCAATTCTATTTGATTATCAGATGAAAGAAATTGTTTACTTACATTTGATTTTCTTTTTTTTATTCCTCTGGTTATGTCAAATTGGTTTATAATGGGTGTAAAATGTAGTTGAAATAAATCAATTGAGAACTTATGCCATCAAGTTATATGGCAAAATCACCAAAAAAGACACTCGGGTGATTATCAAAAACAATCATCTAAGTTGTTTTTTGGTTTGTTTTTTTTGGGGGGGGGTACTGTTTTTCTCGTCAAATTGAATCAAGATATGATTTAATTTTGAAAATAATAATTTTATTACATATTTTGTAAATTATATAATTGTATAGAAAAATGTGCTCATTTTTCTCTGCATGTTTAGTCTAAAAGTTATACAACTTTTTTGGTTTTGATAGGTGATTGTGCATCTTTTAGTGTGCACAAAACAAAAGTGCGATTTTTGCCAAAGAAGACTATGATCAAGGTAATTCTCAAGTTTACCTTGGCGTTTGAAGTAATCTACCACATGAAATACAATACATTTATTTACTTGATTTTTTCTTTGTCTTCTCCAGACTCTTGTTGTGCATCACAAATCATTTGAATCATGCTCTAATGTCAGTTAAAAATCCTGTGGGATGAGGTTGAAATAATAACTAGAAAACATCAGTGGAAAATATGAAAACTTAAGGAATCAGCACGTATCCTAGGTCACAAAAATCTCTTAAGCCAACCAAGCATAAAAATGAATACAATATGGGAACCAGTAATAGGTAGTGCTAGAGTATAACAACAACAAAAATTGCAATATGAACTCTGGTAAAAAAATAAATACTGAAAAAAAAAATGCAATAATAACAGAAAAATTGCAATATGAATACAGTGTGACACTATTTAGCTATGGTAATTAACTAATTAATTATAAAAATTAAACAAGAAAATATGAAAAAGGAAGAGAAGATACCCTGAGATTTTTATTTTTTTACGTTAAAAATAAGATCGAGTTACTTTTCTAAAAAACCCGAGAATTGGCATAAACAGTGGACTCACAAAAAGGCCATTTGCAAGCTTTTGACAATTGATTAATATTTTTAAAAGCACTGGCTGAGAAAACACAAGAATCAGAAAAGGCATTTAAGATATCAGGCAACAGGCCATGTGTTGGTTATAAAAATTTTGGCATGAGAAAATATTCTGAAACTATTTGCCGATATGGGGTAGAGAGAATTATCATTATTTATTTTTCCAAGATATCTTAAGTACTGGCAAATTAAGTAGCCATGCATCGATTATAGAATTTTGGCATTAGAAAATATCTTGGAAGAATTGCCGATTTGAAGATAAAGAAATTTATTATCAATTTTTTTTTTCTCAAGAAGCCAAGGGTTCCCGTAGACGCTAACTTTATGAAGGGACCAGATAGTAGACTTTGATAATTGATTGATGATATTTGTAAAAAGTGCTGGTTAAGAAGATGCAAAGTGACCAAAAGATCTGAGAGATTTTAAGTGGCCATATGTTATTCGTAAGAATTTGGCAGGTGGGAAAGGTTATAATTTTAATGAGGCCAGCTTAGCCATGCCTGTCAGATAGTTGAACAGCGAGTTTATGGAGTTGCAGTTTGAGTAGCAGGAACTAGAGTTGCCTTGCTGACCCAGAGATTCCATGACCTCCGACATCACCTATCCTACCAATAGCAAGTTATATTGACAAAAGAAGCTAAGCCAGCACTTAAAAACTAAACCAGTTGACTTAGAAGACCAGAATTTGCCTAAGAAGAGTAAAAGTGTCACACTCTGTAGAAAATGAGCTGGTTGAAAAACACTCCTGTATATAACAGACGGATAAAAGTTAATTTGTTACTTTCAACATCCTTGAATCTCTTGGGTTTTTATTTGCTTCTTTTCTTTACGCTTGTGCAATATCACCTCCAGTCTAGACTCATCTTACACTACGGCCAGATGTCTGATTGATCTTGTCTACCTAAGATCAAAATCACAACATGGGTGGTTAGACTTGAGATTGAAGTAGTTACTTCAGTAACCAAACATTGGAAGTGAGTGAAGCTGGTGTCAAACTGGTTGCAGCTGGTGTGAAGCCATTAGCATTGACCGACCATCCCATTTGGTACCCAGACCAAAGGATTCTGCCGGATAACAACAATCACTGATCGACCGGAACACAGGCTGGTGGCAGCGACTAAGAGTCAACCCCAAAACACTGGTAGGAGAAATATCACAGTTTTGCGCAGTGACTGGGAGTTAACCACAGGCTGACCGCTCAGTGTCACAACTGGTAAAAAAAAAAATTGGTTGCTAAGGTTTATAAGTCCAGAAAATTCATACACTTAAGGCCACATGGCCCAGTGGATAAAAGCATTGGTTGGATCCAGTGACTTGACCCAAAGAGTTGGAAGTTCAAAACTTGGAGAATTGAGTTAAAGGGAGATAACTGAGACATCCGTAAAAACCTGGAGCTAGAACAATTTACCCCGGTGGTTTGAAATTCCAATCACCTGAAGAAGGCCAGAGCATACAATGCCCCAAAATTCGTGAATATGCCAATAAAGATGATAACAGCCTGAACAATGTAAATAATTACAATACCTCATGTCAGAAATATAGACAGATATTAAAAAGAAAGAGTAAGAGAAGGAGGTTGCAAATCCTTACAAATACTTTTAGAGGTGCTAACAAAAACGACAAGACTCTTATTCAAAATAAAATTTACAAAGAAACACATTTTTGAAATAAAATATTTTCACAATATACAAATTGTACAAAGGTACAATATAGGTCTTGCATGAAATTTCCCTTACGCACCTGAAACTATCAAGGTAAATTAACAGTTCTTTAAAATACAAATCTTTTCTTTTAAAAAACAACAGTTCATGAAAAACATTTTTTCCTTAACAATGCAATTTTAGTTACTTTCAAATCAATTCTTTAACAACAAAAGGAATTTACTTCAAAAAGTTCACAAATTCAAAGGTTGAATGTCAAAGGAAGTGACAAAGCAAGATCTATCTTAGGCAATACTGATTTTCTTGGTCCTTTACACAAAATATTCCGATTTAAATCAGACTTTCACAAATGAGATAAATATCTCTAGTTTAGGAAAAGACATTTCTTTGTAAAGAGAATTCTCATAGGTTTTAAGGACTTTTTCTTTCTTAATCTTCTACTTCTTCAGCAGATGCAGCAACAGTAGCAGTTTTTTTCAGTCCGTTTCTCACCTGAATGATTGATTCTTTTCTCTGCCTGAATATGGTCTATTCCTTTCTTTTGCCACAGCAGCAGTCTTCTTTCTCTTCTGCTACATAGATGTCAGATAAAATTACCCCTTTATATAGCAAACAGATAGCTTTAACTAGATCAAAAAACAACTTCTTAGTGGGTATATACATTTTGCCCCATTGGCTAAAATCTCGAGAATCACTAATCAAACCAAGTCTGTTTGTAACTTAAATATTTGACAACATCAGAGTTGGACCTATGGTTTGTAAATCTTTGCCACAGAATCTTTATTCATTAATATTGTGCAGTAATTTTCATGTTTTCTTTTTGTTTGTTTTTTAATAAACCATCTGGCTTCATTTTGGTATTTTTATATTATTATATATTTTGTACATTAATTTTGTTCATGTTTTCTTTTTATAAACCATCTGGCTTCATTCTACATCTCTATAATTAGTTCTTCATCCAACTGTTCAACTCTCTATTGTGACACTGTATCTCTTGCTTGTAAAACTTGTAGTGGGTTAAACATTCACAGTGTTAGGTCATTGGGAATTCTCATCATCAAGACTGAACCATCAATTCTTCTCAACAGTAGGTCATGTGGCTTCTTCCAGTCTCTCCTGGCCACCGCTGGCATCCGGTTCCCTCTGCTAGCCTTTTGTGGCTTCTGGTCACCTTTTGCAACAATTGCAACTCCCACTCCTCAACCGAGTATTCAGTTATGCATCATCGCCCCTCAAAGCTCATTCTATATTCCTAAATTATTTTCTATGACCCTGGAGAAATGAAACCAACCCTAAACAAAGTGGTCTGGTATTTCAAAACAATAAACTTTGTTTTAAAATTCTTCCTTCCCAACAACTATCTTGCATCAACAATTTTTTGTGCATTTCAAAAAACTATTTCAAATCAGCAAATGTTTCTACTGTTTTATATTCTGGCCTTTTCAGGTACTCATAACAATTCTTATTTGCATTTCTGTTTATCAGAAAGGAAAAAAAAACCTTTCTCTTTTATTCCTTCACTTCATATTTCAATTCACCTTAATGTTTTCCTTGTTTAACTTTTTCAACTATTCCATACTCTATATGTGGTTTTCACATGAAGCCTTTTAATTCTATTTCCATTCTACCAGTGTCGCAATAATGTCACATTCCTTCTAGGGTGACATTATAAAGGGTCACTGGTAGTAGTTGTACTACCAGTGACCCTTTATAATGTCACCCTAGAAGCCCTAATCAACTGTGAATTGGTTAAATATCTCACCTTTCAGGGTCTTCTTTCAAACCAACAATATGACTTTCGCTTTTCTAAATCATCCCCCCGCAATCTATTAAGAGCTATAACTGAAAGAGTCTGTCCAGGATGGCTGTAGTTTTAGATATCTCAAAGCCAGAATCTTTATTTCATCCAATCTTTCTTAATAAATCACAATGAAAATCATCTTGAACGGCCACTCTTCTAGATCTTTTAGCATTAATGCAGGTTTCTCCCAGAGCTCTATCCTTTGACCTACTTTGTTTCTTATCTACATCAACAATGTCATCAGTTCCCAACTTGGTATCTATGCAGACATCACCATTATTTACTTCTGTCTTCTCTTAATAGTAAGTCAAATAGGTTCAATAAAGAAAAATTGGCAGCTGATCTTGAAAATAACCTTCAGTCTGTTGCTAACTGGAGTAAGAAATGGCTTGTTAATTTTAATGCCTCCAAAATGAAACTGCTGTTTTGTACTCATCTTAGAGAACCATTTTTGCCTTCCACTGATATGAATCACTTGCTTGGTTAGTTGCATGGCTGATGCTAACCTCTAAGAGAGTTACTCATTGCACCTTCTTGATCTCACATTTTCCACTGATATGTATCACTTGCTTGGTTAGTTGCTAGGAAAGTAGATTCACTGTGTCATACCAGATAATTTTTCTCACCAGAATTCATCTTGCATGTTTATAAATCTACTACTTATTCATGAATATTGCTGCCAGTTCTGGTCTACTGCTCATGCTATATATCTTCAGATTCTTGACAAGATCCAAAGAAGAGTCTGCAATGTTATCAGACTTGACCATCTCAGCTTCAGTCACTTTCCCACTGCCACAACATATTCCCTGTGCTTTTCCTATATTTTCATGGAAATTGTTCTGATGAGCTTTCCTCTTTGGTACCCTGACTTCATGAATTTAAGCATAGTACTAGACACTTATTAAGTCAAATTTTTTCAACTTTCTCTTCACACACACACACACGCACACACACACTTTCTTCAAACAAAGGACAGGAAAATGCCAGATCTTTACATACTCTACCCTCACCCATTTCCATCACTAATGCCTGAGTTTCAAAAGTGCTGCAAAACAAATTTGATTTGACTCTAGTCTGGATGAAAACAACAAATAGCATTTTCAGTCTTTATGTAATAGAACAGATATACATACAGAGGGGAAAAAGTCAAGAAAAATCTTTCATTTTCTACTATAGATAACTAGAGATTAATTAGATGCAAACACTGAAATTGATTGAATAAAGTCGTGCTTCCATAAAAAAAAATGAATTTTTTGTACACAATTAGTCACTTTATTTATTCTGATAAACGCAAAAAAAATTCCTATTTTGAAAACTCCTCGCATGCAAGGCCAATTTATAATATAAAGAGACAAAATGTCAAGAAGATGCAGCAAGATCTGAGTCAACATTGCTAGCTAATGTTTTCTAGGGTAAAAGGAAGCAAGAAATTTTACAAAAGCTTTGTTAATGTAAAGAAAGTATGTGATATGCCAGTTTGTTATATAAATATGGGAAAAAGGGACCACATTAGGATGAACTGTCCAGAAAATAAAGAACTTAGAAAATATAGCAGTAGAGCATAGTATGTCTGGAATGGATTTTACAAATACCTGCTGGGTAGATATGAACTGATGTTTTCAGGATATAGATGGAATGAGGGCTGGTGCAAGGGTTTTGTGGGTCCCCACCGAATATATGATACAGGGCTCCCACTTTAATACATGTCAATTTTCATAATTTAGTATTCATATAAAATACAAATTTTATTGTAACCTAATTATGTACAATAATGGAGCATATACAATATAGGTGAACAATTCAACTAGAAAAATTGAGAGTGTATCTAAATACTTATTAGATCATTCCATCTTAAATCAACAATGATTTGCAGCAATTTTTAACATCAACTAGAGATTTTTCTTGCTACAATGTTGAATAATTTTAACACACTCAACATTATGAATAAAAAATAGTGAATTTTATTTTATATAGTTTTATTTTGAAACTTAGCATGAGCAAAACAAATTTCTGGAAAAATTTTTTTCTGATTCAGTCTTTCTTATCAAATCGTGAAATGAAAGTTGTCTCTCAGACCATTCTTCTAGATCTTTTGGTATTAATGCAGATGTCTCCAGGGCTCTATCCTTGGACTTACATTGTTCCAAATATTTATAAAATAGTTCTCTGGTATCATCAGTTCTCAACTTTGTATCTATGCTGATGACACAACTATTTACTCCTGTCTTAATGGTAAGGCTGATCAATTCAATAAGGTCAAATTGGCAGTTGATCTCAGAAATGACTTACAATCTGTTGTTAACTGTTAACTCTCTTTTAATCCCTTAGAGAATCTCTCACTTTCCAATCACAGTAACATAGCTTCCCTGTACTTTTTCTACAAATATTTTCATGGTAATTGTTCTGATGAGCTTTCCCCTTTGACACCTAGACATTATGAATTTAAGCACAATACTAGATTAGTGGCAAGGTCTCATCATTCTACAGTTGAAATTCCTCCATGTAACCGTAGTTTGTATGCTCACAGCTTCTTCTATTGTACATCTCACATGTGGAACTCTCTTCTTCCAGCTTCCCAGTCAACTTTGATCTTCAAAGATTTAAATGCAATGTCAATCATTATCTTAATTCTTATTCTTTTGTTGTCCTCTCTTCTTAATAGCAGTTGTTCTCACGTTCTCTCAGAATCTTATATACTATTGTCTTTATTGCCTTGCTTGGGGTGAAATGATAACAAAAAAGTTACAGAAGGATAAAGAAAGAAATTAAGTTATGAACATTTCAATATTTCAGTCTGTGTCTCTGAAGTACTTCAGTACTCATGTCTATCAGAGCAATCAGGAGTTGTTACTCCAAAGCCAAACGGAAAAGAGGAAGGACCTTTCAAATATCATGCCACCTGTAATTATCATCAAGGGGCAGTAATCCAACAAGTGTGAACATTTTTGAAATGTTTTTTTTAAATTTTTTTAACTGTGAGATTATTTGTTGTATGTTCAAAAAGGAAATAATAATTATTTGACTACAATTAGCAGTATTGAGTCTTTATTATATTTTTCCCATTTTATTTTTTGTAGTGCTTTGTTTAATAACTTTTAAAATCAAAATAATTAGCAAAAGGCCTCATTGGCTGCAATTAAATATTTCGTAACATCAAATAGATAAGAACATAATTAAAAAAAAAATAAATGCAATGAGCAAGAATCACAAGTATAATTTAACTATTTTTAAAAAATTAATTTCTTTTTATACTCCTATTATAGTAATGGGGGTTAAAAGATATGTCCTGTCAAGTTGACCCAGATAATGGGTGAGCTATGGAAGAAATATTTATTCTCCCATTATGGGCATTATTATATCCATGATAAGATAACACTGTATTTCATGGACAGAATGGAGTGGCTAAAAGAAAAGGAATGACAATCATGCTTCATCTCAGAGAGGACTTATAATGCATATACAAATTTACACATATTTACATGTCTCCCATGCAGAGAAAATATAACACATATCTACAAAACAAGTAGAGTAAAAAGGAAACAGAAAAAAAGATTTGGATTTATGTGGAATAATTCACTATAGGAATTGTAGCTGCTGGAGATTCTTCCATGTTTCTGGAGAAGTCATATTTAGGATTCCAGATTCTAGCAAACTGGATTTATCTGCTATGTCACAGGACATATTCTGAAAAACGGGAAAAAGTGAGCCCTGAGTTTTTCCAAACATGACAGTGAGCTGGAGATATTTTCTATACTCAGTGAAGATATATTTCCATATAAAAATGGCAGCATAGTTTTGTATGTGCACCACATAACTGGGAGAGGCAAATTTAACCTCAGTCTGGGCTTAAAAGAAAAAGCAACAGCTCGGTTAAACTTCCTTTATACCAAAGGAAGATAATAGCCTTTTGTATCCCTACAATAATATAAAAATAAAATTATTCATTCTACTCAGTTTCATAAAAGCCTATAAAATAAAAAATTATATTTATAAACTATTGTTTATGTACTATTAAATATAATTTTATTTTCAAACTTAATACCAGTTTCTAGATTCTAGTAATTTTGGTCATCCATACTTAAGTCCTTCATACTTCATTTTTTCAAACCTCCTTTTCTTGTTGGTTGGCAACAGTTGACTCCTGTAATTTACCTTGATGACAGCTCACAAGCTACCATTCATAAATAAACATTACTTTTGCCATGTTTTAAGCAAGAAGTAATTATTGTTTTTACAAAATCCAGTTAATGCTTAATCTTACTACTTTATTTTGAAGCAAATCTCTAGGACAAATATAGATTTTTAAATTTGTTGTATTCATTTTTTGTCAGTAATGGTGGTTCAATAAATGATGAGTGACAATCTTTTAAAAACTTCATTGTATATCATTTTTCAAAAACTTTTCTTGTATGTAATCTTTGTTGTTCTCTTTATGCTATTCTTTGATCCTCTAATAAGGAATATCTCTTGAGTCTAAGAGAAAGTTGCAAGGATTTACATTTTTAATAATAAAATACAAGTAGACAATATAGTACAGTGGGCTATGATAAGTTTTTAGCTACCCTTGATTACAGCAATTTTGGCTTGTGTAATTATGTCTCTTCTTTTTTTTCAGACAATACCATGTTAGTATCAAGCTATGACTAATTGTTAACTTATATTTTGCAATAAAAGTTTGCAGAAGTAAGGAATTTGGTGAATTTCAACAAGGGCAAATAATAGGATGGCATCATTGTGGCAAGTCAAATAGAGAAATTGCTAGGTTTTTACAGGTTAATCATCAAACGGTTAATATTGTCAAGAAATTTAATGAAGAAGGCCATTGTCATGTGGAACAATGTTCAGGAAGACCAAGCATTGTGTTTGAGTGAAAGAAAAGGGCGCTGAAGAGGGAAGTCACCAGAAACTGTTGTCAGAGCATCAACAGCATGGAAATGTTGCCATATGTGGTGAGAAAGACTCTGAAAGAGCTAGGCTATCAAAGAAGAGTTTCAAGAAAGAAACCTTTGATTTCAGAGGTTAACAGAAAAAGCGTATGGACTGGATGAGAGAATTTGAGAGCAAAGATTACGAATTCTGGCAGTCTGTAATTTGGTCAGATGAAAGTAAACTCTGCCAATATTCGAATTCAAGACAGGTTTATGTTTGGAGAAATCAGAATGAGACTTGGAACACTGAATGTCTACAGGTGACCATGAAACATGAAAGGATTGGAGTAATGGTGTGGGGCACTGTCTGGTTTGGAGGGAAACCTGAGCTGATTCTTGTTGACTAGCAGCTGAATGGTCCAAAATGCTGTCAAATATTAGAGAAAGATCTACTCCAACTGTTTGAAACTAATCAGATTGACAAGAATGTCTACCTTTTTCAAGAAGATGGAGCACCATCTCATATGAGCAAAGTAGCAAAGGCCTGGAAGGAATTGCAAGGTCATTGCCCTGGGTAGCCCAAAGTCCTGACATGAATCCAATAGAGCATATTTGGGAGCATCTTGACCGAAAAGTTAAAGAGCCTGCAACCAAAATCACGTCAGTGGCAATCCTTAAAGAAACATTGCTAAAGGAGTGGCAAAATATGGATCAGACGATTGCTGATAATTTGATCAAATCCATGAAAAATCGAATACAAGCACTGAAACTAGCAAATAGAGGACCTACTCCATACTAGTTCCAAATAATGTTTATTCATGTTGAGTTGGGATTATATAATTAAATTTTGAAATTGGATGTAGCTTATTACTCCTGGCTAAAAACTTTTCTTAGGCCACTGTATTAATTAAAAATCCTGCAAAAGCCAGACCATTCTGGAAACTTAGCAGGGTGACTGAACTTTTCTGTGGAAATGTACACATAGCTAGAAGAGATGCATCTTATGAGAATCATAGCAAACAACAACTGTTTTCAATGGAACTTTCCATGATACATAATATTAAATCTGGTCCTGGTTAAGGCTTTAAATTACAACCACTTAATGGTCACTGCTGACCACTCCTGTCCTGGGTAAGACATTAAACTATATCCATTTCTTAATGATCATTTATGATAAATCTAGTCCTGGACAAGATTTTAAACTGCATCCATTTTCTTGGTCACTTTCTGACCACTTAATGGCCATTCCAATACTGGCCAATTTGGTTCTAAGTATAATTAAATTATCCTTAAAGGCAACCAAATGCTCTTCCCAAAGAGCTTCCTGCTGTAGGCTCTTTGGGAAGAGCATTTGGTTGCCTTTGAGGATAATGTCATTTTCAATTGACAGCTCAATGAAAGTGGTTTCTTCACATTATCACTCTCCTGGTGTAATACGGCTCCCACGCTATCAGCAGATGCGTCCGTAGTAAGAGTAAGTGTCGCTTCTTCACTATCCGAAATGTAAGATAGTTTGGTATAATTAGCCAGGGCTTCCTTGGCATTATTAAATGCTGACAGTGCATTGTCAGTTAGAATAATCTTGCTGTTCTTCTTTCTTTGATTTTGTAACAGGTTTGTCAATGGAATCAGCACTTGCAAACAATGAGGTATGAATTGTCTGTAATAGTTTACTAAACCAAGAAATTTACGTAGCTGTCGAAGTGTAGTTGGTTGTAGGAAGTTTTGAATAGCTTCGACCTTATGAGAGACGGGTGTAATCCCCTTCTCATCCAGCTCATGACCAAGAAAGATCAGCTTCGGTACAGCAAACTCACACTTAGTAGAATTAATTTTAAGTCTGAAGTGTTTCAATCGCTGGAAAACCTGTTCCACGTGATCGGTGTGTTCTTCGATATTCCTACTCGCAATCAGAACATCGTCAATATAGGCGAATGTGAAATGCAAGCCACGCAGTACTATAATGTGAAATCTGAGCAAGTCTCTCATTAAATATCGCTCAATACTTTTCCACGCACATTCGTATTCGGGGTCACCATTTTATGTAGTGGTATTGACGGCATAAATCAACCCACACATTTTTTTACTTTACGAATGTGTAAGAAAACAAAAAGCAAACAAGAGAAAGAACACAAGAAAATAACTTTTCTTAACATGTACAATATTTATATTTATAAATGACAACAGTTTTACAATAACTATTAATATGAGTTACTTCCCTTTCACTGGGCTAAAGTCTTTTACCAACAAAAAATTTTTTTTACCTGAGCTCACAAAAAACTGGGTGGGATAGGCCTCCTTCCCCAATTATTTTCAAAAAGTATTATTACCTATTATTAATTATTAAGTATTTTTAACTGTTATTAATTATTTCTAGATAAAACCCCGCTATAGCAGTGTAGAAATCCTTCTACTATTCGGTTTTTCGTTGATTGTTAAAATTCGGAGTGTCGAGATTCAATACAATAACAAAATATTGTTGCGGGGTTGCTCGTCGTAATTTGGCCGTTTAGAATAATCACACGATTTTCAATTTCATTGAAAGAATAAAATTCAGTAGAAAAGACAACATGCAACATCCAGAAACATAAATTATAAAAAAAAAAAAGGGTCAAATGGTAACGATATTCATTTATGACAAAAAGGACAGGTTTGAAACAACAAATTAATTTTTAGATACACAATTTTTTTCTTTTGTAATGATGTGTGCGAGAGTATATTTAAGAGAAAAAGTTCTTTACTGTTTCGGAAATGTTCAATGTCTAAAGTAAGTAAAAGTTTTCTGCCTTTTACTAAAGGTTAAATTTAAATTAGATTAAAGTTTTTTTAAGAGAGATATTGAATGGAAAATGTTTGTCGTTGAAATTTTCGTAATATTTCATAAAGGAAGTTAGTTTTAAAATGCAGTATAAAAATTAAGTTTTTTCATGGTGTCTCTCTGAGTTTGTATCTCCATTGCGCGTGTAAATATCTCGCTGCACGCGAGTAAATTTCTGTGTGTATCTAAAATACGTGTGAGAATCTCAATTGTATTACAATTATGGCATAAGGCCGAAAAGGGGTGTTATAGACAAGCGTATGGTTGCAAGAAAGAAATACGACAACTGCAGAAATAGATTTACATAAAGTCCATCGACTGTTAAGTCTGTATTTTTGTCTTTTTTGTATTTGTTTTTTATGTGGACGGCTGCCTCTCTAAGGTTCCAGGTCCCAGGCTTGACTGAGGTGTTGGAAGTTAGTCATCTGGCTTCCGTGGGCTCCTAATAAGTATTCCTTCAGTTGTTCGAAGGTGGATATGTCCTTTTTTGAGTCAACCATCTGCTGAAAGATACTTTGGTCCAGTAAATCTTTAGCAGACTTGACGAATTCGCATTCCAGGCTGGGATAGGTGCTGAGTTCTGGCGTGACGTGGATTGTGTATGCTTTGTTTAGGGCCGTGATGAATCGGTTCACGTCGTGTCCAGGGTGAAAAGTTTTCTCTAGCTTCAATATGTCGCGTATAGTTTGTTGGCGCATCATTAAGCTGTTGTAGCGGGCACTCCGTGTGGCCCCGTATCACAGAAAGGGGTGAACGAGGTCACAAGAGGCCCGCTGACATTTTTGAAGACGTTAAATCAAATCTGACGGTGAAACAATATAGACGACAGAACGAGGATATGTATGATAAATGCTAATTTATTCAGGGAAAAAAAAAGGAAATAAAGATGGTCGGAACGGTGGAGGTGCAGAAGTTTTAGTGCTGGCATTGGTCGAGGTTGGCGTTGGTAGTTGCTAGGATCATCGTTGTTGGGGGTTGAAGCTGATGTGGGTTGTTGCCAGGATGATCGCTTGGTGGTTGTTGAAGCTGAGTCGTTGCCGGGGTGCCAACTTGTTGCCAATGAAGGCCAAGGGGCCTGCGTAGCCGACCGTTTCGGTCGCCGACCGCCTCCTAGAATCTAGCGAGAAATCACTGTCTTGTGACAAGGGAGACCAGCAAGAGAAATTGGCTAAGCTAACCGAAAAGTCTCTATAATAAAATACTACGAGGTTAGCTAAAGAGAACTAAGGTCTAAAAATGACTAGTAGTATATTACAACTAGGTTTGTAATATAACCTAACTAAAAAGGGGATTTGCTAGTCCCTCCGACGTGTTAACAGTGTGTAAGGAGCATGAATGAGAGGTCAAGGTCGAAATGACCTGTTCCTCTGCCGGTTCAAGGATAGAAGGAGGAGGTAACTCCGACACTGTAATCGCCGTTTGTTTGAGCGGTGGGAGGTGTTGAAGTAGTTTTTAGGGCAGTCAAGCATGTCGTTTATGTCGGCTTGAATTTCCTGTATCGTGGCTTCGGAAGGCTGTGTTGGTCCAGTTTTCAAGTTGAATAGTAATGTTTTCTGTTCCTTGATGAGAGTAAATAGTTCGGCTCGGGTGAAGCTCGTGTAGTCGCCCATATTTCTCTTGACACCAGTGTTATAGACAAGCGTATGGTTGCAAGAAAGAAATATGACAACAGCAGAAATAGATTTACGTGGTTTATTTCAACAGGAACGTGAGGGTTTGGGACAGCTACCTTGTGGTAAAGTTCATAAGCCGACTTCGAATCTAGGTCAATCTCTCATAGTAGTTCACACATGTTGACGGTGGTTGATGCTCTCCTGCTGCTGATCGCTCAACCTGACCGTGACGGTCTGTTTTGCGGCCACCTGTGGATTGCCTGTTGAACTTCCGTGTGACCCCTTTTATAGCGTTTTTTTATGGCTTAACAGGCTAGAGAAACGATGCGAGTATAATTAGGAGGGAAGCATTTTTATTGGACGAAAAATAGAGCACTTTAAATATTATTTTATTTTTCGACCGGAACACGTGTGTCGGGAACATTTGTAAAGAAAGATAATGGTCATTTTGTGACGGGGCTTTGTCCCGTTCACATCCGGTTCTCGCTCTTGAGTATTTGCCTGTAAATCAGCCGAGATATGTCTTATTTTATTTTATAACAGGGATTTTTTTTTAAAGGCTGGTTGTTACTGAATTATCCTATTCCTATTTAGCTAAAAAAATTCACGACCCATTTTTTTCGTCAAATTTGCCCATTCACCAGAAGAACTCAACCGTCACCAGTCAATCCTCCATCAATATAATACCGCATCCTCTCAGGGGAACCTAAAATAAAAGATTTCATAACCATGAGAAAAAATTTGATGATAATAAATATATACTATTTATATACATGAAAATTTACAGTTTGAAGAACGAGAATTAACAGGGTCTTCTTGAACCCTCAAAATAAAATAAAACAAATATCAACGCAAATTTAAACATAACATTTTGATCTTTTACAACTTGATTCCCACTTGAAAAAGAGAGAGGCCACATTATTTTGCCCATTGGAAAAAACTGAAGAAACAATTGTTGTTGAGGGATGAAAAAAGGAAAACATATATACGGACAGGGAAAAACAAAAAAGGACCCAGACGAGATCGAGTGTATCGTTTAAATCTCAACTTGGAGTATAATAGAAAAATATTCCAACATAGAGCAGGCCAGGAACAACATTTACTCGCATTAACTAGGTACTGTTACGTTAGACCTTTAATTGTGCCCATTTCTTAGATTTTGGAAGTATATTTTGGAACGTAAAAACAAATTTGCGACGAGATATGAGAATAACAGTTTCTATTTATTTCTTTGAATATGCAGATTATGGAATACTTTTTTTTTGTTTTTTATTTTAAATTGTCCTGGTTTCTTGGCTCAAAGAACTTTTCCCAACAAAAATATAAGGTCGTTTTTATTTATTTGCTTGTCTGATATCAAAACTGTGACCCTAATAGTGTTCAATGGATAAAAGGCGACAATTTTATATGCCAACACGTTTTTAAACCTAACGTTTTTTTCGCGCGTGTTGGGATATAATTTTTTTTTTAGCTGTTTGCTTTCAGAGGAATCGGAAACGTTACCAAAATTGGAGAGCTGTTTTCTTTGAAGAGGAATAAAAACGTCACCAAAATCAAAAAATGACCGATGAAAAAAAATTGAACGGTATTCTCAAAAATTAAATATATAATCCTGTGGTTTATAATTGTGGAATACTAAACTGCCCTCGGGTGGTTTTTTGAACGACGTTCATCAAGGGCTTATATCAGGACAAAAGTCTAAAGCAACTCCACCTTTTTTCGCTCGGAGTTTTGAAAGGACATTGATTTCGAACTTTATTACTGATAACAATCGATCGTCGTCGATCCCTACAATTTGTGAAAAGTCTTTACATGTTTATATATATATATATATATATATATATATATATATATATTCTATAATCTGCTGTCACTATTTTTGTCTGTATTTCGTTGCATTGATATGTTTGATAAAATGAATTGTCCCCCAAATATTTACTATTTAGTTTTATTTTCTTTTAATTTAATACAATGTATATTTTATAAACAAAAGTATTTTTATTATATTTTTTCGTGTCGTCTTAAATTGTTGTTCTTTGTCTGCAAATTGTTCATTTTCTCACTGTGCATTCACCGACGTCCAGAATTGGAGAATTCCCCTCCCATCGTTGTTGGGATTTTCATCAATTTTAATTTGAACCCAGGGATTTTCTCGTTGGTTTTTTTTTTATTTTTCATTGCGTCCTGGCAATATCAAACGAAACCACGGGCGTAACAAAACGAAACTTAATTGTCTAAGATTAACCAAGGGAGGTCTCCACAGGAAACCACCCAGATGTGACGTAGGTTGACCTAAAAGAAAAAATCAAGGCTATTTATGTTCAATTACAAACCAAGAACTTCGCCTGAGTCACCCACTTTTTAAATTAAAGACTGTCGAAACAAGCGTTTTCTTATCAGTTCTAATCTTCATCTTGAATTTGCTCAAAGAATCGTATCTGATCCTGATAAGAAAGACATTTTTATACAAAATTTTGTAGTTGTCGCGTTGTGCAAATTGTCCATTTCACCATTTCTAAATTCTCCAGTAGCGATTTAAACACCATTCGTTTAGATACCCCAGAATACGGGGCGATTTTATTTATGGTGATTGTCACACGCGTGTGCGCGATCAATGGGCACGAGCATTTCGGGAGCGATACTGAGCCATCAACTCGTGTTGACATTTCCCTGTGGGGGTGGTTTCTGGGGACAATGTTAGAAGGCGTGCACTTTTTGAAGGTTATTTTCCTCCAAGCCAAGGTCACATCGTTCACAGTCTTTGGCAAATCCGCTGTTGTTGTTATGAAGGCCTTGGTGGTGAGAGATAGCCTCATTTCTGAGCCTGTCGCCGTGGTAAGCGGAAAACTCGGGGTTGCTGAGGTAATGACAAAAATAATTGCCCAGGACCAAAAGGAGCGAAAATGTCCCCAACATGTCTCCTTCCCTCAACAAAATAATTTTTGTCGCAAATGAATTAAATTGTTAGGGATCCACTAGATAACGATAGAAGACCTTCCTAGGCTGTGAAAGGTCAATGGACCGAAGAATCAATGTCAAAGCGTATCGACACTCGCGAAGGAAATCCGATTGATCCCGGGGTTTACGACGGCGCTTAACCCGCGAGATGTGGGGACTGATGGTAAAAAAAATGAAGGCGTCCTTCACAATCCCAGCCATAATTTCGAATCTCTAAAAAAAATTGTCACGTTTTTGGTGTAGAGAAAGCCAACCTCGAGGTGAGTTTGTTCTTCGCCAAGTGCGGCATTCCTAGCACCCATTGACACGGACGGTCTGCATCTCTCTGCGGACGATTTATGTCTGCGTCCCCTCCATAAAATGGAGGATAGCAATCGCTCGAGCGGCTTCTTATGGTCCTTACGGAGAGGGAAAACGGCCAAGCGGTACTTCTGACCAATTTTTCTCCTGCTTGAGGTCGGGTACAAACCACACTCCAAGAATGCGGACTGGATCGTCCGTTCAAATAAACTTTGATTGTCTTTTTCGTTTTCCATGCAGTCCTAACCGCGAGCCGGATGACTTGTTGAATTAATCTTGGCCCCGTCACCTTTTCGTATTTTTTTCAGCCTTTTGTAAGAAGTACCTTTAAGGACTGCTAAAAAGTTCAGAACTTTCATTACATATTGAAAACTTTTTCTTCCCTGACTTTTCAACTGGGGGGTATTGTGGTGATCACTTTTCATGTGCCACACCTCCGCTTTGTTTTAATGTCATTGGTTCATAAATATATGATACTTACTATACGACAATTTTGCCATCGCACATTATTTGAACTTTTCTCTAAAATCACGGATTGGTCCATTTCCTGGCCAATCGCGTATTTTATATATTTCTAATATTTTTTGGTGCCAAGCTCACTTGAGCCTATGCATACCTATATAAACTCCCTCGCTGTTAGCCAACATTGGTAGCAGTTCAATTCTAGTAGTTCGACTTTTGCTAGACCTTTGTTGACTGCCATTTTGACGCCCGTCCGTTCTTTTGATATTGTCCCTTGTGTATTGAACGTCATTTTTGTTAAGTTTCTTTTTTATTACTGTCTTTTTGTGTTCTTACGAACTTTTTTTGAAAAAATTTTGATTTTTTCTTTTCCTTTTTTTACCCTCCTCTTTTTTAATTTTTATCACCTTTAAATTTTTTTTTATTCCTTTTATTCTAGATTTCCTTTTTGTTTTTTCATTTTCTCTAATTTCTCTTTTAATTATATCTCTGTTTTCTTTTCTTTTGTAACCCCTGTCTGTGTTTCATTTTTGTTTTGACTTACCGTTAATTCTTGTATCCTTACCTTTTTAATATCCTTTAAGTTTTCCGTGTTTTTTCTTTTCCTTTTTGTATTGTATATTTGTCTAATTAATTTTTCTAACCTTTATTTACTGTCTATTTGTCCATATATTTGTCCATTTATTTTGTTCTAACGTTTTGTATTGTATTGTATTTTCTTTGTTTTTCTTTTTTGTCTAGCGTTTTTTCGTTTTTCTTTTAGAGTTTTTTCTTTTTTAATTTATTGTTACGCCGTTAGGCGAACTTTTAAATCTTTGTTTAATATCTATTGCACGTTTTAATATTATTAGTTCGGACCTTGTTCCTAGCCTAGCATTGAGATTCGTCAACATATGCTTCGCATTACCTTTCTAGACCGAATGTGTCGCGGTTCGGATGAGGTGGGCGCCTTCTGGAAAGAAGACGTCCGTAAACATTTCCCATCCCTGAGAAGTGTGCACTCGTGCGAGGAGGAGGCCGGTCGTACACCCCGAGCCGAGTGCTCCTTCTACCGCGAATGTCGTCGTGCTCTGAAACTCCTCTTACGGGCGTCGGATGGCCTCTCCAACGACCAGGCGTTGTCTCGTAAGGCATTGTATCGACTGTTAGTTAGGGGGGCCGTTCAAGATGATCTGATTGGCGAGCAGGTCTTACGAAGCAGGAGGCTCGCTCGATATGGCCTTGGGCGCCTGGGTTGAAATGCCTCAATAATGATGAGGCATCACTCACCTGGCTGGTGATTCGTGGGGCCCTCTGGGTCGCCAAGAGACTTTGTTCAGCAGGCTTGGAGAAATATCCAAACTGTCGTCGCTGTACTGGGGAAGTCGAGACCATTGGTCACGCCTTTTTTCAGTGCAAGACGGTAGTGCCGTTGTGCAAGTTTGTTGAAGGCCTCATGGTTCGCATGCTGCAGGGAAAGTTCTTTGTCCTTGAAGCCAGTTCTATCTGTAGCAATGTGGTGCCGCAGATGACGAAGGCTGAACACTATGTGTTCTGTTGCTTACTAGGAGTTATGAGAGTCGTGATTTGGACGACGCGTCAGAAGGAATTCTATGATGGCGAGAAGTTCCTCTTCCTAACTGATCTTGTACTTTAAGCATCAGTTTAAAGTTAAGATTAGGACGGAAAGGCGGCGGCTCCCCTCATCAGAATTTGGCAAAAGGTGGGTGAATCTTGCGCGCTTGTGTCAAGTAAAAGGGGCCGACCTTGAGTTGCATTTTGATGCCGGTTAGGCATCAGGATATTGTTTTCCTGGGTTGAACATGGGCAACCCTTCCCTGGTTTAGGCTAGTTTAGGTTTTTGTAGTTTTTTTTTTAGTTTTTCTCCTTGTTCGGTAAACTTAGCTAGGGTGTGTTTGCTCATTGGTCCCTTTTTATTTCTGTCCCCATTTTTTTTCCTTTAGTTTAACTCCCCATCCCCTCCCTCGTTTAGGTGGTCAGTGATGTCAGTTCTCTGGTGGCGCACCCACGTGTGTGTTTTTCGTATTTGTTGTTGTGTATGAATGTGTGTGTGCCTGTGTGAATGCTTGGGAGGAATTAATGTTTCCTTTATTTTGCATAGTCCCGCATCGATTTCGTCCGGTTAACTGATATTTCTGCCACATTTAAGGTTTGTGGGGTTTTTTATTACTAACTCCCTTTTTGTTTAGTTTCTTGTAAATATTTCATGTCATATTGTATATACTCATTGGGGATCTTTTTAAAAATTGTTGTTTTTTATGCCCCCCCGAACAATATTTGTACATAAGGGTGGACTCGTCCAATATCTTTACCTTCCAACCCTAACAAAAGCACAGTCCACATCGTACGCCTACGTACCTAAAAAAACTTCAACCAATAAAAACGGCAAAGAAACGAAGCAAACAACTCCATTGGTCAATCACTTGAAGTTCACGTGCAAAACAGAAATTGCGCCAAAATCAAGTGAGCCACTTTTTGAAATTCAAACGATATAAAAATAAACGTAGACAGCCCCAGACAGTCAGTCTCACGAATTCGCAGAGTACTTTCCAATATACTCCACGCCACTACGAACCAATTTTGCCGCGCACGAAGATACATCGCTGACTCATATTCGATCATTCATTAATCAACTCTGTGAACACTTTTCTCAACTTTGCTTATGTACAGTGAATTAAATTCACCACTAAACATCAACGAACATACAAAATTACGAAAACATCAACTACGTTTAAGGGTAGATCACTCTAAAACTCTCTTTTCAAAAAACTTATAATTCACAATTACAATTAAACAAACAAATAGACAGCGAATCAACGAACAATATCAACAAAGAGACATTCACAAATCTAACAATTACATACACATTTCGTCCACACGACACACACTGATTATCCAATCTGTTATTGTATGTTGCATTGATTTTTAAATTGCACATGTCTCGTTTTTAATTGCATTTTGAAGTTCGTTTATTTATTTGTTTAGGATGCAGCAAGACACGCACCCAACTCAAAATTCCTTCTGATTCTTTCTCAAATAATTAAAAACTCTGCACGTCCCCAACAAAATTGGCGACCCCGACGTTCCACCAACAAAAATTGATCACCCCGACGTTCACATAAAAAAATACAAACGAAAACCCATCGCCAATAAAATTGGCAACTCAGACGTACCACCAACAAAAATTGGTAAACCCGACGTTCCAAAAACAAAATTGACGACCACGACGTTAAAAAAAAAACAAAAAAAACATTCGCCATCAATAACAAATTGATGACTCCGGCGTTCATATAGTAAAACCATCGACAACAAAATTACTGACCACGAGGTTCGATGTTTAGCGCTATCAACAAAATAGGATAACCCGACGTTCAAAAAAAAAAAAAAAAAAAAAAATTCCATAATCCTAACGAACAAAACCAAATTAGGGGTAATTCCAAACGCGCGGGAAGAAAATAAATTGTCACGTGTTCGAAACAGCAGACCAAAAATACAGAAACAAGAAAAGTTAACATCATAACTGGCTGATCCAGTTCCTATAACAGAAACGGCCATCAGACTGGAAATGCCTGTTTTTAACTCAAATGTGAAGACCTGGTTGTTACAATTGGACGCGATATTCCAGGCCAGACATATAACCTCACAACAATCAAAATTCGCGGAAGTGGTGGAGAAACTACCTGCAGAGGTAGCGGCTGAAGTAGCCGACATATTAACCTCTTTACCCATAGAAAAACCATACGAAACTCTCAAACAAGCAATACTACACAGATCTGGTTTTTCAGAAGAAAGAAAGATACGAGACCTTTTAACGAACGTTACGATTGGAGATGCGAAACCATCTCAACTACTACGGCGAATGCAACAACTGTTGGGTGATAACGACATATCAACCACAGTATTCCGCCAAGTGTGGCTAGATAAACTACCAGCAGACATAGTACGAATTTTAGCCGCTTTAGCCGACACTACACCGATAAGACACATTTCCGCAACGGAGATAGTGGATGGCCTTGTGCCAGATGTTAACCGACAGATACAAAAATTGTCTTCGGAACTGCAAGAAATATCTATACAATTACGTGATTTACAGAAATCACATACAAGTCGACGTGATAATTCTACGAAACACAACAAACATAATTCAAGATCAACGTCTCGGCATAAATATCAACAACGACGAGATCGTTATCAACACGCAAATTGTTGGTACCACGAGAACTTTGGCGCGCGCGCGAAGAAATGTAGACACCCATGTTCATATAGGAAGTCATCCCCGAGTAATCAAGCGGGAAACGGACACGCTGGCACCCAGTAGAGACGTTGGATGCCAGACATTTAAAGACTAATCGTCTCTTCTACATTCATGACAGAACGAGCGGGTTAAATTTTTTAGTCGATACCGGTGCTCAGATAAGTGTCCTGCCTCAAAAGAATTGCAACAAACAAATTCTAGCCAAGCACACATCTTTTAAGTTGCAAGCCGCTAATGGCACACCTATCACTACTTACGGTGAACGAACTTTAACACTGGACATAGTTCTTAGAAGAGAACTCACATGGACCTTTATTATCGCAGATGTCTCAATGCCAATATTAGGAGCAGATTTCCTAACGCATTACAAATTATCAGTTGAACTAGCATCACAAACCTTAACAGACACGAGCACAAATATCCAACGCTGCGGTTTTATTTCCAAATATTCAACAATCGGTCTGACAACTATTATACCTACAGCCAATGGCTACGACGAGATAATACGTTAGTACCAATCACTACTATCACCGTCAACACACAACGAACCTGTGAAACATCATGCCACACATAGTATCAAGACCACAGGACCCCCAGTTCATTCTCAACCACGCAGACTTCATCCTACCAAACTGAAAATAGCCCGTGACGAATTTAATAACATGATCAAACTTGGCGTGATCCGTCCTTCAGCCAGTCTTTATGCCAGCCGTCTATATATGGTTACTAAAGCTGACTCAGTTAGTTGGCGTCCGTGCGGCGACTATAGATTATTAAACGCCCAGACTGTTCCGGATAAATACCCGATACCACATATAAAGGATTTCGCCCTTTCATTGGAAGGTGCCAAAGTTTTTACCAAGCTTGATCTCAAAAAAACGTATTATCAGATTCCTATCGAAGAAAACGACATTCCGAAAACTGCCATTACTACGCCTTTTGGACTTTTCGAGTTCACGAGAATGCCTTTTGGATTGCGTAACGCGGCACAATCTTTTCAGAGGCTAATTGACGAAGTACTACGCGGAATGCCTTACACATACGCATATATTGATGACGTACTGATAGCAAGCAAATCTCATGCAGAACATCATGAACACCTACACGCGGTTTTGAAACGACTACAACATTATGGATTAAAACTGAACATTGACAAGTGTGTTTTTGCAGTGCCGAAGTTAACTTTTCTCGGACATATTATAGACCAGCAGGGATTGTCCCCCTTGGACCAAAAAATAACAGCAATCACTAATTACCCCCACCTTCTACGTTGAAGCAATTGAGGAGATTTTTGGGGATGGTAAATTATTACCGACAGTTTATCCCAAATTGTGCGTCAATTTTACTACCGCTAACGAATATATTGTCTCTACGTAATAAAAAAAATTCACAGATTTCGCTATCAAAAGACGAACTACAATCTTTTCACAACGCAAAAGAAGCACTACAAAAATGTACCAAGTTAACATATATTGATTCATCAGAAAAATCTAATCTCACCTTGACGACGGATGCATCAGCTGACACGATTGGCGCCGTACTACATCAAATTACTGATGGCATAGAAACACCCTTATCTTTTTTCTCACTAAAGCTAAATGCTACACAGAGAAAATATAGCATTTTTTCGAGGGAATTACTTGCTGTATATTTGGCAATACGGCATTACCGAGGGAAGAGATTTTATAATTCTTACGGACCACAAACCGCTAACGTACGCATTGCACGCAAAAATCCGAGAGATATTCGATATTTAGACTATATTTGCCAATTTACATCAAACATTCGATACGTAAAGGGTCAACATAATACTGTTGCGGACGCACTATCAAGACCTACACTCAACGCAATACAATCATCTCCACTCGAATTTGACACGCTTGCTGAAGAACAATTGAATGACGATACACTCCCTTCAGTACAGGCAGATACCTCGCTAAAATTAGAAAGACGTCCATTACCTTTCACTGACAAACTTGTTTATTGCGATACTTCAACAGGTAACCCTCGACCCTACCTACCTCCATCGAGGAGAAAGATAATTTTCGAATACTTCCATTCACCAGCTCACTCTGGAGCGAAGGCCACGCTGCGGACCATATCCGACAGATTCGTCTGGCCCGGTATGGCTTCAGACGTGAAACAGTGGTCCCGCACGTGCCAACGTTGCCAGGCAACGAAGATAAATCGCCACACTAGAGCGCCATCGTCAAGTTTTGCGGCTCCTGATGGTCGTTTTACCCATATACACGCCGATTTAGTGGGTCCACTTGACAGAATAAACGGACACGAATACATCCTGACGATTATAGATCGCTTCACGCGATGGCCGGTGGCTGTACCGCTAACAACGATAACGGCAGAAGCGGTAGCCAACGCTATTTTCCAAAATTGGATCTCCATATTCGGATGTCCTGCGATTATTACAACCGACAGAGGACCTCAATTCCAGTCGACTCTATTTACCGAATTTGTCAATTTACTGGGTATCAAACATATTTCTACTACGGCATACCATCCCTGCAGCAATGGACTAGTAGAACGTTTCCACCGACAGCTCAAGTACGCATTAACAGCGTCTACCAGCGCTCGTACGTGGGTAGACAAGCTACCATTTGTAATGCTTGCGCTACGTAATACAATTAAACTAGACCTGAAATGCACTAGTGCGGAGTTAGTATTCGGAAAACCAACAACCCTACCAGGACAAATTTTCCACAACGTAACGAATTCTACTCCTACCAATTATTTTGTGGCCGACGTCAAGAAAAAAATAATATATACATAATATATACGCCCACACGGGTTTGTAAAAAAACATTCTACGTGCCAACGGACTTACATTCCACAGAATACGTTTTCCTGCGTCGAGACGCAGTACGAAAATCTTTAACACCGAATTATACAGGTCCACATCGGGTGATATCCAGAACACCAAAATATTTCATTATTGACGTTGCTGGTAAGCAAAATACTGTCAGCATCGACAGACTTAAACCAGCATACGTACAGTGCGACGACGTAAATCAAACACCACCAAAAACGACAACATCAGAACAACCAAATACTCAGAAACGACAACAGATATGTCTCCATCAACGCAGTCTACTCGCACGAAATCCGGCAGACATGTTCATTGGCCAACTAAATTTCGAACATATATAACATATTAATGCCAATTGATTATAGCATTAATCTAGGGGGAGGTATTGTGGACTCGTCCAATATCCTTACCTTTCCAACCCTAACAAAAGCACAGTCCACATCGTACGCCTACGTACCTAACAAACTTCAACCAATAAAAACGGCAAGAAACGAAGCAAACAACCCCATTGGTCAATCACTTGAATTTCACGTGCAAAACAGAAATTGCTCCAAAATCAAGTGAGCCACTTTTGGAAATTCAAACGATATAAAAATAAACGTAGACAGCCCCAGACAGTCAGTCTCACAAATTCGCCTTGACTTTTTGTCGTCATTTTTTGACCGGTGCTGACTCCTCTTTAACGCTCGAATCTTTGTTGTTTGAAATTTACCCGTTTGGTATTTAGAACTTCATTTTCGTTAAGTTTGTTTATTTTATTTTTACATTTTTGCGACCTTATTGAAAAACGTTTTTTGATTTTTTCTTTCTTTTCTCCATTTTATTTCCCCCATCCCAGCCTTATTTTTTTTTCTTTTTATTCTAGTTTTCCTATTTGATTTTAATTTTTACTCCCTTTAATTTTTTTTTTTTTTTGCTCGTATTTCTTTTTCTTTTTATTCCAGTTTTCCTTTTTGATTTTCGTGTTTTTTACCCCTGTAATTCCCGCAGTTTTTTCTTTGTTTTTTTTTTAATTCTCATTTCTATCCCTTCTAATTTTCTCTTTTTTTTTTTAATTTATTCTGTGTCTCGTTTTAATTAATTTATATATTTAATTGTTTC
The DNA here is from genome assembly GCA_903632075.3 of Acanthosepion pharaonis. NCBI lineage: Eukaryota > Metazoa > Mollusca > Cephalopoda > Sepiida > Sepiidae > Acanthosepion > Acanthosepion pharaonis. Next base: position 70,860 of record CAHIKZ030002971.1, read on the forward strand.
TTTCTAACTTTTTAATTTTTACGTGTTTTTTCTTTATAACCGTTGTATTGTCCAATTTATTTGTTTATTTTCTTTTGTTGGTTCGACTCGCTTAGGGTCGGCCATTTTGAATTTTGTGTCTAGCTTCGTCTGTCCTCGGTGCGTATTTTTTTTGTTTAATGACGTCGGCCATTTTGATTTTTTGTAACTAGCTTTGTGTTATTGTTTCGTAATTTTTTGTTGACGTCGGCCATTTTGATTTTTTTTTTTAGCTTCGGCTTTTGTTGAAGTTTTTTCGATTTTATTGTCTAACGTTTTTTATTTTATGTTTTATTTTCTTTTGCGTGTTTTTCCTTTTATTGTTTCGCCTTTAGGCAATATTTATATTTTATTGTTTTTTTGTTATACGTGTTTTTTCTCGTCATGTAATTTTTGTGTGCATAATTATTGTCTCGCTTTTGGGTGAGCTTGTTTTTGATTTAATTTATTTTTGTTTAACTATCCCCCCCTTTTTTTTTTCACCCTTCCCCTTCTTAAAAAATGGATAAGAAGGAAAAAAAAATCACCTTCTTTTTCTGGTAATTAAAAAAAAAAACTTTGGCTGACTATGGAAATCAATAAGAAAACATTTATTCAACCCCCAAAGCCCCCCCCGCCTGATAAAGACAGTTTGGAGGATTATCCAGCCCTTGTTTCTACTTCCTCTAATGAGGATGATGGTACTGGGTTTAAAGAAAATACAGAGAGTATGGAGGCCAATAATGGCCAACTCAGCAAAGATCAAAAAACTATGGTGGCCGATAATGGCCAAAATTCAGAAAAAAAGATGGTGGCCGAAAATAACCCTCAAGACAAGACCGAGGCCGGGGACTCACCCTGTTGTTGGAAGACCCCTCCTAAATGTATTATTGATATCGCGGAGTTCCTGGAGCGTGCCAAGAGTTACGTACACCTTATGGTAGAAGGTGGACTCTTGGAGGATCCAGTGGAATTAAAGAAGATCGAAAAGAGAATAGTGTCAGTTTTTGTCGTCGACAAGCGTTCGCGCAAAATTTGTCGTTCGACTAAAGACAGTGTTGAAAGCACTGGATTCCTTCGGGTTTAAGCCCCTCCGAATCGTTAAGGAAAGGGATTATTTTTCATGTGGGACGTGCTGCTACCCACAGCCGAAGACTGCGTAAGAGCCTCATGCAGAGAACTAATAACCAAAGATTTGATTCTTCGAACCGAATACGAAGGCCGGCGAAAGACCAGCGCAGCAGTATTTGAGGTCCCTCCTCAGGTTATCGGAGAGCACCTGGCGGCAGGACGAGTGCAGAATATCCCCTTTACAGGCGGAAAAAGCGCGGGACTATGGCAATAGATTAAAAGTACTAAAATATTTATTATCTATGAAGCAGTTCGCAGATAAAAACATTGAAGACCCGGAGAACTTTCCAGCGGCAAAAGGGAAATCAGTATTAAGAACTGGGACGGGGCGAAGCGAGCTTGGGCTATGCTCGATGAAGCTTTAGCAGCTTTCAAAATGTCCCCGCCGATTGCAATTCATGATAGTGAAAAATTAAAGAAAATGAAAATATTTGCAGTGGGAGGGTCATGTTTTTTGTTCACCCCTCTATATATAGAGCATTAAACTGACGTTTCCTTGGGATATTGGCGGTATCTCCCAAGACGGCACCATCAACACTGAGATGGGCCATGGATCTATGGGAGAGGCTGTCAGTATCCTTACCCCGGCCATGTTTAATTCAGGTAAGCAACCCTAATCGGATTTCTCGATGGCTCTCTGGTTAGCTACTTTAAATGTGCGGGGCCAGAGGTCCGAGTCTCGCAGGGTGAGGCTCTCTCATGACCTTCAGCGCCTCGGGGTGAATGTTTGTTGTGTGCAAGAGACCCGTTTTTCTTCTCATGACCGTGAGGATATACTGTCTAAGGGGTTCGCCCTTTATTCAGCATATTTTGATGGTCGTTCAAGGGGTGTCTCTTGGCTAGTGAGCAGGTCTTTGAAGGCTGCATGTACCCTTGTCTTCGCAGATCCGGCGGGCAGGCTTTGTGTGCTGGATGTTACTATAAAGGATAAGGCTTTACGTCTCATTGGGGTTTATGCGCCCAATAGCCATGCTGAGCGGCCTGCTTTGTTTCGGCAGATCGAGCCGTTTTTGACGACTTCTCGTCGGGTAGTCTTCTTGGGGATTGGAATGCCGTCCTTGATCGATATAGATCGTATAGGGCATAAACCGGGTACTAAAAATCCTGATGTGAAGGCATTTCGGGACTTTATCGGCAGGTGTGATCTTGTCGATAAGTACCGGAATGAGCACCCTCAGGAGGTAGCATGGACTTGGACAAATAGTGGCAACTCGGCTCCTGGCACGCTTGCGAGCTACCTGGACCGAGTCTTAGTTAAGGGAGTCGATGTAGGGCTCTTAGGGTGTCCAAGTTTCCACTATATAGTTTATACGGATCATAGGCTTGTCCGGGTCCGTGTAAATTAGATAACAAAGGGTTAGAATGGCTGGTTACTGGAAATTTAACTGTTCATTATTTGGTGAGCAGGATTTCCGGGACCAGCTGCTAAAATGATTCAGAGGAATTGACGGGGCGGTTGAGACAAAACGCCTGGTGGGGCAAATTAAAATCCAAAATTAGAACGTTTGCTGCCGATTTTAGTCGTCGACTCTATCTAGATAGATTAGCGGCGCAAACGGTTTTACAAAGAAAAGGTTGATCGGGCCGTGAAATCCCGTGTTAATGGGGATATAGCCATAGCTAAGGCAGAGTTGTCCTCCTTGAACATTAAGAAGGATCAAGCTCTGGTAGTTAGGGCTAGGCTAAAAAGAATGTCTTCTGAGGTGACGAACATGGCCGCTGAACTGCGTGCAGAGGAGGATCGGAACGCGTCTAGGCGACATATAGCGGGCGTCACATTGCCGGATAAGCGGACCGTGACTACAAACGCGGGCATATGCGAGACCTTTCGGGATTACTTTCAGGATCTTTTCACCAGGGAGACCGGTCTGAGCTCTGCTCAGTTCGACGCCTATTTGGCTGACTTTCCCTGCCTTGAGAGGCAGCTGAAGCGGCTAGGTGCGAGGGTCCCATTACAGAGTCGGAAATCTGGGAAGCGCTGAAGCAGTTTGGCCTGGATAAGTCTCCGGTACTAGATGGACAGAAACGAAGTGTACTGTTGAGGCTGTCGCCCGTTTTTGTTCCTTTGCTGGAACTGATTTTTAACCACTGGATGAAGCAGGGTCTTTACCTCGACGCTTCATCAGGGGTGAGCAAAGTTGTTGCGTAAGGAAAAGAACGGTGGGGATGGGTTAGGGAATTTTCGCCCTTTAACGATGTTAAATACTGACTTAAAGATTTTGGCGAAGATCTTTGCCAACCGTTTGCAGCTTGTCCTGTCTCGTCTGACAAAACAAAGAACAGATGGGTGCTGTAAAAAGGGCAGGACTATTCAGGATAACCTTCATATGGTAGGCTTGATCTTAGAACAAGTCGACAGTGAAGCCGCGTTGATCAATTTAGATCAAAAAAGGCCTTCGATAGGGTTGACCATCGGTTTCTGGAGGCTGTCCTTTCGGCGGCCGGTTTCGGAGCCGACTTTCGCTCCTGGATCCGACTTTTTGTATGCGTCCCCGGTGCGCTGGTGGAAGTGAATGGGGTGAGATCGTAACCTTTCGTATTGTCTCGCTCCATTCGTCAAGGTTGTCCGCTTTCGCCTCTGCTTTACGTTCTTGCTTTGGAACCATTCCTTCGCAAGTTAAAGGCGAATCCGTTCCTGCGCGGAATCCCCCTGCATGGAAGAAAAAACCTCAGCCAGGCATTGCCTATGCTGACGACGTTTCGGCTCTTGTGTCGAGCAGAGTCGAGATTGAAAAAGTCAACAAACAGATCAACTGGGTATGAGATGGTGACAGTAAATCAAGATCAACCGCGATAAGTCTATGGGCTTCGGTTGGGTGCGTTGAAGGGAAAAACTCTTGGACCTTTCCTCTGGACGGATGTCTTCTTCAAGCACTCGGCGTCTGGTTCGGTCCTGATCTCCAGTTGGAAATGAACTGGTCGGAACACAAGGGAAGGCCGAGATGTCGGTTAACTGTGGTCTCGGACGGAAGGACACATGTATGTGTTTCTTCATATATCCGATTCTCCTGTACAAATATCTTTTATATATATTTATTATGCCAGACTAATTTTATTATATAGGATTTATTCTCTTTCTTGTGGAGATATATATCCCATATGGTATCATACGAGGTATATTGCCTTCATCCCTCTGAGGGCGGTCTACATATATTTTACAAATATATTGAGATTCATCAATATAGATAGCAAAAAATTTCTAGACCGAATGTGTCGCGGGTCGGATGAGGAGGGTGCCTTTTGGAAAGAAGACGTCCAGAAACATTTTTTCCGTCCCTGAGAAGTGTGCACTCGTGCGAAGAAGAGGCCGGCTGTACACCACGTGCCGAACCTCCTTCTATCGTGAATGTCGTCGCGTCTGAAGTGTTACGGGCTTCGGATGTCCTCTCCAACTCCCAGGCGTTGTCTCAAGGCATTATATCAGTTATTATCCGTACAAGATGATCTAATTGGCGAGCTCGGTCTTACGAAGCAGGAGGCTCGCTCGATATGGCCTTTGGGGCCTGGGTTGAAATGCCCTCAAAACGATGAGGCATCACTCACCTGGCTGGTGATTCGTGAAGCCCTCTGGGTCGGCAATAGACTTTGTTCAGCAGGCTTGGCGAAATATCCAAACTGTCGTCGCTGTGCGGGGGAAGTCGAGACCATTGGTCACGCCTTCTTTCAGTGCAAGGCGGTAGTGTCGTTGTGCAAGTTTGTTGAAGGCCTCGTGGTTCGCATGCTGCAGGGAAAGTTTTTTGTCCTGGAAGCCAGTTCTGTTTGTAGCAATGTGGTGCCGCAGATGACGAAGGCTGAACACTGTGTTCTGTTGCTTGCTAGGGGTTATGAGAGTCGTGATTTTGACGACGCGTCAGAAGGGATTCTATGAGGGCGAGAAGTTCACTTCTTCCCAACTGATCTTGTTCTTTAAGCATCAGTTTAAAGTTAAGATCAGGACGGAAAGGCGGCGGCTCTCCTCATCAGAATTCAACAAAAGGTGGGTGAATCTTGCGCGTATGTGCCGAGTAAAAGGGGCTGACCTTGAGTGGCATTTGGATGCCGGTTAGGCATTAGGATATTGTTTTCCTGGGTTCAACATAGGCAACCCATCCCGAAACTAGGTTAGCTTAGGTCTGGTTTTTTGATTTTTAGTTTTTCTTCTTTTCAGTAAACTTAGCTAGGGTGTGTTTCTGCTCATTGGTCCCTCTTATTTCTGTCCCCATTTTTTCTTCCTTTAGTTTAACTCCCCATCCCCTCCCTCGTTTAGGTGGTCAGTGATGTCAGTTCTCTGGTGGATGTGGGGCGCCTTTCGTTTCGTGTGTGTGTTTTTTCGTATTTGTTGTTGTGTATGAATGAGTGTGTGCTTGTGTGAATGCTTGGGAAGAATGAGTGTGGCCTTATTTTCATAAGTCCCGCATCGATTTCGTCCGGTTAACTGATATTTCTGCCACATTCAAAAGTTTGTGGGGGTTTTTATTACTAACACTATTTTTGTTTGGTTTCTTGTAATTAATTTTTGTCATTTTGTATATATTCATTGGGGTTGCTTTTTAAAATTGTTGTTTTTATGCCCCCCCCCCCCAGACAATACTTGTACATAAGGGGAGTATTTAGGATTTTCATTGAGTCAAAGAGGCATTTTGGTGAACGTAGTAAGGAAGGTACAGATAAATGTGTTGTTTTGGTGAAAGGAATATTGTTTTGTATGATAGGGTCAGTGGTTGTGGCTAGCTAAGTTTTAGTTTAAGTCAAGTGATGAGCGTCCTTTCCCCCTGCCCCCTTTTTTGGCCATGTGCCACATTTGTTGTAATTACAGCAATAAATATTAGTCTCACGAATTCGCAGAGTACTTTCCAATATACTCCACGCCACTACGAACCACAATTTTGCCGCGCACGAAGATACATCGCTGACTCATATTCGATCATTCATTAATCAACTCTGTGAACACTTTTCTCAACTTTGCTTATGTACAGTGAATTAAATTCACTACTTTAAAATAAGTAAACATCAACGAACATACAAAATTACGAAAACATCAACTACGTTTAAGGGTAGATCACTCTAAAAAACTCTTTTCAAAAGACACTTATAATTCACAATTACAATTATTGACACAAACAAATAGACAGCGAATCAACGAACAATATCAACAAAGAGACATTCACAAATCTAACAATTACATACACATTTCGTCCACACGACACACACTGATTATCCAATCTGTATTGTATGTTGCATTGATTTCTAAATTGCACATGTCTCGTTTTTAATTGCATTTTGAAGTTCGTTTTTGTTTAGGATGCAGCAAGACACGCACCCAACTCAAAATTCCTTCTGATTCTTTCTCAAATAATTAACAACTCTGCACGTCCCCAACAAGGGGACTATTTAGGATTTTCATCGAGACGAAGAGGTATTTTGGTGGATGTAGTATTGTTGGGACTTTTGGTTCATTTAATTAATCAGAAGGATTTTGTTCGGATCGGTTGTGTGTCTAAACCTTGTCCCAAACAAATATATAACAAACATGAGATTTCAAACAAAGTAAAAACGAGACATTTATAGATCGAAACAAATAAAACATTTATATACAATTACATATTTACAAACAAGGTTAATATTTGTATTGTTGCGTGCGTTAATTGTATATGTTGCTGAAATGTTGGATGTCTCTGTGTCGTTATGTTTGTTATTTTGTGTTTGTGTTGAAATATATAATAAGAGTTTTTTGGTAAAGTTTGCTAAAGTAGTCTACCTTTGAACGTGTCTGTGTTTGTTTTCGTGATTCGTATTTCTTATTTTTAGTAATGAATAAATCAATGTGCATAAGAAATATTGTTCAAAGTTTCGATAGTTGTTCGTTGAGTGTTTCAGGTGAGTCAGTTGAAGTTCGTCAAAAATGCGCGGTAAAATTCTGTTTTGAATGTCGTGGATTAATTAGGCAATCGATCGGCGAGTTCGCTAGACTGAGATATTCAGTCACCCACCCACGAGGGTGTCATGCGGCACAAGGCTTTTTTAATGTGGGCATTCCTTGAGCCATTAGGCTCAGCCAAAAATAGCCCATTTGAACCCGTATAAACGGGTTCAGGGCCGATTTAACCTCCCCGAAGGAGACTTCGCCCTTCGGCGTAGCCCTCCTTCGGGTTCCCCTCCGTCCGGAGACAGAGAGTTGAACCGTGCAGTCGCTCAAAAGTGAGCTGGACTGAGATATTCAGTCACCCACCCACGAGGGTGTCATGCGGCACAAGGCCTTTTTTAATGTGGGCATTCCCGAGCCATTAGGCTCAGCCAAAAATAGCCATTTGAACCCGTATAAACGGGTTCAGGGTCATTTAACCTCCCCGAAGGAGACTTCGCCCTTCGGCGTCGGGTTTCTTTCCTCCGGAGACAGAGAGTTGAACCGTGCAGTCGCTCAAAAGTGAGCTAGACTGAGATATTCAGTCACCCACCCACGAGGGTGCACAAGGCCTTTTTAATGTGGGCATTTGAGCCATTAGGCTCAGCCAAAAAAATAGCCATTTTGAACCCGTATAAACGGGTTCAGGGCCGATTAACCTTGAAGGAGACTTCGCCCTTCGGCGTAGCCTCCTTTCGGGGTTCCTCCGTCCGGAGACAGAGAGTTGAACCGTGCAGTCGCTCAAAAAAGTGAGCTAGACTGAGATATTCAGTCACCCACCCACGAGGGTGTCATGCGGCACAAGGCCTTTTTTAATGTGGGCATTCCTGAGCCAGTTAGGCTCAGCCAAAAAATGGCCATTTGAACCCGTATAAACGGGTTCAGGGCCGAGTTTAACCTCCCCGAAGGAGACTTCGCCCTTCGGCGTAGCCTCCTTCGGGTTCCTTCCGTCCGGAGACAGAGAGTTGAACCGTGCAGTCGCTCAAAAAGTGAGCTGGACTGAGATATTCAGTCACCCACCCACGAGGGTGTCATGCGGCACAAGGCCTTTTTTAATGTGGGCATTCCCGAGCCATTAGGCTCAGCCAAAAATTATCCATTTGAACCCGTATAAACGGGTTCAGGGCTGGTTTAACCTCCCCGAAGGAGACTTCGCCCTTCGGCGTAGCCTCCTTCGGGTTCCTCTCCGTCCGGAGACAGAGAGTTGAACCGTGCAGTCGCTCAAAAAGTGAGCTCGACTGAGATATTCAGTCACCCACCCACGAGGGTGTCATGCGGCACAAGGCCTTTTTAATGTGGGCATTCCTGAGCCCATTAGGCTCAGCCAAAAATAGCCCATTTGAACCCGTATAAACGGGTTCAGGGCCAGTTTAACCTCCCGAAGGAGACTTCGCCCTTCGGCGTAGCCTCCTTCGGGTTCCTCTCCGTCCGGAGACAGAGAGTTGAACCGTGCAGTCGCTCAAAAGTGAGCTAGACTGAGATATTCAGTCACCCACCCACGAGGGTGTCATGCGGCACAAGGCCTTTTTTAATGTGGGCATTCCCGAGCCAGTTTTCAGCCAAAAAAATAGGCCCATTTGAACCCGTATAAACGGGTTCAGGGCCAGTTAACCTCCCCGAAGGAGCCCTTCGGCGTAGCCTCCTTCGGGTTCCTCTCCGTCCGGAGACAGAGAGTTGAACCGTGCAGTCGCTCAAAAAGTGAGCTGGACTGAGATATTCAGACCCACCCACGAGGGTGGTATAAGGCCTTTTTTTGTGGGCATTCCCAGGGCTCAGCCAAAAAATAGCCCATTTGAACCCGTATAAACGGGTTCAGGAAGTTTAACCTCCCCGAAGGAGACTTCGCCCTTCGGCGTAGCCTCCTTCGGGTTCCTTTCCGTCCGGAGACAGAGAGTTGAACCGTGCAGTCGCTCAAAAAAGTGAGCTGGACTGAGATATTCAGTCACCCACCCACGAGGGTGTCATGCGGCACAAGGCCTTTTTAATGTGGGCATTCCTGAGCCATTGGGCTCAGCCAAAAAATAGCCCATTTGAACCCGTATAAACGGGTTCAGGGCCGATTTAACCTCCCCGAAGGAGACTTCGCCCTTCGGCGTAGCCTCCTTCGGGAACCGTCCGGAGACAGAGAGTTGAACCGTGCAGTCGCTCAAAAGTGAGCTGGACTGAGATATTCAGTCACCCACCCACGAGGGGTGTCATGCGGAAGGCCTTTTTAATGTGGGCATTCCCGAGCCATTAGGCTCAGCCAAAAAATAGCCCATTTGAACCCGTATAAACGGGTTCAGGGCTGAGTTTAACCTCCCGAAGGAGACTTCGCCCTTCGGCGTAGCCTCCTTCGGGTTCCCCGTCCGGAGACAGAGAGTTGAACCGTGCAGTCGCTCAAAAGTGAGCTGGACTGAGATTCAGTCACCCACCCACGAGGGTGTCATGCGGCACAAGGCTTTTTTAATGTGGGCATTCCTGAGCCATTAGGCTCAGCCAAAAATAGCCCATTTGAACCCGTATAAACGGGTTCAGGCCCATTTAACCTCCCCGAAGGAGACTTCGCCCTTCGGCGTAGCCTCCTTCGGGTTCTTCCGTCCGGAGACAGAGAGTTGAACCGTGCAGTCGCTCAAAAAGTGAGCTGGACTGAGATATTCAGTCACCCACCCACGAGGGTGTCATGCGGCACAAGGCCTTTTTTTAATTGGGCATTCCCGAGCCATTAGGCTCAGCCAAAAATAGCCCATTTGAACCCGTATAAACGGGTTCAGGGCCGGACCTAACCTCCCCGAAGGAGACTTCGCCCCTTCGGCGTAGCCTCCTCGGGTTCCTCTCCGTCCGGAGACAGAGAGTTGAACGTGCAGTCGCTCAAAAAAGTGAGCTGGACTGAGATATTCAGTCACCCACCCACGAGGGTGGACGGCACAAGGCCTTTTTTAATGTGGGCATTCCTGAGCCATTAGGCTCAGCTTTTTTCCATTTGAACCCGTATAAACGGGTTCAGGGCCGAACCTCCCGAAGGGGTCGGGTTTCCGGAGACAGAAGTTGAACCGTGGTCGCTCAAAAGATATTTTTTTCTCCTTTTATAACCTTTTGGGTTTTCGAAAGTGGCTCAAGATATTTTGGCGCAATTCTTGCTTTCTACCAATAGAATTGCTTGATTCGATTCTTTGCATTTTATTGGTTGAGCGTTATCTGCGCGTAGGCGTATAATATGGATTATGCTTTTTTTAAGGTTGGAGAAGGTTAGAAAATTAGAAGAGTCCACAGTATGAAAGGTATGGATAATTGTGTTGTTTTGGTGATAGGAATATTGTTTTGCATGATAGGGTCAGCTAGCTAAGTTTTATAAGACAAGTGATGACCGTCCTTTTTCCCCCAACCACCTTTTGGCCTTGTGCCACTTTTGTTGTATTTGCGACAATAAATATTGTAGCGGTTCAATTCTCTGAATATACGACACGGCGCTATATTACTTACAACATTTTAATTCTTAGTTATTACTCATTCGAGTAATCTTATTAACTTCTATTAATATCACTTGTGCACATTACATCTTTTCACACTCACAGACTGTGGAATTATTGTTCATTGAGCTAAGAACATTAATTGAACTTTATAATTAATTAACATTTAATATTGTAACTCAACATTACTTAACTGCATTCACCCTTTTTATTACAGACAAAAGGGAAGTAACTTTTTCATGCTTATTGTTGATGTTTGTATATTGTTATAATACAAATATTTAATGTTCATGGAGCTTGACTTATTTCTCTCATATATTCTGTGCATATTTCATGTGGAGTGTTGTTTATAAGAACACAGCTTTCCTTCTTGATTGCTATTACATTTCACGGTGACCCTAGCCAACATATCTTACAACACCACAACAGTAGGTCCCCTTTGAGAGGGTGCGGTATTATGGTGTATGGAGGATTGATTGGTGATGGGCGAGTTTTTGTGGTTAATGGGCAAATAAATTGTAATAAGTGAATGGGTCGTGAATCGGATTAGCTAGGTATACTATAGTCAATTAAGACCAGCCTCAACCCCTCCCCTTTATCGGCCTTGTGCCAGAATTGTATTTTTATACAATAAATATCGTCAGTCATCAAATTTCAAGAAATCCATACAAACTCCACGCTGTTCAATTTACTGACTCGCAACCACTTAGTTTCTCAAACTCAACGCATCATTTAAATAACCATTGTCAACGCAGCATTTAAATAACCATTCATCACCTACATTTGACTTAAAGAGTGAACACTTTCACTACGTCAAAGTAATTGTACATTCATCAATTTTTAGCCTATCAGTTAGGCAAACTGTTAGTTAGCAACTTTAATTCTGACTCATAAATAACACACACAAACACACACTAACAGTTGAACAATACATTTTGATATTTTACTACGCAGAAACAAAAATTATTTTAATTTTAATAACAAGCTAAAAGCATCAGCATTTACTTACCACAATTCTGCACGAACATTCTTCACAACATTATCTCAATTAACAAACCAACAAAAATTCTGTTTATCTTATTTGCATGTGTATTTAAAAATCTCTTTTTGATCTCTAATCACGTTGTTCAGTCATTCCTTGCTATGCAATTGTCCTTATGTTCTTTGTGCAATCTATTTGTTGTGGGATAATCCAAATCGCAAACACGCATAACTTTCACCTTATAAAAATTTACCTTCTGATACATCTCATTCAGCTTACGACCCGCAACATCTTCAAGAAAAATTACAAAGAAATGAGGCTACTTTTTAATAAAAAAAAAATAAAATAAAAAAGAAAATACAAGGACTCTACTTTAACGTAGATAAATCGATTTTATTTGCTTGAAAACAATAGTAATTAAATAAATATTTATTTAAAAATATTGCAGGGTGAGCTTGCTTAGCCCCCTCCTCCCATTCAGAAATTACGGCCCTGATATTGTTGCAGTGGGGTTTTATTTGGACTGGAACCCATGATGTTTTTAGTTACTTATTTAAACGTTTGGGGTTGGGGTTGGGGTTGGGGTTGGGGTTGGGGTTGGGGTTGGGGTTGGGGTTGGGGTTGGGGTTGGGGTTGGGGTAGCCCCTGCAGAAAGTATGCCCCTGCAGAAAGTATGCCCCTGGTATTGTTGTAGTGGATTTTCTAGTTCCCCATAGTTAATATTAATACTTTTTAAAAAGATATTGGGGAATTAGGCCAGCCCCTCTTCTGCAAGTACCGTACTGGTATTGTTGTAGTGGGGGTTTATCTGGACCCTACGATAGGGGAGGGAGGCTTAGTCCCCAAATGCTCACTCCAGAACGGTCCTAAAATCAATTTTCAATCAACTTTTATTTCATAGTTATCGAATTTTCCTACCTTGTCAAAATTACCGAAGTTTCTGAAATTCATGTACGGTCTCCGATGTGACGTAGTCATATGGGCGATAACTCTGATTTAATTTTGAAAAATTCCTGTGTTTCGTTTTGCTCACTCTCTTTTTTTCTTGTTACTCGGCTGCAACACTGTAAGTTATTAATTTTTATTTTTTAGTAATGCAAATATGTAACACCGCAATAAAAATGAATGATTTTTCTTAAATTTTTTATTTAAGTTATTCAATTTTAAGGTTCTTTCCATCTATAAAAATCCGGTCCCATAACTTATTCTTCGATATATCGTCACTTTAACGATCAATTTCAGTTTGAGGTAAAAAAAATCCTAGATTACTCGCGTATATCTTCAAATTAAAAATTGATTAACTAATTATATTTCTCGTTTTAATTTTGATTCCTGGTGTAAGGTAATTTTATTTTTATTTCATGAAAATATTTTTTTCGCCTTTGTTAAAATAAGAAATGGTCTATCACTAGAGAGTCGTGTTTAAAACCACCGTTCTTACAGCATAACCTAGTCCTTGTATCTTTGAACTGCAAATTACCCGAAATATTTAGGTACTTACAAATCAATTTTTTTTTTTTTTTCAAAAAGAAAGCAAAAAATCATTACCCGCTGTTTTAAAATATTTGCCAAAAATGATTCGATTCAACGAAATTCTCAGTGTTTATGAATTAATTTTTTACCGCAGGTTTTATTAAAAAGTTAATCCAAATTAAAAGAAAAATTAATTTCCTTGTATAAATAAATTTTTGGGTACATTTACTTGTCACTCATCAACTCACTGAACCATCATTATAGACGAAAAATGTAAAAAGTTAACCAACAAATTTCAAAATCCAATTTGTCCTAGAGATTTGTTTCAAAATAAATGAGTAAATTTAAGGATTAATTAACTGGATTTTGTAAACGTAATGCTTACTTTTTTTTGCTAAAATTATAATGATAATAACATTTTATTTACGTACTAGAGTAATCTGAGTGTGATGTCATAGGGCAACAACTGTAATTTTCTACTTTTATCACTGACTTCAAAAACGCGCGAAAAATTTAAAAAAAAAAAAAGCATTAAAGAAATACGAAACACCAGTAGTGCAATAATCAAGAAATTGTTATTTATGTTTAAAAATAATTTATCTTTAACCTTTTATAACTAATAGATTAAAAATATATTTTTATTTAGGTACCTCCACGAGATCACTAAAAAAAATCAATAAAAAGAGCATAGCATGAAAAGAACGGCCTTAAATTTGAAAAGTTTTTTTATCTGCTTAAGTATATATATCATTATTAAGAAGATTAAGTATTTTTTGATTAGTTTTTGAAATTTTTTACTCATTCTTAGCATGTCCAAAATTTTAGTTAAAAATCTTGTTTTTTTTTTGTCAGTGAAATTACTAAAAAAAACTCAATATCAGCCATTTTTTAAAAATTTTGTCAACTAAGTTAAAATCCTAGTTTAAAATTCTTCCAAAAATCAATTATACGCTTTTTAAAACTTATTTGCCGAAAATTAGCAAATTTAAAGATTATTTAATATATTTTGAAAAAAATTTTTGCTTACTTTCTTCGAAGAAAAATGTTGTTTAAAATAAAAAGGAGGTGATCTTAACATCGTTGGCTATTGACAAGTGATGAATGATTGTTATCATCACATAACGTGAGTTTTGAGTTATCATACAGGACATAATTGACGTAACATTTTTTTACATGAAGCAGCTTATGTAGTACCTCGTAATTATTAAAGTAAAAAAAAAAAAAAAAAAACTTTCAGCATTCCAATTTCTTTACTTTTTTGTTTTTTTTATTGCTGTAGCTTACGCCATAAGTTTGTTGATACTATCTGTAGAAATTATAAATACTATAAATAAATTAAAATACAAGTGCTTTACAGCTTTTTGAGGGCAACTATAGCCCCCTAAAGTCAATACAGATCTGCTATAAAACATTTCTATCCCAAGTAAAAATCATCACAAACATATCAAAAGTTATTTTGTTACACTACAGCCAATTTGAACTGAAAAAAAAAAAATTGAAAAATGACTTTTGTCAGGCGTCGCACACATAAGAAAAATACATCGGAAACCACTTTTTTCCTCCCCCTTCAAAAACAAGTCAAATCAAAAAAGATTATTTTCACTCTCCTAAAAAAAAAGTCAACTCGATCAAAAACCGAAAAATTTACCACCTAGTCCATGTTACCGTTGTGGAGCACTTCATTGGTTTAAAGATTGCCAATATCGGTTTAAAACCTGCCCAACTTGTAATAAAGTTGGGCACAAGAGTTCACATTGCAGAACAAATAAAGGAGGAAAAAGCCGGATTAGAATCACAAAAACAGACAAACTGGACATCAAAAATATAAGAAAGTATGTGCAGGTAGAGATACTGAATAAAAAAGTCAGTTTATAGTTAGACTCCGAGTCTGATTTATCAATAATCAACCTACATACTTGGAAAAGATTAAATAAACCAACCATGCTAAAAACCGACAAAATAGCTAGGTCGGTGACCAGTAAAAAAATTAAGTTTGAAGGTGAAATTATCGCGAACGTTACTTTGAACGGAACAACCAAAAAATTAAAAATGTTTTCTGTTAAAAAACACAGACAATCTATTTGACACAGATTGGATGCAGCAGTTCAATCTGTGGGATTTGCCAATTAATACTTTTTGTCAGAAAATAGAAAATCTGACAACAGTCAGATAAACTAAAGAAGGAATTAAAAGAAACCTTCTCAGAGGTCTTTTTGGCTGGCATTGGTAGAAGCAAAAAGATGTCAGCAAAATTTGAGTTAAAAGAGAACACTCAACCAATATTTAAGAAAAAAGTAATGTGCCTTTTGCCTCATTAGAGGAAATAGACAAGGAATTAAACAGACTTATAGAGACTGGAATTTTATCTAAAGTGGAATATAGCCAGTAGTTTATGTGAAGAAGAAGTCTAAGGAAATCCGCATGTGCGCAGATTTTTCTACTGGACTAAACGCAGCACTAGAAGATTATCACTACCCACTTCCAAGCCCGGAAGAAGTTTTTACAAAACTTAATGGAGGCAAGTTCTTTTCAAAAATCGACCTCAGCAAAGCTTATCTCCAGATACCCGTTGAGGAAGAAAGCTCAAAATTACTATGTATAAATACACATAGAAAGTTTGAAAGGCTTGCATTTGGAGTCAAAGTTGCACCAGCCATTTTTCAGCAGGTTATGCTGGGTGGACTTGATTTTTCAACAGCTTACCTAGACAACATATTAATAAACAGTAAAAGCTTGGAACAACACTGGGAACACATCCACAAAGTATTTTCACGAATACAAGACTATGGCTTCAAAATAAAGGAAAGCAAATGTGATTTCTTCATGAAAGAAATTAAATATTTGGGTCACATCATAGACAAAGACAGTAGGAGACCGGACCCAGAAAGGGCCATTGCAATTAAGGACATGCCGGCTCCTGAAAACGTCACAGAGCTACAGAGTTTTTTGGGGTTAGCAAATTGCTATCAAGTGTTTATCCAAAACATGCATAACCTCCGTGCCCCGCTAAACGAGCTTTTATGGAAAGGTAAGGTTTGGGAATGGACACCCGAATGCCAGGAGGCATTCAAGAAAACTATCAAAATCCTAACATCAGATTTATTCCTAACACACTACGACCAGAACCTCGAGATCGTAGTTGCTAGCGACACAAGCTCACATGGAATATGAGCGTGTATCCTTCATAAAATGCCAGATGGAACGCAAAAGCCCATTGCTCACGCATCAATGACCCTGCTCCCAGCGGAAAAAAAACTATTCTCAAATAGAGAAAGAGGCATTATCGATCATTTATGCAGTCACAAAATTTCACCGTTACATACATGGAAGATTTTTCACACCACAAATGGACCATAAACTGCTACTTAGTATTTTCGGGTCAAAAAAAAAATTACTCGGTTATATGGCAAATAGACTGCTGAGGTTGGGGACAATTCTCCTAAATTACAAATTCAAGTTGGAATACCTCCCCTCGAAAAAAAATCAGTCACGCTGACGGACTTTCCAGACTGGTTCCAAGACAGGGAACCCCTAGAATATTCTGGGATCACTTCACTACAAACAGAGGGGGAAATAAAAACTTTATTGTGTAGCACTATAAGAGAACTTCCTGTGACGCTACAAGAAATGAAGGATGAAGCCCGCAATGATGAATTCAGTAGCGTAACAAAAACAAAAATTTCAGAGAAGGACCAACACATATTAGACAGTTTTTCCCTATCTGACGAGGTACTCCTATACAGCAAGAGAGTCGTCATTCCAAAAAACCTACAGAAAAGAATCCTGATGGATTTTCATATTGGGCATCCGGGGAAAAATAGGATGAAAAGTCTAATGCGCAGCTACGTATACTGGCCTAAAATGGACCAAGACATCAAAAATATGGTCAACACATACAAGGGCTGTGCATTGGCGGCAAAAGCATCACCTATCACACATAAACTGTGGCCAAAGATGGACCAACCTTGGTGAAGGATCCTCGTGGACTTTACGGGACCGCTAGAGGGATTCTACTATCTAATTGTAGTAGATAGTTATTCAAAATGGCCAGAAGTGTTCTGAAACAAAAATCCCACTACGGAAGCAACAATAAGCTACCTTCACAAACTATTCGCTTGTTTTGGGGTACTAGATTGCTTGGTCAGTAACAACGGAACTCAATTTACTTCGACCGACTTTAAAGAGTTCTGCGAGATTTTTTGGATGAGACACATTATGACCCCCCCCAATATCACCCGAGGTCAAATGGTCAAGCAGAACATTTTGTTGACACCCTAAAAAGAGCCCTGAAAAAAGCTTGCGGCACCCCAAAGGAAAAGGCCCTGCAGCAGTTTTTACAAGTGTATAGGATCACGCCAAATGTTAACGCGCCAGCTTCACTGTCTCTGGCAGAAATAATGTTTGCATGTAAAGTAAGATCCGTTTTCGATAAACTGCTGCCCAAACAAACAAAACAAGGTCCGACCTCTATTGTACCAAAGAAAAAGTACAGACCAGGAGAAAAAGTATTCTTTATGTTTAAAAATAATACATCTTTCTTGGAACTTGGTACGATAGAAAAGAGGATTGGAAATATGGTCTACATAATCCAAGGCCCTCGTTTCTCTCATAAGAGACACCTGAATCAAATCAGGAAACGACTGTTGAATGATTGCAGCAGTACTCACCAGGAAGAAGAGGTTATGCTTACCATCTATAACACCTTTGACATGCAAATACCCCAAGCAGCTCTGGAACCGCAAAGATCTAAAAGAAAGCGGAAGTTCACTGACCCTCTTGTCATCAATCCAAAAGGTGACGATATTGAGACTCCTGCAGAGGTAAAATCTTGGGAAGGGGGGTGTTATGGGGACCTACCTTCATGGACAAAATAGACTTGTCTTATGACTATATTATGCCTTGCAAAGAGGGCTGTAGATAGTGAACGAGTTGACTACTCTACTTAGCCGTCAGACGGACGTGCAACACTTCTGTATTCGTTCTTTTTGTTAATAATACATTTTCACTGAATTACTGAGTTCAAGTTTTCTTTTGGACCTCTTCCGGGTCCACAACAGGACAATAGTCCAAATAACGTAAATAGTGTACATAATACATCATCTCAGAAATATGGACAGATATCATCCATGGCTGACTAATTTATGGAAACTTCTTGCTCTATGGATGCACCTGATAGCCTTTCTGAAGGTGGATTATTTTGTCTATTTATAAACAATGAACAAAATAAATTTATTTGTAAATGAGATAAATAAATATGCTAGTCAGATCAAAGAAAGAGCAAACAAAAGCTGGTGTCTACTCGTATGTAAACATGAGGAAGAATGTCACTTTTGGCGAAATGAAAGCCTTCTTAAGTATTTTTGCTTCTTATTGCACCCCAGAACTCCACAAGGAGTAATAAATTGTTAATGTATTTTATTTTTTGTTTTTTATTTTGTCTTTCAATTTTTTTGTTTTCAATGTCAAAACATGCATGCAAAATGTAATGCATTACATCAAAATATTACTCATCCATTCTTTTATTAGTATACAAAAAATAGTATACAAAAAATAAATTCTAAAAATACAAAGAAAGTTATAACAATTTTAAAACAGTAGGTGCTCATATTTTTTGCACCCTCAAAAAAATTCAGTAGCAGGGGGAACAATTTTAGAAAGAATTTGGTGGGGTGAAGGTTAAGATAATTGGGTGGAGTAATTAGATATAATTTAACCTCCTCTATTCCCCAAGGATGTGCAGCCATACAATTTGGACCCTATCTTTCATAGATATCTTCATCTTGGGATGGCTGTAGTGTCAGGTTGGTTTACATACGGTTTTAAACTGGCCAAGGAGTTGGTGCCTCTTAGGTCGTCGATTGTTGCTGGTAAGCTGTGTTTCTTACTGACAAGAAAAGGGGGGTTGTCCTTCCTCTTGATTAAGTAAGCCATGGTATTTTTTGGCAACAGGGCTGAACAAAAGAAAGTTGTGCTCTTGTCGGAAGAAGGAGAAGGTCTGATCTTGGTTGAAAATGATAGTTTTAATAATAGTAAATAAAGATAGAATATTTACAAAAGTTTGACATAGCTTAACACCTCTTGGAAACAAAGTGTGTATTCGAAACTTTTATCATAGAATCGAATATTGAGTTAAGTTCAGGTGGGTGTGAATTGTGTGTGTGTTGATCAGCCAATTTTTGAAGTGTCTCTCCTGTCAATTCTCCTGGCTGTCTCTCGACTGACTCTCTCTGCCAGTCACCAAAATGCGGTATATATAAGGACCCATCTACCCAAAACATTTTCTCACCCTCTCAAGAGGGGGGGGGGGGGTAAAAAAGGGTCCTTTCCTCTGGTTTGTTTTTAATTTATCCAGACTTTAAATATCACAAACCTTCAAGGCCATCTACATTCAAAATAAGAACCCTTTCAAATTCACCTGGTAAGCCTTTAGGCAAACATAGACAAAGGAAATGTTGTCACCTGTCAAAATCTGCAGTCCTTTGAACAACAGACGTTTTCACAATGAAATTTCCTGAGAAAATTTGATTTCACCAAAAAATTCAAACTTATAAATTTTTCTGTCAAAAACCAGAAATATAAAATACACTTCCCTAACAAACAAATTACAGCAGATATATCAATGTCAACTTTTGGAGGTGGAGTCGTCTATATAAATAAGCCCCATTCCCCCCCCCCCCCCCATACCCACAGCTAGGGAATTGGGCCCAGCAAGGAAGGTTACCAGAGATTTGCACCAGTTGAGTGATCAACTGGTTGGTTATTACTTTTGCATTTGCGACAAGATTTCCCAAATCTACATCCTGCAGTAGAACACTTGATTTTGTAGTAGATAATCATGACATGTTATTCAACCAGTTTTTTTTTTTTTATATTCTAACCTGTTGTTAGAGTTATCAACAGTATTTATTTATTGAAGGAGTTCTTATTCCAGTCTGATTCTGAAGTTGCCCTGGATGCAAAGAGACAAAAGTCACCACAGTTACAGGCAGGAATTATACAATCTAGTCTGTCTACACAATGTACACAGAGGAGTCCACACTAGACCTTCTCCTTCTTCCGACAAGAGCACAACTTTCTTTTGTTCAGCCCTGTTGCCAAAAAATACCATGGCTTACTTAATCAAGAGGAAGGACAACCCCTTTTCTTGTCAGTAAGAAACACAGCTTACCAGCAACAATCGACGACCTAAGAGGCACCAACTCCTTGGCCAGTTTAAAACCGTATGTAAACCAACCTGACACTACAGCCATCCCAAGATGAAGATATCTATGAAAGATAGGGTCCAAATTGTATGGCTGCACATCCTTGGGGAATAGAGGAGGTTAAATTATATCTAATTACTCCACCCAATTATCTTAACCTTCACCCCACCAAATTCTTTCTAAAATTGTTCCCCCTGCTACTGAATTTTTTTGAGGGTGCAAAAAATATGAGCACCTACTGTTTTAAAATTGTTATAACTTTCTTTGTATTTTTAGAATTTATTTTTTGTATACTATTTTTTTTATACTGTCAAGTCCCAATATTGTAAGATTTTTGGAAACCCAAATCAACCCTATCGAGATGACACACTGACCAAGGAGGGAAAAGAAAACCGGATGACCTATAAGATTGGTATTACTCAACAAAGCTAGTGACTGAGAGGAAGAAGATGGGGCTTGAAGACAGGAGAGAGTGGTGTGCGAGTTGAGAACCTGATAGGTGAGGATTACACAGAGTGTGGCAGTAATACCTTATCTAGGAGGTATATACCTCCCACATAATGGTAAGAAATTAGCTAGATGAAGACACCATTGTCACAGATGTCTTACTTTTATGTAAGAGGTATTTCTGACACACCCTGTATAAGGCTGAAAACAACTCAAGCTGCTATGGGTATTTCTGCCACAATCATTGAATAAATTCTTTTGAGATAGATTTATTTGATCTGAGAGATACAAGTTTAATATTAATACTAGAGTTGGTCAGATTGGCAATTTATGTTTTGGTATCAGTTTCTGTTTTTTTTTTCCATAGTTTTCAATTTGGTTTTTTGGTTTTTAATTTAGTATTTTTGCTTTCTAGGGAAGCTATTCATTTTCTTGTGTAATTTCCAGTCGATATGTGATTTCGTTTGAGATTGATAAATTTGCAACTTAGTCCATTCAACTCACGATTTTTTGTGTATTTCTGGTCCAATCTTAAAAATATTCATATAACTGGAATGAAAATAATATAATCTTTCTAAATATGAAATTTGTATGTGCTTTTATTCTTTGAATTATTTTTAAAACAGTATTTTGCTTTGAACAGCTGAAAATGTGAAATATGATTTTTCAAGACTAAATTTTACACGTTATTTGTTTTGCAAAATCAATATGACCAATCTTTATCAATATTTTTAAAATTGTACACTCAATTAGAAGACACCTTAAACTACAACCAGGAACATGTTTATTTTTTCTCTGACCCATGTAAACAAATTCCTTCAAAAATTATAAGGTAAGCAAAAAAAAAAAGAAAAAAAGACAAATTGATAGTAATAAATGTGTGGTAAAAGAACTTTCAAATTATTGAAACTACTGACAGAGCCATGTTTTCAAACAATTAATTATTTTATTTAGAGGCAAAAAATTTTCCTGTTTATATTAAAAAATGCTGAAAATAATTTGCTTTTAAAAATGCAAAAAATGAAATACCTCATGTTTAAAATAATTAAAAATACGGCAATTCTTTGCTGGTACACCAGTCAACTGTTTTGGGGGTTTTGAAAATAAATTTCTTCTAAACAAAGAAAATGAATGAGTTATTTTTTCCCCTAAATAAATTTCTGCTTTTATCTAGTGAATACACCTAAAATTAAATATTAAAAACAATTAAAAGCTTTTAATTTAATTTTTAGAATGAGTATATTTCCAAGTCTGTGGGTATCACCTGTTCTTTTTTAGATACACATTTTAAAACTGAAATCAAAAACTCATCCTAAGTGTATTCGCTAGATAAAAACAAAGATATTTGTAAAAATAAAATGAATTAATTTTCCTTGTTTAGAAGAATTTTATAGGCATAACTGTAAAAAACACCCACCAACCACTCCTGGCTAAAAAAGAATAATTTTTATTTTGGGTTTAAAAAAATGACTTGCAGTTTTGAAAATATGCACATTTTAAAAATGAGATTAAAACTTACTTTATTTTTTTAATATCTAATTTTGGGTGTATTTGCTAGATAGAAACAATATATTACTTGTAGAAACCAATTTTTTTTTTTTTAAACTAGAGATTCGCATATCTGGAAAATATACACATTTTAAAAGTGAAATTAAGAACTATTTTAATTATTCTTAATATCTAATTTAGGTGCATTCCCTAGATTAAAAAAAAAATTTATTTATAAAAAAAATCTCCATTCATTTTTCTTGTTTACAACAACTTTATTTCGTGATTTGTGTACTGGCAAGAAAAAATCCGACTTCATAAAATTTAATTTAACATTAAGACAAAACTGGCAGCTCTTTTTTTTTTGTTTTTACTTTCTATTTTGTTGTTAACTTAATTTTACCACATAAAGTTTTTTTTTTTTTTTTTTGAAAACTGAAACAAAAAGATTTCAAACATCATGTCATATTTACTTTTTTTCTGTTTGAAAATATTCTATGATTTCCAAGTGTCATATTTCCTTTTTTTTTCTTCTTCATTTCTTTTATAAACAAATAGATTTCACCTTTATTTCCTAAAACTAATCAATTATATTAATTTATTTATTAACATCTGAAATTCTTTTTCAATAGTGTTTGTTTGGATATGGTCACTTAGTGATAGCCCTTGAAAAAAAACAAACAATTTCAGTTTCATAAAAAATTTTGATTTGGTTTCATGGTACAAAAATTAAACCAAAAAAGTTGTTTTTTTGGTTAAACCCCCTTAATTAATACTATTAAAGTTGGCAATCAGGTTGATGGACAAAATATAATTGGTATATAGTGTTATAGTTAATTTTGTATGGTAGAATCTCTATTTAAATTTTACCTATGTTTTTGTTACAGATGTTGAAGAATATTAGTCAAACAACATTTGATGATATTGTGTTTGAGAACATGAGAGAGTTTGAGATGAATGTCACTGAAGCAATGGAAGATGCTGTACAGCAGCTTGAATCTCAGGTAAGTAAAAAAAACAATTCTTCTACATTCTTATGGTAAGTACTTTGTATATGATGTACTGTTACATATCTGCTGACTCAATAAGAGGAATATTAAAAAAAGTACTAGATATATGCACAGTAATTTGTAGACTAATGAACTTTTTTAAAAATAAACTTGTCTAAATTTTGTAAAATTCAGAAAGCAGTGATCATATGATGAATCTAAACTGGTGTCAGTTTAAACTGACATCTTTTTTTCCTAATTATAAACTATAATTTAGAAAAGTAAAAATAACACTGAAATATACATTATTCGGACTAAGTGGCGACCCAGAGACATTAGATAAAGAATTGGTCAGTATATGTAGTACCCCACAACATAACAACTACCCTGGGTACATAGCAGCAGCCAAAAAAAAACTGGGATAGGCAGGTACAAGAGGAGGACAACAACACTCAGAAAACAGTCTTCCTGCCTTATGTGAAGGGGTTATCAGAGAAAATACAAAGGATCTGCAGTCCATATAACATCAGGACAACCTTCAAAAGCTTGACAACACTTCGCAGATATCTCTCCCGAGTATGACCCCCCCCCCATAGAGGAGAACATGACTAAAGACTGTGTACGCTATCCTGTGCAGCTGCAGAAAGAAATATAAAGGGGAGACAGGCTGCCCCTTTTAAGGTAAGGCTTAAGAATACCAGAAAGCTGCAACACAAGGGGAAGTGGAAAAATCAGGCGTAGCTGACCACATATGGAGGGAGAAGGGAGATCACCGCCCTCTGTGGGATCAGGTTGAGATCATATATAAGGAACACCATTGGAAAATTTGTAAACTTAAGGAATCAGCACATATACCAGGCCACAAAAATCTCCTGAGCCGACCAAGCATAGAAATGAATACAATATGGGAACCAGTAATAAGGAATGCCAGAGAAAAGCGATAACAACAAAAGTTGCAATATGAGCTCTGGAAAAAACAAATGATAACAGCATAAATTACAATATGAGCACTGGTAAAAATGGTTGCTGAGACATTAGGTTTATAATACCCAGAAATTCATACACAGATGTCCACATGGCACAGTAGATAAAGGTGTTGGTTAGATCCAGTGACAGGACCCAAAGAGTGAGAGTTCAATACCCGGTTAAGGCAGTGGAGAACTTCCTGATAACTGATATCCATTAAACATGGCACTTGGAACTAGAACAGTCTACCCCAGTGAGCGAAATAAAGGGTTCAGTTCGACATTCCAACCACCTGAAGAAGGCCAGAGCATACAACAGCCGAAATGTTGTAATAAATATGGTGACAAAGATGAGGACAATAGTCCGAATAATGTAAATAATGTACATAATACCTCATCTCAGAAATATAGACAGACAAACTGAAATGTGTTGAAAAATTTCCAAGTTTTCATCTGAAATCAAGAAAATATGAACTTCAGGCAAAATGGTCATAATATATAGACACTAGGAGGACATGGGTCAAAAGTGAAGTTATGCATTTACTTTTGCTTTAATATCAGTGGATATTATCAGTTTTATATCAATGTTTTTTGATTGTGAACACTTTTTTGGGCTCAAGAAGAATATGTACATTTCTTTGTCTTGTGTTTTTGTACATTTTCAAGTGATGAACTGAACTTCAGAAAAATAAAGTTTACTCAGTTCAATGGTTGTACACAGAAATACATCAGTGTTCATATGATTTTATTTTAATAAATTGTTTGTTTGTATCTGACTATGCCTCAAGGGTCACATTTTAAGCAATCACAACAAATGTATTCAAAGTTATATCTGCAAAAATGTTAAAAAATGAGAACAGAATGACAATAAAGAACCATAAATAAATAAAAGAAAGAAAGAAGCTATATTTATTAAACTCTGGTCACTAAGTTTGTTTACATTTTAAAATTGCTGTTTTTAACAAAGGCTGACAGATTTAAGGTTGATTATATACTGCTCATATTTGTTCATTGCAAAGTTTGGCTGTTTGTACTCAATAAAAATAAACACCAAACACAAACAGACTGGCTTTAATTGTTGTTGGTGTCGTAATTTTATCCTTATAGCCTATCATATAAATTAAAGGTGTAGGGTTTTGGAATACAATGAAAATATTAGCACATTTGTTTAAAAAATCTAGAGTAAAATCTTAATTCAGTCTTAAAATATTTAAAAATTAGTTAAAAAAAAACAAAAAAAAAAACAAGCATACCAGATGTTTTGTATCTGGTATGCTTTTTTTTTTTTAACCCCCCCACACCACCACCACCACCAAGCAAAAATCACCACACTTAGAGAATATGGTCTTTACCCAGTATTTTGTATTTTGCTGCAAATGAATAAATGAGAGATATGGCAGAAAACTTTTTTGTTTAATATCTGAACATTCTGGCTTCATGAAGCATACTACAGATTGTATTAAATTATTTAAATTAATTGCAAATTTTTAACCAGATCAAACATAGGAAAAAAATTATGGACACACTCAATTTTGAGGAAAGAATGATAGAAAAAATTCTATTTTACTTTGTTGCTCCTGCTCAAGCTTTTATGACATTTTTTGATGTATTAACTTCATTAATGAAAAACAATATTCTCCATCAAACTGATTCCAGCTTTCTTCAGTACTGGTTGACAGATCAGATTTGCAAGATGGTGCCTTGTCAAGGACCAGTTAAAAAATTGCACAATAAATTTTCAATCAGGCTGAGATCTGGACAGTTTGCTGGCCATGTTATTGACCCTTCCTGAAGAAGCTCTCTTTGTATGATACATTATCATCCTGAATAATAACTTCATTGATCTAATAATAAGTGTTCAAAATTTGACTGTTGATGTGCTTCATCTCATTGGTCTGACTTGTAACTTTATATCATAAAAGATTGAGTAAATTTTCTTAAAAACCTGGAAATTAGTTCATTTTGAATAATTTTTTGTATATAGTGAAGATTTGAAAACATGACAAAGGGTAGAATTCATAAAAATTGGCTAAAAATAATTATTTTAGACATCATAACTGACCTACAATTATTTTAGACAGAGTAAAATGATAAGATGCATTTTAGAGAAAGCTTTAATGCATTTTTTGTTGTCAGTCATTTTCAGAGTAATGAAGCAGGTGGGTATGAAAAAGTGTTCTTGTGTATTTTGTGAATCATATAACATAACTGAAACACTTTTCCTTATTACAGAATATAGTAAATAAAAAACTTTTTTGTTTAAATTCTCATTTAGTTATTTTTATCTTATCACTATTTGACATTTCAGCGTATTGACATTACAGTCATTGTTCAAGATGAAAAAGTTTACTCAAATAAGGACAATGGTCCTATAGTGCACACTGTTGTGAAATTGGTGGAACAATTAAAAGAATCTCTGAATGATGCCACTTACAATAATGTAGAAGCACAAATTATTCTTGACAAATTCATAACTGAATGTATGGAGACACATGCTAAAAATTCTCTTGCAGGAAGACATGGAGCTTATGAAGTTTTGCTTGATTATATAAAGAGGTGCAAAGATTCTGAAGAAACAGAACTTTTGACAAAAGTCTTGAAGGCTCTTGAAGTACTTTTGACTGGTCAGTCAAAAATTATGAAGCCAATTGATACTCCTTTATTTTTGGAATTAACTGATGTCTACCATGACCAAATTAATATTTTGATTCAAGTCTTCAAAGTTATTTGTGTATCATGTGTTATCAATGAAGCTAACAGGCAGACATATGTGAAGAACAAAATAGTGAAAAAATTGATGGAACTGTTACTCAATTATAAGAGAGAAGCCCTGGTAGTAAAAGAGATCTGTTCTGTGTTGTGTGTGCTGACTATTGATGATGATGCTAGTGTACCATTCGGTCAGAGTCATGAAAATTCCAAGCTGATTGCAACAGAAGGAAATGGACTGAAGTTGATTTTAGAACTCTGCAAAGGTAAGCAATAAATATTTTCTTTTATTTAAAGTAATTTGGTGTTTATTCAGTTAAATTCCTAGTATTTAACTTTTATAAACTAAAACAGTAGAGATCTCTGTTTTAAAATACTTTGCTAGCCATTGTCTGTCCTGGTTATATATGGTTCATATGTGCCTAATTGCATTTTTTCAGGAACATAAATTTTGTTTATATTGAATTTTGATTTAATTATTTTTAGAAAAAATGAATCCTTTTTTAAATTGTAGAATACATTCAAGATGGGTTAATATTGAAGGAATTGTTCCTGACACTCAGTAGATTGTTGGTGCGTACAGAATACTGTCAGCAAATTTTGGACTTGGGTGGTATTCCATTTTTATTGTCTGCATTCAGAGAAAACATAAACAATGCAGTAAGTACAACTTTGCTCCTTTTTTTTGTACACATAATGTATATATTTGGTTTTATCTCTTTACAGAGGAAGCAACCAGTTGATAACATTAAACAAAAGCTATAAAAATTAGAACAATTTACATTTACTCGCTTGCTTCTACGGGGCTGTTCACCACACTCCCCCCTGATCTCATGATCACAAAACATACAGTCGCGAGCAGGTCATTTTTGCCGGGTACTTTGTCGAGGGAGTGGAGCAACACAAGCTTCATCTTCAGATGAACTGTCATCAGGGTAGCTAGCAGGATGTACCACATTAGTATTTTGGACGCTAACAGTTGGGGAGTCGTCTTCCCCATTTGTGACCCATTCTAAATTTAGTCGTGCACCTCCCATGTGGAAATTTCACCCAAAGGACGTCTCCCACTTCATATGCTCCTTGAATATTCTGCGATTCAATGGGGGACATAGCCTTGATGCCCCATACACGGGTATGGTACCTATAAAGTGCATCAGCTGGTGCAGTGCTAGGCGAATGATTATCTTTAGGTGTAACGTTATGCCAGTAAACTGCCTCCGGTATAGAGCACTGCTTTCTAGCTGCAATGGTTTTGATGCTTCGGTGACTTCTTTCTACTATACCATTCCCGGCAGGTGCATAGGCACACCGGAACCGCAACCGTACACCCCAATTACTCAAAAAATTCTTGAAATGTTTGCACGTGAATGCTGTGTCATTGTCTGTCAATATCTCGAGTGGTGGACCCCGTTCATAAGAAATTGCCTCTAACTGCTGAACTACTTAGTAGAATCTTGTTGACATAGTGGATGCCATATTGCGAACCGAGAGGGTCCACAATCAATAATTGTCAGAAAGTGCTTACCACCATGGTGAGTGATGTCTATCGCTAACCTATTCCAGTTGTCTCTCACGTTCAGCTTTCCTTTTCGCCAATGCACTGGAGCCGGATCAATGGTTTGGCACGCCTCACATTCCTTGACAATGGCTTTTACCACTTCTGACGATACTGAAGGGTCTATCAACCTAACAAAGTACAGGGTCCTTCTTATGCCCGGGTGTCCGGTTTTTCGGTGGATATTAGCCACTTGGCATGCGTCCACCTTGGTCGTTGCAGTGACGCATACTGAATGCACTGGCTCCGTTTCCTCCTTGTGTAGGTTTAACCACTTTTTTGGCACCCTGGTCAGCCAGTCTGCTAGATTCATGTTGGATTTGACCAGTATTATGTCCACTGTCAAGCCATATTCAGCTACAAGCTCGCGAAGTGTGTTTAGCTGTCTCCACACTAACATTTCCCCAGACACCTTCGTATTTATTTGAGCCTTGCCAGTTAAGGTGTTCGAAATCCACTGATAAACACATGCTGAATCAGTAAAAAGATACTTGCCATTGAAGAGCCAAATTTACACCCTTTATCGTTGCGTCTAGCTCGGCCAAATTGATGTGCTTACCATCTCCAACCGGGCGTAGCCACGATGCATCCTCAATAACGTTTCCATCTACCTCTAATATGACACCTGTGGCTACGAAACTCGCATCCACCCATACGTTCATTTCGCAGCCACTCACACACCAGTCTCCTCCTACTGGATCGGCCTCGCGTATTCTGGCTATGATGTCAGTAGCCCGGATCTGTTTCCCTGGCACTCTGAGGAAATGTGCCCAACCTTGTTGCACCGAAAACACTGTATTCCGCGGCAGGATCATCGGGTCTGGGTAGCTGTCTTCTCCGAGTAGCCTTGCCTGCAATCCTTTGCCAGGTGGTTGGGACCAAAACATTTAAAGCACACAATGCAGCCCATCAGTTGAGCTTCTATATTCGTCTGTTGAGCTGCTGTGGCAACTGACTCATCCGGCTCTTTGCTATCGGTCATAATGGCCCGAGCGCGAGTCAGGATCTGGTCCAATGTCATAGTGTCCATTCAGGATGATGCACGGAGAAGTTGTTTGACTTGTTGCGGCAGTCCAGAAACGAAGGCACATGTCATCCATCGTTCAGGCAGTTGGCCGCCAAACAACAAAGCTAGTCGTTTCAGCTCTGCTAAAAATTTGTCTACCGTTTCCCCTGGCCGAAATCGTTGTGACACAAACTGATCATATGCAGTGAATGAATCCACCGCATATGCAGTTATAAGGGCCTGCTTAATCTGCTCTGGATCTGACCTCTGCTCCTTTGTCAGTTGCCGATATACAGAGAGAGCTCCGGCTCACAAGCGCAGTGGCAATACCCGCTCGACTTTCTTCATCTCGCAAAGTTCACAAACCAACTTTTCAATCCATTCTACAATTGGTAGATCGGTAGCAGCTCTCCTGAATTCAGGTATCGGCCTGATATCGAAACTTCTGTCCACCATGATTAGAGAAAACGCCGAAATAGCTTGTAGATTAAATAAGTCTACTGCTCTCCCAGCAGTCACTTGTACAAATCACAATATCGCTGGTTCAATTCACCATCCTCGATTTCTTTACACGTCACTACGTATAGCCAACGTTTCTCCTTTTCTTTCACGGCTCCAGCACTCTTTTATCAGGCCAACACCGCGGTTCCCCAGCCAATCAGTGTTCTTCGCTGTTATTCTCAGTTACACAGGCAAATTGCCTCCTTCAGTTCGACCAATCAGCACACGACTTGCTATTGGTGGAAGCATTCCAAACTGTACAAAAAAACCCTCATCCTTGCACATACTGCTAGAATGGCTGGACGGGAGAGTAATGCCATTTTCATGAAGCAAACTTGCTGATGTCACGTGCCGCATGTTAAGGTAAGACCCTTATTTTCCTATACACCAGATGCAAGCCACTCTGGCTCGCTCGCTTCTATGGGGCTGTTCACCACAGTCAGAAAAAAGATTTCTTACAAATTATTGGGAAAGAGTTTGCTGTATACTTTCACAATGGACTTCAGTTGAGCTAATTTAATGTATCATATGCACCAGAAAGAATTACTACCTAAACAGCATAAGTAGTTCATGAAATTCCAATTTGAGACAGTCTCAAAGTAGATGACCATTGCAACATGATAGATATGGTAGTAATTGCATTTTTAAATTAGCTTTCTGTATCAAGTTTGAACAGAAATTATTTCTTTTTGCTATTTATTTTGTATTCATTTCAGGCTCTATGTCAGCAAGTGATGCTTGTGCTCAAACATCTGGCTGGTAATGACATTGTAAAAGAAGCAGTTATCACCAATGGTGTGATGGAAATTGTAGTGGTTTCTATGACTAAGCATAGTAGAATAGCATCCTTATGTACTGCTGGTTGTGCACTGCTTGCCGCTCTAGCTTTGCGTTGTCCATCTAATGTTGAAGCTATCATGGCTGCCAACGGACCAGAACTTCTTGTTCAAACAATGAAACTTCATCCAGATTCAGCAAATGTTCAGGTAAAATGATTTTGGATCTTACACCACCTAATTTTGGTTCTTACAGTTAATTATTCATCTTAGTAACATAGTTTCTTTTTTCAGTATATTTTTAACTTAAAAGGTAAGAGAGCCTGACAATATAATTTTTACACTGATTTGAGACAGCAAAAAGTGATGCAACCTTATTGAGACGTTTTAAAATATTGTAAGAAAAAATCAAGTTAGCCATTTTTATGTGTACATATAGCTCAGAGTAAATGATGATTTTAGTTTAAATAATAAGTATTCGAGTTTTCTTTATTTGAATTTGTTACTAAGATAAATACTTCTGTAATTTATTAAAGGATAACCATTTAAGGAAACAAAAAGTTTTTCAATAAAGTAGGTATTTTCTTATCAAAATAATGTTGCTTGAATATAAAATTTAATATTTTATAGCAATATTTATATAATTACTGTCCATTTACAGATTAATTTATATGTAGCCTGGCCCCCACATTGATCTTCAGGTTCCTTCAGATCACCGTAATTAACATTTAGCTGACTCCTCACTTGTTAATGTGTTGCTGGGCATGGTTCCACTCAATCTAGTCTGCTTTATGATCCTTCATTTTTCTGCCCTGTTGTGTTTTTGATCTCAGTGGTTGAGAGAATTGCTGACGAAATTGCTGTTACCTCCTTATTTGAAGTAACTTTGAAGTATTTCTTTTCAATATTCAGATCAAATATCATCAATCCTTCTTTATGATACCTTTTTCTTCTTTTCATTTTTTTTTTTTTTTTTTTTTTTTTTTGGCTTAGCCCTCACCTCACTCACCTGAGCTATCATCCTTTCTATTATATTCACTGGGGCGTCCTTTGGTAGTTAAAAATTCTTCTTGTGAGATCTCTTGGCTTTTGTCTCTTGGTTTGGGTGGGGTCTTTCGTTTCAAGGTTGAGGGTAACCTTCTCCCATCCCATCTATCTGCATACCTGCATTGTCTGCACCATGTTCCAATCTCCTGCACTCAATACACCTGGGTTTAATGCAATCCACTGCTTCCGGAGTTGCTCGCCACTTGGTTGGACAATTCCCTGACCTATGGTTTTCATAACCACATTTCAAACAACCAAACCTGTATCTCCTGGGTGTTCACCTGAAGAACTTGTATCTCAAGGATCACTGTTTTCTATGGAGATCAACTTTATCTTCCCAATTTTGGGGGCGTCCCCTATAGTTTTCCTGTCCCTTTGGTGTACCCAGGGTCCTTTTACCACCATTAACGCTGTTACCCTCCTGACCCTGAGCTAGACCTTGGCACCCACTCTTCCCTCTAATTCTCTCCTAGAGTTTTGCACTCATCAAGTTCTTCTTCACTTCTGCTGAGGTTCATCATATTTTTAAATGTCTCTCTTCTCATTATTATAAACTAAGCAATACAACTTCAAACTTATTACCTGGCAACATTCCAAGACAAGAGACAAAAAACAATAGGGAAACCAAGTGTCTTACCTGTACTTGATTTGTCTGCCTGGTAGGTTGATGTTAGCACTTTCAGAACTGAATAGCCAAATGACTAAAATCCCTTTGTTCTTACTCCTGCATATATTTTCACAACTTGATCAGGTTGGATTCTGTATTCCTAGGGGCTGCTCTCTTCCAAGTTACTATTTTCTAACTTGCTATCTTCTAAGGAGCTGCTGGTTTCCAATAATGTAGCCCAGCCTCCACATTGGTCTTCTTCCTTCAGACCATTGTGGTTACCATTTAGACTCCTCTCTTGTTAATGCATTGTTGATGTGTCACTGGTATTATGTTGATGGGCATGGTTCCAATTCGATCTAGCTGGTGTTTTCCTGCTTCATGATCCTTCACACCTCTGCCATGTTGTGTTTTTGATCCCAGAGGGTGAGAGAATTGCTGATGAAGTACACTGAAGTGAAGGGCAGGTTAATGGTGAAGAGCTACACAAAAAAAAATTCTTTGGAATTAACTCTGGTTAAAAATGTAACAATTATTTGGTTTATATATGATTTGGTTTATATATATGATTTGGTTTATATATGATTTGTTGTATACAGCAATTTTAACCCTTCCCACTTATTGTTATAATCAAATGACATTAGGATTTCCTTTTGAGTATACAGCTTGTGTTATTAGTAACTTAAATTTCTAAGTTCTGGTCTTCAGGGCTGGCATAAGGTCTTGGTCAGGAGGTCTCAGCAAACAATGTGAATTCCAGTAGCAGTAATGTGACGACTCTTTAAGTAGTCCAAATTTCCAGCTTATGTAGAGTCCTGCATCTGGCAGGGGTGGAGTTGAACAGGGTTTGGGTTGGGTTATCTCCCCCCCCCCTTCACATCAACCTTTTCTAAAATTCCATATTTTCAAAATATGAGTGATTTTCCAAATTTGGGAGTTGTCTAGCCCCCTTTTGAGAGTGGTCAGAGGAATCAAGTGGGCCCCTTAACTCCAACTCTGTTCATGTTTCATCTCACACCATCGCTCCATATAGGCGGTGCTAATCTCTCTCTCTCTTCCTTCTCCCACTTTCTCAGAATCTAACCTCAGCCCATTCCAAGGGCTGGCATATCATACCTATGACGAATACAAACTTTCAGAATGTGTGGGCAAAAAGGGATTTTCATTAATTAATCTTTCTTTATAAGTTTGTCTCATGACAAATGTCACAGAAATTAAAATGAACGAACTTGTCAGGCTAATCTCTGTCTTTGTAGGGACACTTTTCTTCTGGGTAGCTGATTCAAGCCAAATGTTTTTCCTGCCTCTTTGTCCAGAACAATCTTTATATGTTATTTTGTTGACCTCCCGGATTTCTTTATCAACAACATATTTTTCTATTTGACATCTTTGAGGATAAATTAATGGTCTCTTTCTTATCGGCGTGAAGGGAAGGATTGGTAGTCTTGGTTATGTTCAATCTTACTGAATTTCGTCTAGTTAAATTTGTGTTCGTTTTTTCTTGGCACTGTTCAGGAGTTCATTTATTATTTTGAAAAATGATTTTTTAACATTTTGTTTTTAATTTTCTTCTCAACTTTTCAGTCAATCTTCTGGCGAATTTCAACAATTATCCAGTTAGTAGACTCTTTCCTCTTCTTTTTTTTTTCTTTTTTGTTTGATTAAACCCTTGAGTTTCTAGTGTCACATCACTCCCTTACCCATTTGTCATTGACACCCAAGCTTCACCTTCCCCTTTTGTTGAAGCTAAAAGTTTTCATTCAAAAATAAATTTCACTAAACTTGCAGTAGGAATAAAGTCTTTTTTTTCTGTTATCATGCACCTGGATATCTCTGTCCATTTTGTTTATACAAAAATAATATATAATTCTTCAATCTTTAATTGGGGCTGACATCACCCCTTACAATTTAATTAATTCACAAGTTTCTACTAATTGTGCAGTAGAAATAAAAAAACCTGGATATCTGTCCATTTTTGTCTCTCTCTCTCTCTCTCTATATATATATATATATAATTATTTATTTGAAAATTATAACATAAATATGTTATAAAATCACCACAAAAATAGCCATTTTGTTTCAACACTTCTGGTGTCTTATCAAATGATGGTGTTGAATGTAGAATAAAGGGTTTTAAAAGGTTTAAATCAATCAAACACCTATCACTAGGGGAAACACTGTTACATAAGTTGGAATGACCAATCAAAATACAAGTATATGAGAATTCAAAAAACTTGACAATGAACTTTGGTTATAATAATTATTTAATGCTTTAATGTTAGGGTTAGACTAAAATAGAATTCATTCTAATAAATATTAAATTATACTATAATATTCAAAATTTAAAATTATAAAATTATTTAAAGAAGAAACTGATAAAAAAGGACATATGTTTTTCTATTTATTTTGTTTTTATTGAAATTAAGTTGGAATAAACGTTAAGATCTAATGCTGTTCTGAACTCCATTACAACTTAGATACATTTGAAGTGAAGACATGGGAAGGAAGGATGAAATCTTGCAAAAGACAATACATACATAATCAGATTATAATACACAAACACGCAGACATATTTAGATATATAAACACGCAAAAATGTGATGAGACAGAAAATATGTTCACAACCCTTAAAAAAATGGACAACATACACACACACAATGAAAGGCACACACAAGCGACCATACACAAACACACACCGACAGATACACACACATACATACATACATTGACAAAGACATGCCCATACACCCACCAAGAAATATTCAAGTTTGAAAGTGTTATTAAACGAAATCTAACATCTTATTAAATTATAACTTATATGGGCAAAGATATATAGATAAAAATGGTTGAATAAAGTTCAACATGGGCAGAACAGAAAAACAAACATTCATCAATGAACAACATAAGGAAAAAGGACACTAAAACATACAGACATGGACAGAAAAATAGATATATACGCATAAAAATAACACCATCTAATATATAAAAACTCCCAAACATACAAATATATATAAATATCTCATATACACCTATATACGCACTAGTACACATACATGAGTACAAATATATAACAATATGTGAAAGAAAATAAAAAATACATATAGACATGTGTACACAGATTCTTCACTAGACAGAAACACACAAAAGCATACCTACACACACAAGTGACCAGATGTAAGCAAGTGTATACATTTATTTACTTTTAGCAACATAGACCTTGAACCCGACAAGCTGTAATTCAGCAAAACTTAAGTCACACACCAACACATAGGTACTAGTATATGTACTAATTAATATATATATATTTATATATTTCTGTAATTGAGGCTCGTACCACCCCTTACAATTTACTTCATTAGTTTCTATGTTTTTTTTTTTTCCATTTCCATAGTTTATCTTTCCTATTTATTCTTTCTTTTAGGGGAAAGTTTTAATTTTTCCCCAGCAAGCTTTAATTTCTCTTCAGTATGTGCCATTTCCATTTTCAATTCGTTTGTTGAATCTCGGGTTAATTTGACCTGCTTTCATAAAGAACACTGAATGGTGTCTCTCTCTCGCCTTCATGCACACCTGCTGGTACACTTTGTTTGATTACTATCTTCCTATGCCTTCTCAGTACCAATAGTGCTGAGATTATCACTGCTATACATACTAATGTTCTCAGTGTAGCTGACCAGTTTATTATAGTTTCAGAATTCTCTTCCCAAATTGAGTTTGTCTCTCCTATTGTATTTAATTTATCTTTCAACTGCTCAAAATTAATTTTCTTCACAGGCTTTAATAACTCTGAGATTTTTTAAGGGAAATCAGGGAATTTCTTTACTATAGTTTCCCATAGTTATGCCTAATTGCTCTAACAAGGTTATTAGGGACTGGCTAGTCTGACATAACTTATTAGTAATTGTCATTAATTTAAAATATTGCTGGACTAAATTATTGAATTCTTGGAATTCAGCCGTCATAGTCTAAGACACATTGGCTACCTTTTTTCTCAATGTTTGCATATTACCCATTAACTGGTATTTCCTTATTTCCCTTAATTTACTTTAGACTCTATTTTCTTCCCAATACTCATCAAATTTTCTCAGTCAAAGTAAACTACAGTTGTGACAACAACTGAAAATTTAGTTTCCACAACAAATTCCAGCACCACACACACATGGGGTTCCTTATATACATATGACAGCATCCACAATTGTGCTAAAACCTCATCCTTCTTGTGTATCACCAGAGCCTATCTATTGTCCTTTGGCTGTACAAGTTACTTTTCTCATCTTCCTTCTTTTATTTCTCTATTTGGAATTTTCCCAACTATCTACTTCAGCTAGTCTTAAATCATTATCATGAGCTCTTTTAACCTTTCCTGACATCTGATCCTAAATCACAAATGATACTGGCCCTGTCTGTTCTACCATTTGTTTCCATGAGCATCTTTAATTATCAATATGATCATACACAATTTCTTCCCTTCAATATGTCCTGTAAATCGTTTTTGTAACTGTCACTTTTATGGATCATTTATCAGAGCCAGACAATCCACTTCACTAGTAATAAGCCACGATATGTTCTTGTTATCTTCCTTAATTACCAATTCTTCAAAACCAATATTTCCATGTCCACTGGATGAATCTCCTGGTAGTCATTTTCTACCATTTCCTTTCTCATGTCTCAAAATCACCTCACATTGTGGCAACTTTACAGGCTAACATTACACCATCTCAACATACACTATGAGCACCCACCAAAGTGGCAGCCCAGAATTCCCTGTTGATGCTCAGCAATCACCTAGCAATGGGTGGTCCACAACTATTATTAATCCAATTATTAAACCAAAACTGATTTTATCACAATGACATTAGAGTTCAGTTTTATCCAACAATCAATTAACAGAAAATACATGGGCTATACCCTCATAAATTTCCACAAAATTCCAAATAACTAAGTATTAAGGTTTTTGATTTGTTTATTTTTACTTTAAATATGAATAAGTATTAATGTTATGGTCCAAGGTTAGAACCAAGGAAGAACAACACGAACACAAGAGTAGTCTGGTTTAGAGTGAACTAATATTGTCTTGACTCGTTACACCATTCATTCATTATACCAACTTGAGAGGCGCAGTATTTATATTGTCAGGAAGAGTACATTATCGTTATAGGTAAGTTCCCATAACACCCCCCCCCCTTCCAAAGCTTTTGCGTCTCAGGGGTCTTTAGTATTTTTTCCTCTTTGGATTTATTATCAAAGGCTCTGTGACTTTTCTTTTCTTGGTCAATTTTGGTGGTTCAGACACTGTTTGCGGCCTTTGCATATCAAATGTGTCGAATATTGTATCCATCACTTCTTCTTCCTGAGGTGGACTGTTAGAATCATCTAACAGCCTCTTTCTTATTTGATTTACATGTCTTTTATGTGAGTATTTCGGGCCCTGTACTATGTAAACCATGTTCCCGATTCTTTTTTCAATTGTACCTTGCTCCCAGTAGGACGTATTGTTTTTATATATCTTAAAAAAAACTTTCTCTCCTGGGTGAAATTTTCTTTTTGGTATGCATGACATTGGTATTTGCTTTGTTTGTTTTGGTAGCAATTTGTCAAATACTGATCAGATTTTTCGGGCAAACATCACTTCTGCGGGTGATAATGCCGATGATGTACCACTGTTTGGTGCAATTCGATATACTTCTAAAAATTGTTGCAACACCTTTTCTGTTGGCACGTCATATGCTTTCCTTAATGCTCTTTTGCGTGCATCTACAAATCTCTCCGCTTGCCCGTTTGATCTTGGGTGATATGGCGGGGATTTGATATGTTTAACTTGAAAAATTTCACAAAATTCTTG
Source organism: Acanthosepion pharaonis (assembly GCA_903632075.3). Taxonomy (NCBI): domain Eukaryota; kingdom Metazoa; phylum Mollusca; class Cephalopoda; order Sepiida; family Sepiidae; genus Acanthosepion; species Acanthosepion pharaonis. The sequence continues at coordinate 108,907 of CAHIKZ030002971.1, forward strand.
AAAGTCCGCAGATGTGAATTGTGTCCCATTATCAGTGACTAGACAATCAACTACTCTGAAGCGAGCAAACAGCTTGTGAAGGCAATTTATGGTAGTTTCAGAAGTAGGTTTTCTGCAACGAAACACTTCTGGCCATTTGCTATAACTGTCTACTATGATCAAATAGTAGAAACCATCTATTGGACCTGCGAAGTCTATATGGATTCTTGACCACGGTCGATCTGTCTCTGGCCATGGCTTATGGATGATCGGCGGTGCTTTTCGCTGCTTCTGGAACAACCTTACATTTTTCCACCATCTGTGTAATGTCTTGATCCATGTTTTGCCAATATACGTAACTTCGCATTAACGATTTCATTCTATTCTTTCCTGGATGGCCCCCATGTTGAAGTCCTTTAGGATTCGCCTTTGTAGTGTTTTTGGAATTACTACCCTTTCGTTATATAGTAGAACATTGTCACATGATGAAAAATTGTCTGATACATTTTTATTTTTTTCTGCAATTTTTGTTTTTGTTTCTTTTATGAATTCATCATTTTCTGCTTCATTTCTTATCTCTTGTAGTGTGACAGGGAGGTTTCGAACTGTACTACATAGTGATGTCCTGATATCTTCTTCATGTCATAGGGCTGCAATTACGGAATCTTCCAATGGCTCCATTTTCTTAGGTATTAGTCTCGAGAGACCATCTGCATGTCCAATTTTGTTCATGGGAAGATACTCCAATTTGAAATTGTAGTTCAGTAAATTTGTACCCCTTATTAGCAACCTATTTGCAGTGTAAATGGCTTGTGGTCCATCTGTAAAATAAAAAATCTACCATAAATATATCTATGAAATCTTGTAACTGCAAAAATAATTCCCAGCATTTCTTTTTCGATTTGTGAGTAATTTTTCTCTGCTGGTAGTAAAGTTCTTGAAGCATGCGTGATGAGTTTTAGTGTCCCATCCAGCATTTTATGCAGTATACATGCCCTGACTCCATAGGCACTCATGTCACTTGCGACTATTATTTCTAATTTTGGGTCATAATGTGCTAAAAATAGATCAGTGGTTAGCGTCTTAATTATTTTGTCAAACGTTTTCTGGCATTCATCTGTCCACTCCCAAACTTTTTCCTTCTTCAACAATTCGTTTAGGGGTGCGCGTAATTTATGCATGTTTGGAATGAATTCTTGGTAATAATTCACTAAGCCTAAGAAGCTTTGTAATTCGGCTACATTTTTTGGAGCTGGTATTTTTTTTATTGCCGTAGTCCTTTCTGGAACTGGTCGTCTTCCTTCTTCATCGATGATATGTCCCAGATATTTTATTTCCTTCATAAAGAAATCGCATTTGTTTTCTTTTACCTTGAAACCATAGTTTTGTATTCTCCTAAAAACATGTTCCCAGTGTTGCTCAATGTTTTTGCTATTTACCAGTATGTCATCCTGGTATGCAATTGTGAAATCAAGTCCGCCTAGCATAGTATCCATTATCTGTTGAAATATTGCCGGCACGACCTTAATCCCGAATGGTAATCTTTGGAACTTGTATAATCCTTTGTGTATGTTTATGCACAATAATCTCGAGCTTTCCTAATCTACTGGTATTTGTGGGTACGCTTCGCTCAAGTCTATTTTTGAGAAAAATTTTCCTCTGTTTAGTTTTGTGAAAACTTCTTCTGGACTGGGTAGAGGATAGTGGTAATCCTTAAACGCTGCATTTAATCCCGTTGAGAAATCGGCACATACTTGTATCTCCCCCGATTTCTTTTTGACGCAAACCGTAGGTGTGGCCCATTGGCTATATTCCAACTCTTGATTTATTTTTTCTATTGAAGCAAAAGGTACATTCCTTTTCTTCTTGAAGATAGGTTGTACATTTTCTTTTATTTGTATATTTGCTGCCATTTTTTTTACACCTCCTGAGGCCGGCTGAAAATACTTCGTGGAAACTCTCTTTTAGTTTCTCCTTTAATTTATCTGCCTCAGTCGATAAACTTTTCACTTTTTGGCAGTACGTACTTATTGGTAAATCCCAGAGGTCGAATTTCTGCATCCAGTCCATTCCAAATAAATTTTCTGTATTTCTTAGCACATACATTTTTAATTTTTGGTCATTCCATTGAATGTCACATTTGTAATAACTTCTCCTTCAAATTTTATTTTTCTCCCAGTTACCGACCTAGCAATTTTATCGGTTCTGAACAGGGTCGGTTTGTTCAATTTTCTCCATGTTTGTACGTTAATAATAGTTAAATCTGATCCGGAATCCAGTTGTAGTCTGACTTTTCTGTTTAACATTTCTACTTGCACGTATTTTCGTATGGTTGTCTCGTCTGCTTGGTCAGTCCCCGTGACTCTTACTCTGCTTTTGCTTTCTTTCCTAGTCCAACAATGAGAACTTTTATGACCTACTTTTTTGCATGACAGACAAGTCTTAAAGCAGTATGGGCAGTCTTTATACCAATGCAAAGTCCCACAGCGATAGCATGGACTGGGTGGTAGTTTTTTCTGATATTGACTTTTTGAAGTAGAAAAATTTGTTTGATCTGTTTTTGAGGAGGGAAAATTGGTTTGGTTTGTTTTTGAGGATGTGCAAAAACGTGTTTGTCGTTGTACTTTACGTATGTGCGCGATGCCAGATTCTTCTATATCTTTCGAGTCCTTCTTCACACATCTCTGACAGTCATCAGTCAATTTTTGTAGCGTCAAATCTGGTTCACTCTCCAGTTTTGTAAGAATTCTGCATCTGATCTCCGCGTCTTTCGTCGAAACCAGGCCTTGAATGAATATTAAACATTTAAAATTGTCCAGGCTGAGTTCAGATAACTTAAAGTCATCACAGTGTTTATTTACAATGGAAGCGAATATATAGTCTTTGCTGTCCTTTTTTGTTAGATTCAGACATTTCCATCTTTTGTGGAATAGTGAGGTATTTGGGCTAAATAGTTCTGTTAACAGTTTTATGGCTTCCTTGAAAGTTAACTCATTTGTTTTCCTCGGTAGGATGTAGTCTACAAATTTAGTGACCCTAATTTTCTTAGTAGTAGACGTACTTTTCTCACGTCTGACCAATTCCCACAATCAAACTCATATAAATCTTCGTACCTTCTGAAGTAAGCTGCAAAGGTTTTGTCTTCGTCTGGTTTATATGTGAAATCTTCGATAGAGTTCCATATAGTATTTTGCAAGAGAACCGTTTCATTTTTGGAATTTTGCCCTTTATTTGTTATTACCTGTAGCAATAATTCTTGTAGTTCCAGATCCTTCTGTTTGTTTTCCTGTTGCTGCTCAAATTGTATTTTCATAAGTTCCAATATGGTTGCCTTAAAATCTTCCATATTTACCGTAATTATGTGTAAATATTTTTCTTTTAGTTTAGACTTCAGGTCTTTGTTTTCTGTTATTCTGAAACCTTCGTACGGAAGAAAAAAAATTCCCGTGTAGAATTTGTGTCTTTGTTACTACTGTAATGTTGGTGTCCCAAAAAGAAAATGTTCTTTTTTTTTTTTTTTTTTCCTGATGTTCGCGTTTTTCTCACTACCTACGTTGCCTCTGTTATGGACGACCAATAGCAAATAGTTTTTTGTAGATTCTCCGCATAGAGCTTGTTTCTTGAGTATACTTTTTTAGGATTTCTCCGTGTAGAACTTGTTTCTTGAGTATACTTTTTTTTTTTTTAGGTTCTCCGCGTAGAGTTTGTTTCTTCAGTTTTTTGTTGCCACTGTTATGGCTGACGGATAGCAAAAAAAGTTTGTCCTCTGCATAGAATTTGTTTCTTCAGTTCCTCGTCACCACTGTTATGGGCAACAAATAGCAAAAAGGTTTGTCCTCCACTTGTCGCCACTGTTATGGTCCAATATCCTTGCATCACAGTTATGGTCCAAGGTTAGAACCAAGGAAGAACAACACGAACACAAGAGTAGAATAACAAAGATACAAAGATTACAACAGAAATATAGTACAAGAAGTTGAAGGTGTTAGTAATGACTGTCCGTCTGGTTTCTGAGTGAACTAATATTGTCTCGACTCGTTACACCATTCATTCATTATACCTCTTGAGAGGCGCAGTATTTATAGTGTCAGGAAGAGTCCATTATCGTTATAGGTAAGTTCCCATAACAATTAAAATGATTTCTTTATTCCAATCATACCTTAACTCTGGTACTCTGGCCTTAAATTTACTATAGTTACTGCTCTTTTTGCAAATAAAAAGAAATTTCAAAATTTACTTTAAATACAGGTGTTTGTTGAACTGCACCAAGCCTTTCCATTTATGATTAGCAAATGTAGTTAAGTAAAAATTATAACACCCAACCAGTACAAATCAATACAGAATTAATTAAAATCTCAAAAAGATGAAAACAATTCCTGCAAAAACCCACTACCCATCATAAAAGTTCTTTTTTTTTTTTAAAGACAACAGTGTCCATAATCCTATTCATAAAACAAGTCTTTCCAATTTTTTTTTAGCTTTTTCAATAACTGGTCTTTCTATTTTACAAAAAGAAATAATAATTGATGATTTAAATTCTACAAGGGATTCTGCTTTTAAAACTAACATAAACATTAAGTGACTCAAATTTTAATTTAATATTGAAGAAAAGAAAAATTCTTTAGTCGTTCCCATTAACAATAACATAAAGACAATAAAACTTTCCTTTAAGTTTGGGGTATTTTTTCTAATCATCTATTCCTAGCAAACCTCCAGAGGCACCTACTTTAAATTTATCACAGAACTTAAAACACGGTTTGCAAAGAGAATTTTTTTACTTAAAATTAAGAACATGTAAATTAAAAAAAAACTGTTTAACTGAAAAACCGACTTTTTCGGTTTCATCTTCACACCATGAAAGTGCATTGAAATTTTTTATGAAACCAAAATTGTTTGGTTTTTAAGTGCTATCACTACTGAGTGACCATATCCAAAGAAACACTATTTAAAAAGACTTTCATTTATACCATTGTAAGAGAAAAAGATTGAATAAAAATATGTTAAAAACATTTAATTGACTAGTTTTAAGAAAATAAATCTGAAATCTATGTAAATCTATGGTAAAATTAAGAACAAAATAGCAAGTAAAAATAAAGAAAAATAGTTGCAAGTTTCGTCTTAATGTTAAATTTTATGAAGTTGGATTTTTTGTAAAGAAGGGTAATAATTGTTTTCTAGTGTAAGCCAGTGTACACCAATCATGAAATAAAGTTGTTGTAAACAAGAAAAATGAATGAAGACATTTTTTTATAAATTTGTTTTTTATCTAGGGAATGCACCTAAATTAGATATTAAGAATAATTAAAATAGTTTTTAATTTCACTTTTAAAATGTGTATATTTCCAGATATGTGAGTCTCTAGTGTAAAAATTGTTTGTTTTCTACAAATAAAATTGTTTCTGGCAAATACACCTAAAATTAGATATTATAAATATAAAGTAAGTTTTAATCTCAGTTTTAAAATGTGTATTTTCAAAACTGCAATCCATTTTTTTAAAACTCAAAATAAAAATTATTCTTTTTTAACCACTATTTAGTGTCAGACAGTAGTTTCAATAATTTGAAAGTTCTTTTATTACTATCAGTTGCTTTTTTCTTTTTTTGCTTACTTGATAATTTTTGAAGGAATTTGCTTCCTTGTGTCAGAGAAGAAATGAACATCTTCCTGGTTGCAGTTTTGTTTAAGATGTCTTTAAGTGTACAATTTCAAGAATATTGATAAAGATTGGTCACTTTGATTTTGCACAACAAAGTAACATGTAAAATTTAATCTCAAAAAAAAAAAAAAAAAAACCTATTTTGCATTTTTGGCTGTCATGAAGCAGAATAGTTTCCTGTAAAAAAAAAATAATTCAATGAAAAAGCACATACAAATTACATATTTAGAAAGATTATTTTATTTTCTTTCCTGCCATATGAATATTTTTAAGATTGGACCATAAATACACAAAATATTGTGATTTGAATGGACTAAGTTGAAAATTTATCATTCTCAAATTAAATCAGATATCAACTAGAAATGCTATAGCTATCATTACAAAATGAATGGCTTCACTAGAAAGCAAAAATACTAAATTAAAAACCAAATCAAAAACCATGGTATCAAGGAAAAAAAAACGGAAACATAAATTGCCAAACTGACCAACTCTAATTTAATGTATCTCAAGAAAATATCTATCATATCATTTAAATCAGTTTTATTTGAATAATGTAAATTCATTTGAAATTTTCTATACAAATGTCTTAGTAAAAACTTATATATAAATGTTCTTTTTGTTCACTAATAAAACTAGTTATTTAGACATTACTTGATATTTAAAAAAAAACTCCTCAACTGTCTAATTTATTTCACTTTTCAGAGACAGGCTTGCATGGCTGTACGTAACTTGGTTGCCCGCTCCCAAAAGAACTGTTCACCATTTCTGGAATTAGGCACTGAAGCTTTGGCCAATGAAGCTTTAAAAAAATATGGCAGTGATGAAATAAAAGGGACTCTCAGGGATCTTGGCTGTAAAGTGGAACTGAAGGAAATATGGAAAGGAGAGAAAGGCAGCATTCCTCAATAGACACAGACAGCTGCTATTTCCTCAGTATACTTCTTTTTTTTTCTTTGTGCATTGAATGTCTTTTAGTAAAACAAAATTGTTGGAAGTACCTAATTTCCTTGTTCATTTTTTTAAGGAAAATTTGATTTTTATCCCAAGATATGAAAAAGAAAATTAACAAAAGGTGAAAATACTAATGTCTTGATCAATGACTACTACAAGATAGGTTATTCAGATTATACACTTGTTTCCAAGAATCATGTAATTGCAGTTTCTATTTTATCAAAGTTTCTTCGTATTGTGGCTAGATGTGTAAAAATGAGGTAATCTTGCACGTATTAATCTCCCCTCTTCCACGTTTTATCTATCAATTTGTTTATTTATTGATAATTAGGAATTGGTACAAAAACATTAAATTCCAGCTATCATCTGAAGAAAATACACATAATTTAGAAATCTATTGACCTCACTAAACTTTTACTTAGTATTTAAACATTTTAAAAATGATAATTATACTAAAAATTATGATTATTTAAAACGGTATATATTAAAAGATCATTTTTATTTTTTTTAAATCAATACTTACAAAAAATTGAGTGGAGGTTCAATAATTGTTATTATCAATGAAATCTTTAAGGAATTTTTCTCTATGTGCTTGTAAAATTTTCAGGAGACTTACAAGTGTTGAGTCATGTTGAAACACCTGTTCTCATCTGATCACCAACATTAAGCAATGTTGAGCTTTACTCAGATGTGTGACTACTGGGCAATACCAGCTATGTGACATACCTAGTAAACTGATAATGGATACAATCTCCCTACTAACCGAAGACCTTGATATATAGAAGTACTTCTGGACTGACAGTTCACAAGACCTACTTGGAGTTTGGTGAGTGGTATATTAGAAACATTTTAATAAGAGGGGAAAAAAGCACTTAATTGGATTGCTTTAGCAAGAACATTTTTGGTTGCTCCAACAATAATTATTTCTTAGAACAATTGTCAATAGCAATAAAAATAAGTATCTCCTATTTATTAGTGGTATTATAATGCAATAAAAATAAGTTAAAAATATATGCAAAAGTTCTTAGCATTATCTTATGCATAATGTTAACTGTCTTTGAAGTTTACTCATCTCTTTATTGCTTGTGCTGCAATCAGTGAACAACATTTACAAACTTTAGGAAATATGAAGAAAACTTAAAGAAGAAAAAAACATTGATCAGTATTAAAAATATTTTCTCTTGTTGCTCAGTACAGAATTGTTTTTGTTCAAGGTAGTTACTAATGGGGATTTTTTATGAAAATCTATAAAGAAAATCAAGATCCAGGATAACTTTCAATATTTCAACTTAATGAAATCTAATGTGTGATTTAAAGGGAATTCTTTACAAATAAGTAACTGACATGACACAGTGGAAGAGAAAATCCCTTTTTGGGGGCAAGGAAGTCAATAACCATCCTTGTATTACAAATAAATTGCAAGAAACAATCAGAGCTGAGATAGGGTCTTCTTCTACATGAAAGATATTCTCCAGATGTCCCACCTGGTTTCACTGCATGTAACACGTTTTGCTTAGTCAGTACATCCAACAACTAAAACATTCCTTGTTTTTATATAATTCACATTATATTAATTTTAAAATCTTTTAAATTTATTTGTTGAAGATAAATTATTATTTTTTAATTAATTTAATTGATGAAAGGAAATACTCTATATAAATAGCAGCATGTGTATTATTTCTAACTTGAGTCATGAATCAATGCAATTGTAAAAAAATGAGTTAAAAAAAAAATCAAATGAAATTTTTATTTCAGAAGCTTTCAAATGTCATCTCTTGACAAAAAATGTCTAAAGAATTTTTAACATACCATAATGATTAAAGAAGTTACAAAATACATCTACTTAAAGTGTATATGAATTAAAGGGAAACAAATTTATTGAATTAAAATTATTGATTTTGTGATTCTATTCAAACATGAAAGTAAAATTGATGTTTGAAGAAAAATAAGTCCATCTATAAGCACTATTTTTGCCTTTGCTAAGACATGATAATTTTTTGGTATGATTTTGTGTGTAATAACTTATTTTTTAAATACATTGATATTGGTAATTATAAATTTTGCTTTTAGATCTAATCTACAAGCTGAGAGAAAAAATTTAAAATTTTGTAATGCTCCTTAATAAAGCAATGTGTCTGTCATTTATTTCAGTTGTAGACTCTTGCCAGTGCAAGGGATCAATACCAAAGTACAGATGAAATAATGAGAAGAGCAAAATAAATTGAAAAATTGCAAGTTTAATTGCTTTTTGTCAATTTTCAACAATAGTCACATAAAAACTGCTAAAATTTCAATAACTTGAAATTATTCTTTAACTGAATCACACACAAAAAAACAATTCTAGGTGATACTGAATGTCTGTAAACAAGTTATTGCTTGACTATTACTTTCTCCCTTTTCTACTATAATAAACTTAAAGTTTGTGAGTACTGAATTTTAAAAACATTTGAAATTATGTATACTATGCAATTCCAGAGAATACTAACGAAATTTTGTGCACTAGCTATGCTCAATATATTTATATAAAGATAGGGATGTTTTATCATGGATTTTGCTATTTAGGTTAGTTCAAGAGTCATTTACATACATTATGCTTGTTACTTTACCTGCGTTTTTTAATCTTTGTTACATTTATATAGTCTTAGTGGCAAATGATAAAGAAGATAAATCATTGATAATATCTCTTAGAATAGAATTCAGGCTTCAGAATAATAATGAAAAAAATTTATAAATAACTTGAATCTCATCTGTTTAAGATTTTTTTTTCACTAAACACAATGGGCATAATTTTGTATGGTGATAGTTACTAATATGAAAGTAATGACAATTATCTGCTTAATTAATGACCAACCTTATACATTTATGTTACAAATAAATATGAAAAGGCTAACGCAGAATGAAAATATTAGATAGTTTTAAATCTATCATTGTATATAAAAGTGAAAATTTATTTTATGTTCAGCATGCAAATCATTACAGATATTAATACCAGAAAAGGTTATTTATTTCACTTAAAAATTAGTAATTTGTATTGGAAAAGAACTTTACTCAAAAAATTCACCCAATCACAAAGCAATTTTTTACAATACCAATAAAAAAAAAAAAAAAAGAGTTTAAGTCAATAAATCAATCAAAAAAGTTAATTATTTTTATAATTAATTTTACACTTAATCTATGTCCCTATTCAAAAGTTAAATTTTATAAATCCTCATTTTTTTTTTTTTTTACCCATTTTCCTTTATATTCCAAAAATCTCTGAAAGATTTCCTAAATTTCACTGATAATGCTGATGATAATTTTTCAAAACAATCCCCTTCTTGTTTCAAAACAATATCCTTTAATAAACTGAGATGGTCATCAGAAGTAGTCATTTTTGATATAACTGACCAAAAGTAATTTGTGGAGATAATGAAATGGAGAGAATTTCAGAATGGTACAAGGAGCATACAAAAATAATATAGAATGTTTATAAATTGATGCAACTTATATACATTTAAAAAATGAGAGAGTTTGGCAAATATTTAACTGGTGAAACCCTATTATAAGCATCAGGTTCAAATATATGAAGCAGAGCTAATACTTTCAAATTCCTATAAACACCACAAAAAGGTTGACATTTAATGTTATAGACAGATGTTATAATTTTTATTCTTGATTTCCATAACTGATGTACATTGTCAGATAACAAAAACAAACTGTAATGCAACCTATAAAACATTCTTAGACTCTAAAGAGTAGAAATTTTACTACATTTTTAATGTGACTATGTATTAAATAAATCTGCAAATTAACCTTTATAGCACATATGTATTTTCATATATTTTTTAAAGTATCAAACTATTATAAAATAATTTGAATGTTAACATAAAAAATATAAAGAATGAAAAATTACTTAATACTGAACATTGCTTAAAAAAATTTAATGAAAAATACTCTTTTACTCATAAGAAGCATTTAAAATTATCAGTTTTTACATTATTGTGAAAACAAATTGACAATTTTAAATGAAAAGAAAATAAATCTCTAAAAAAAAATCTTAAGAAAAAATAGTCCAAGAAAGATGTTAATATACATCAGCAAGTATTATATGCATGCAATGTCTGAGTCTGTATTCAGTTGATGAGTATAAGGCATAGAATACACTGAGTATGAGCAAGAGAAAATGGGTTGTGTAAATCCTTTTTGCCAGTAGGGGAGAAAGAGAGGGAGTTTTAGTCAACATTTTATTAGAATGACAGCATTGCTGCTGCTATCAAAGTTCATGATTTAAAGATGCGACGCATACTTTGTTTAAACTGCTTTGAATTGGACAAGCCAATTGTTACTAACAACAAAACATAGATGGTCATCAGAAGTGCAAACTTGTGTTGTCTGAACCAGGAGATTTGATTAGGTAACCTGCTGAATGAAAGAAAATAAAATGTTAAATTTGATATTAAAACATGCAAAGAATATTTGCAAGTATTGAAATTAATAAAACATCACAAATAAGAAGACTTTTTAAGATTTAATTTTTAAATTCTATTTATATTTTCAATTGAGTTTATTTTAAACAGAAAACATAACAAATATTGTTAATGGTTTATTCAAGTTTTTATTTTAACCAAAAATTGACAAAAAGATATTTTATTTATTAAAGCAAAATTAGTTTTTTACAATTAGATTCTAATATTTTTCATGTTTTGAAATAATACAAAAATCTAAATTTAACCATCATTTTTCATTTGGGCTTTATTCACCAGTTTAAAAAGAAATGCTTAAATTTTGTTGGTGAGGAGTAGGACATTTTTTTTAAGATACTATACTTGTAGATGCCATATATACTCGTGGATAGGTTGTACATTTTTTACCAAAACTTTCACAAGATATTAGGGGTACAACCTATCCATTCAACATAAATGTAAAACAACACTACCTTGTCATCATGATTTTCTGAGAAATCTGAAATGATACTATAAACACTAAAGCTGTGATTTTTCTCCATATAGAAACAATTTTTCTATCATATATTCTGACTCACTGTTTTAAACTTACCTCAAGCTGCTAGATTCACATATCCATCACAATAAAATTATAAAATATTCATTGATCCATCAGTCACTGTTAGGTTGGGGACCATGCACTAGACTAATATAGAAACCCTGAACATGCATACATAAGTTGAGGAACTACGTGTAGATATTTATTGACAAAGAAAAAATAGTTGCATGATTCCTTCTGCAAAATATATATATTTTGTCAAAAAAAAAAAAAAAACATTGGAAAATATGACTTGAAGAAATTAAATGTATTCTTTATGAGATAATTTTTTTTTTAATGGTTGTTTCATATAACATTAAAAGGCGTTCTTCAAGTGTTATTTACAAATAACAAAGTGCATGAATCTAGTACCCAACACGTTTGCAATATTTTGCATTGTGCAGCATTATAATTAGTAGCCAAATTTATAGTTTATAATTGTAATTGTTGCAAACCCTAATCATGAGTAAAAGAAAGAATTATGAAGTAGGTTTTAAATTAAAAGTACTAAATTATGCAGAGGAAGATGGCAATCGATCAGCAGAAAGGCAGTTTGGAGTTTGTTTTTTTTTAAATGTACCTTAACATTTTCTTCTGTCTGTAGATATTTCTTTTTTTTTTGTTGAGTTGATTTGGTATAAAAATGTGGTAAATATAAAAATACCAGTACAAAAGTTACTTCCTTTTCTTTACATGATTGACAAAATGTATTTTAACTGCAAAAGTGTATTAATAATTGTAAGTTTTGAAATAAAAGTAGAGATCTGATAATTCTTACATTTAAAAAAAAAAAAAAAGCCATGTAACTCCTCAGATTATGCCACAACTTATCTGCAAGTCAACAGTAAATCATCCATTATTAAGCCATAAAGTAAGGATGCAACCTATCTGTGAGTATATACGGTAAGCCAACTCAATGCATCATGCATAATGTTTTTTTGTTTTTTTTAATTTTTTGCATGAATTTTAACCAACCGAGAAAAATTTACCTGTGTATAGTGTGGCCACCTATTTTTTGTGTAAAAACTGATCATAAAACCTCACACTATACCACAGGTCAGGCAGAATAGTGTGTGTGTGTGTGTGTATATATATATATATATAGATAGATAGATAGATAGTAATTAGTTACTTTTAGAATAAATTTAATGAAAACTTTTGTATAATTTCAAAACTCCTAACCAGTCATTCCAAACTAATGTTCTATCATCACCAAAATGACATTAATTTTCAGCTTTGCTAGATAGACTACAAATTCTTACAGATCTTGCCACATCTAAAATACATAACGCCATATCTGAATGTACTACTTATGAAAATGCCATCATCATGATACAGTTGCAGTATATCAAAGTGACATGAAAGTTTCGCGTGACACTGGTCATCTGTCATCAACAGAGCTGAGAGATCATAAGATGCATAAGCTGTGAATGTTTTAAGCAATTTGTAATTGTAAAATGGTAACTGCAACTCAGTACTGGGAGTAATCCATCAGAGATGCCCTTATACATGGTTTGCAGTCATCAATGATTATTGAAAAAAATAGCACACTTGATTTGGCCAATATGTTTCAACCAGACAAGCACTCGAAGCAGCATGGATAAATTTGGGTGTGTACAGACAGCCTTTGACTGCTGCTGCAACTAATTCTGAGGTTGAAGAAAAAACTACAGTAAAGCAATAAAGCCACTAAAACACAAGGGGTTACTGAGTATTAGAGAATATGAGAAAAAATACTATAATACTATATAGGATAATAAAAGAACAATAATTAAGAAGACAGAAGATAATGACTGACATTCATCCTAGTGATATCAAATACCAGTCATTAAAGATTCCAACAATGCTGTTTTAGTTGTGTCAACTTCTCTGTCCATTATTGCCAGGAGTATCTTCATATGAGTGTGCTTAAGTATGAGATTCACTTGAAGATATTTCATGTTGCTCGGATGTAATCCTGGATCAAGATTTTCAAAAACTTCACAACAAAGTAACTTTAGGGATCTGTGAACTTTGTTTTATCTGTGTTAATCCACCAGCATCATTTGTAAGCTTAAAGCAGGAATGTCTTCCAATTGCTGCAAAATTCTTGCCATAGATTTATTGAAGAAACTCAGGGACTCTTAAAGGAAGATCTCAGTTACTCACAAGTAGTATGTATTAAAGATGAATCACAAAATACAAAACTTGCAATTGATAATCCTAAAGCTTACTTTCCTTGATCTTTAGCCACTTCCACACATTGATGATACTATTAATAAAATTGCACAATCCTTCAGTACAATAGACCTTTGCAGTGTGTATCACAAAATTCCTATCAAAGAGTAAGATGAACTTTATACAGTATTTCAGGCAACATTTCTCAGATGGAAAGTAAATAAGTGTCATGATGAACAGGAGAATCAACTGATTCAATCATCTTTGGATTGCTCTGTTGTACTTAACAGGTGTAACAGCAAAATTGTCCAAATTGTGTTACTGCATAATTATGCATATCACAAAACTAGAAAACCACTAAACTAATTGAATTTCTTTTTTCCAAGTTTTCAGATAAGATGTTTAGCCTTTATGTTTAGTGTTTATCTTGACACCATTTTTTGTAAATATCACTGAAAAACCCTTTGAGTTATTCAGCTAGAAAGAGAACAGGTTAGAATCATTTTGTGTCAGCCCCACTGTCTTCCTAACTGAGCAATGGTGAGAGGAAAAAGATCATTTAGGCTTTCAGTAAAGGTACCAACATTCATACTCTGACTTACATCTTCAAAATCCATTCAAGAACCATCAATAAAAAGGTGAATAAGTTTAAAAAAGAGGGAACAATAGAGGAAAACTGGATCAGGAGGTCACAACAGGAAGAGGGATCATCATTTCAACTTAGAGCTCAATTAGAAAAGATCTGACTCCATTCATAAGACGTTTGGCATGTGATAGGAATTTCAGCTATGACAGTCCAAAGAGCAGGGAAAAAAGACTTGAAAATGAAATTGTACGTGAAACGTGTAGGATATCTTGTTACTCCAGGACAGAAGGTTAGAGAGAACGAATATTATCTTGAATAAGTTGGAAAATGATCCTGGAATAATATATATATATATATATTTGAACTTTATTTCAGTACTTCATGACCTTCTGAGTAAGTATACATTCTTATTGCCCAAAGAAGAATCCAATAGTATTATAAAAATTCCAGTAAGATATCTTTAATCATTTCTAAGATACAACGGTTCAGAGTTTAATCTAACAATTGGAGAATTTTGCTGTTACACCCGGTATATCCTCATGTGCCATCTCCAGTGCTATCTGCATAACTAAGCAAACTAATTCTAGTTTGATCTGAAGATCTAGATGTACTGTTCGTCCACCTATTTGTTTGGATTTAAAAAAGGATTAAATGTTTTATGAAATTAATTTTGTATTTACACTTAAGGTTTTGTTAACCTTGCATTGTTTGGATTCAGGCTGAGGTATAAAAATGAAAGAAAAGGGAGCATCCAAACTGCTTTGAAAATCACTTTTTTATGTTCAATAAAAGCTTAAGAAAGGGTAATTCTACAGTTATTAATCATTTCAGTTATATTTGGTCTGGGTGTTATATATTAAGCCTGTCCAAAATGTATCCAGCCATTTTGAATATCTCAAAAATTAGCAACCAATCAAAATAGATCTTACTGTGCATGCATGAACAAGCACTCTCCGATTGGGTTACTCAGTTGGCAATGAGGTGCCATTAAGTGAGCTTGTGACATTATCAGCTACAAATGGATGAGCTGACCTAGAAAACACTTATCAAAGGTTGAGATAACATTTAAATCTTGACTGGAGTGTTCGTACATGGATACACTTAAACCCACTGGTTGAGATAAAATTCTAATGGATAAAGATAATGGATGTAGATTTCTAAGTGGATATTAACACTATGTCAAAATTAACTGCTGTCTGGTCAGAGAGTCGTTTTTTATGAAGCAATTTCGGGTGGTTGAGATTGATGAAAAAAATCTGTTTCATTCAGGCTTAAAACGGGATGCTGATTTGGATAATAATTTTTCACTTGAAGATAATGATTAGAGAAAGCGTCGCATGTGGCCTGAAAGAAAAGAGAATTAAATATTTTTTATCTTTTTCTGGAGATTTGATTTCTTCATAAAATAAATCCATGCAGCCATTTCTTGATGCTTTTGGTAGTGTCCAGCAGAAACCGGATGATGATAATTTTTTTGCAATAATCTTTTCCATAAATTGAATTCACCTAAAATTAAAGTAGTTGAGATGCTTAGCTTTTAGTTACGGTTCAGATTGCCCCTTCATATGGTCCCTAGAAAGGGATTGGTCAACCAGATCAAGTGACACCCCTAAAGAGAGTAGTAACAGGTTGTTTCTAAGGAAGTTGGAAGAAGAGGAGGTGGCAGCAATGAATGGAAGTCAGAGATGCCAAAGAAGGCAAGATGGAGTTTGATGGGTGGATTACCCTCTCACTGCCATTAAGGGTCTGGATAATTGCCCAAAATTGGAAAATCTCAGTTGAGACAAAGGAATGGTTGATATTTCTATGCCAGTTTTGGGCAAAGTATTATTTAAACCAGGCATTTTGAGGCTTTCAGAGAAAACAGGGCTGCAGGTCAAGCAGAGTAGAACCGCAGGTCAGGCAGAACAGATCAACAGACTCCAGAGTAGTTCAGCAAAGTCCACAGGAGAACTCCAAGAAGAGTTATCACTTAGATTTGAATCAGAATGTGCCTAAGAACTGACTAGGCTACCCCCTGAATCCATGATTGTGTACCAACCTAAAACCAAAGTGAGCAACTAAGAGCCCAAGTCTTAATCATCCATCACTCCAAGGTTTTTTTTGTTTTTTTTTAAGCTTATATTTTTCTGATATTACCTTTTGTAAATGATTGGTTGAAGTTAAAGAGTTTTCATTTCCCTCATTATATAACTGTCAAAGCTGCCATTAGCCATGGTATACCAACTCTTGCAGCAGATGCCTGGTCGTTTGAGATCAATCACAACATGGACATTCAATCAGACTTTTTGACAACTGTAGAAGTCACTGCAACCAATGGTTGATGGAAGAAATCCGATATTGACGGCCATTATTGGATATTCAGTGGGCCCTTTAGCTTATTGGCTGACTGGACCATGTTATATGCTTACATATCCTGTAACAGTTGCATTCACAATGTGCAAGTAAATTCTTCACATCTTACTTCATCCCCATGTCAGTATTAACCAAAATACAAAATTGCAATAACTGATTTAAAAAAGATTATAAAATTAAAAAATATATTACACCATGTATTGAACAGCAAAAATGAGATTCTTACTTATTCCAGGTTTTGTCAGCATAAATAAGCAAATACTTCACTTTGACCACTTCGTTATTTCTGATCACATAATATTTCTCTGGCACTTCTCCAGCCATACTGTTTGGGACCAAAGCTCTTGATTTTTTAGCAACATGGTCACCTGCAGATTTGAAAAAAAAATAAGTATAAGTATAGGTCTTACATAAAAACAAATATTTGTGTTTATTATAATTAACCCTAGTTCAGCATTTTAATGCACAAGAATGCCTGACAATTTGAATTAAGATTAAACTGTGAGAAAACTCATGGAAACTAAATATTGAGGAGAAAAAGGAAATAAAGAAAAAATTAAAAATAATAATCAGAAGCCATAAAAACTAACAATGGGTTTAATGATAATAAATTAAAGAATTAAGAAGTCTATAAGCAGTAAAGAATTATTAGCAACTGGAAGAGTAGGGATTCAAACTGGATTCAAACTATCTTGTCTGTCTCTGGGTATTGGCTTGTTTATATAAGAATTTCACAAACTTCTGGCATTGATTTATTGCATGTTTTTTGATTTATATGACTTTTCTGTTTGAAAAACTAAACAGTCACCTGTGGAATGATTCATTTAAAAAAACCATTGGATTGGCAAGCTATAAATGTTTGTTGTGAGAATTTAGAATTTGGGAAATTTTAAACCATAAATTTAGAGGCAAATGAGTAGGTTAAATCAAGTCTTAATGAATTTTAGTTGATTCAAATCTTCCTTGAACCTTCTCCAAATTCATTTTATGGCTTCCAATTATTATTTTTAATCCATTCTTTCTTTTCTCTGACACTTAATTAGTTTCTCACAGCTTAATTAGTTTCATGAAAATGCCTAATGACGATTTGAAGCAGGAAATAATTAAGATTAAAATGTGAAATTAGTTTAATCTTAATTATTTCCTGTTTCAAATCATCATTAGGCATTTTCATGCAGTAAAAGGTTGAACCAGGGATACCATTCTGTTATATTGAGAACTAAGAACTATAAACAAATTGAAAAAAGAGAAACATAGAATAAATTATTTTCCAATTAAGCTTCTATATTCTGATTCCATCTTGAAAACAAATACCCAATATGTTTCTTCAAGAATTTTTCATTCAAAGAACTTCAAGACCTCTTCAATTTAATCTATTGATAAGGTTCCTACCCCTAAAGTGGAAGAAATAAATCTAAGATACCCCATAAATATATCTTGTACATTCCAACTATTAGCCAAAAAGTGGAAAGCCAAATTGTTATATATAAAAAAAAAAAAAAAAAAAAAAGGATGAGGAATTCAGTTTTTATCTAAATGCTATCTACGTGCATAGTTATATACAAATTTTGAAAGCTCACATTTTACAAGAATAGAAATAATTACAATTGTGAACATTTTTTTTCTTTTAATTAAACTTGAAAAGAATAATAATAATTACAACACTTTCCTTTTGATTGTAAAACCTCAATACACCCATTTTGCATTGAGGATGCAAGATTTTCCAAAGTTTCAAATGAAATTTTATCCTAGTAACACTTTAATAAAGAGATTAATCTATTCCTCTTTTGAAACTGTTTGCCTTGTTTTTAGACATGTGCCATGAAATCTCAATACAATAGAATTGAAATCTGGTGAGTTTGCAAGCCAATCCATAAACATGATGTCCTTGGGAATGGCTGCATTTTCCCCGAAAAAAAGTTGTATTCTAATACAACTTTTTTCTATAACTGTTGACAAATGGCATGAGACATGAGAAAGCATATAATGCTTGCTTCCCATTACCTTCCAGTAGCATGTTTGCAATTTCATCTTCTCTTCTAGGTCTTGGGTCTGGTTGATCTGGACTTTCAGTTCTTTTCTCTCAGTGAGCAATGCCCATGTTTCTGTTGTCAACCACTCCTTGTGTTTTCTTGTTTTCCTCCCCAGGACTGTTTGGCATGTTGTCTTTCAGGTATTGCGCAGACTGTGCCAATGTTTCTTCTGGCAGCCGGGAAACATTGAGACAGAGGTGAAAGCAGCCAGCATGACATGGGCTGAGCTGAAGTGGATCGCCCAGAACTGCGTCCGTTGGAGAGGTGTTGTTGTGGCCCTATGTTCCCCATGGAATCAAGAGGCATAATATGAATATATATTCCCATTACCAATTCAGCTTTATCTGTAGATCTTTCAAATAAATGTTTTTTGGAGCCTTTCAAAGATCTTGCTTATCTAGGTGCATATTTATACATAAATTTTGAAAGCTCACATTTTACAAAAATAGGAATAATTATAATTGTGAATATTCTTTCTCTTAATTAAACTTGAACGGGACAATAATAATTACAACACTTTCCTTTTGATTGTAAAACCTCAATACACCCGTTTTGTATTGAGAATGCAAGATTTTCCAAAGTTTCAAATGAAATTTATCTAGACATGTTCACTGTTTTCGTGGGAAAACAGCATACAGCGTAATGAAAATGCCATAAACTTAACTAAAATAAAGTTTTATCGTCAAAATGATTATGTTATTATTAAGATGAAAGACCAAAGTATTTTTTAATTATTTTTTGAAATTTTTTTAATCCTTTCTAACATGTTCGAAATTTTGGTTAAATTCTTCTTGTTTACGTCATCGTGGCGTCACAGAAAATAACATTTTTTTTGCGATTTTTTTCCGTTGAAAATATTGATTTGGAAATTCTTGTAAAAATCAAGTAATTGTCCGATTTTAGTGAAATTTTCAGGACTTATTCACAAATGAATGAAATTATTTTTGAAATATTTTTTTTTTTTAGAAAATTTTGGTAAAAAATATATTATTTTAATTATGTTACCCCACATTTACTTAATTTAATGAAATTTCGCCCAAAACCTTTTTGGTTCCTGAAATTTTTTTTTGTTAAAAGTATGAGTCTTCGGAGATGGTAAATAACCTACTTTCTTTTTTCAAATTTGAGATATCTAACTGAAAATCTGCTCTGAATTGAAAAATAATGAATCCAATAAAACTATGATATTACTTAATTAGAAAAGCTTTTAATTGCTTTTGTAAATAAGTAATATTAAGGACATTATTGTCTGAAGAAATAAATTTTTTCTGATGAATAATTAAATTTTACAAAAGTTTTTTCGTTTTTTAAGAAATTTTAATTATAATCATTTATAGTTTAAAATCGTGTAAAGCTCTGTATTAGGCTGGTTCCTCGAGGTGATGTAGTAATTAAGTTCAAAAAAAATTTACAAGTCCAAAATTGCTAAGTTTAATAAATTTAGTGGCGCTAATTTTTTTTAAAATAATTTTTTATGTTGTATTTTTTTACTTAATACATTCCTTATTCCCATGTATGATATACTGAAGTTGCCATTATTATAACAAGGTCACGTGATACAAGAGTTTTGTCCCTTTACGTGGCCTTTTCATAACATTTCGTTTCTTAGTTGCTTTTCGTTTCTTAGTTGCTTTCTAACAAATTTTCCGTTCAGCTTTAAAAGTGTAAAATTTAAACTTTAAATTTTAAAGTAATTTTTCTTTTTTTCATTTACTATTTCACTAAATATTTTTATTTTATGTATTGTATTTCCATTAGTGTGGGTCATACTCAAATAGAATAATTTTTTAAAAACTTTAAGAAGGAACAAATATTTAATTAAAAGCTTAATGATTAAATTTATTATAAAAATTAAAAAAATTCTGGTGTATTTCAGACAGAAACTATATACATTGGATTGGAAAGTCACATTTAATTTTGATTTATTAAATAATTAAATTACCATTTCATAAATTATTAAATTACTTCTATCATGGTATTTTATTTTATTTTTTTTTTATTTTTGCATCTTCGAAAGGTAAATAAAAGTCATTAAAAATTGCGGAAATTTATGTTTATTTCTAACAATTACTAGGTAGTTAAAAACCCACCAAAAAACCGTTAACTCAGAATTTTAAAAATTTTGTCATTTATGGTCATCCGTAGTAGCTGTCATCAATTCGTCATTCAACAATCCATCAATAGGTTGATCAGATGAACAGGACCGTTCGTTAATAATTGGTTGTATATTATTTTTTTATGCTATAAGTAAGAAAGATTTCTTTCAAATCAGATTACTTTAACTTTAAATTTTTTAATTTTACTAAAATAATGTGTCAGAAATTTTTTTTAAATATTTTCAAAATTGATAAATTTGTGTTTGTTTACAAATTTCTTAAAATTAAGAAAATGGCCGATTTTAAGAAAATTTAAAAATTTGAATTTAAATTTGACAATCAAATGTATATAGATTCTATCTGAAATACACCAGAATTGTTTAATTAATGAAAATCATAAATTTAATGATTAAACCTTTTTTTTAAAGCTAAAATAAAATCTTCAAGAATGTTTTTTCATTGTAAAAAATTCATTTTAAACTTAAATATAGAAAATTTATGCCAAAATAGTGGAGATACCTAAATTTATCCTAGTAACACTTTATGAAAGAAATTAACCTATTCCTCTTTTGAAACTGCCTTGTTTATAGACATGTGCCATGAAATCTCAATAGAATTGCAATCTGGTGAGTTTGCATAGACAGATGCCCTTGGTGACCTTAACACTGGAAATGGCTGCATTATCCTGCTAGAATACAACTGTTGACAAATGGCATGAGACTCCTACATAATGCTTGCTTCTCATTACCAATTCAGCTTTATATATTACTGAAAGCATTCCACACACCATTGTAGATCATCTGCCAAATATTTCTTTTTTTTTTGCAAGTGTGGTGGGGTGCTTTGAAAGATCTTACTGACTGTATTGAACTATTGCCAAATTCTTCCTGCTGTTAAGACCAAGTTTAATTTCAAAACACAATTCATCTTTTGTGGCCTTACAAAAAAGTCAATAATAGCCTGGAGTGGCCAATTTGGGTGGCATTCCTAAGCAGGTTTTTTACTGCTGTAGGTTTCTGAATTAAAAAATATATACTGATGGAGGTTCTAGAGCTGTTCAAAGTCTAATACTGTTGTTTCTTTCATAATAAACCAATTTTTTTTCTTTGGTGAAGTTATTCTCTTAGCATTTTCAAAACATGAAAACATACTATGTGTAGTATATGTTATGTTCAAATGGCAACTTCTAGAATCATTTCAAATGATTCTATATTTTAGAAACTTCTACAAAAGATCAGAAAATAATTAATTTTTTGTTTTTTTTTACATTATCTTATTTTTTCTATCCATTGAAAGTGTATTTCAAAATCTACATGTAACTAGATATTTTGAAATCAAATTTTACATCTATTTTCTCAAATATAACCATCAATATTTGAAATTTATAAGCTATATTTGTAAGGTGTTTTATAATTACTTCCAACAATTTAGATGCTTGGAAAAATGGTAATCCAATGAAGTATTAGGGGAATATATCAAGTGTAATCAAGTTAAATGTTCAACCGATTAAACTTTAGTCATGACATTTTTGCCCAATGTATGCTGGTGAAATCATGTAGCAAAGTGACACCTATTTACTAAATTGTATACTTGCTTGAGTTTTGTATACACTATTTTAAAATACGTTTAGATTTTGTTTCTCCATTCAAATGAAACATATTCATATATTTTATTAATGATTTTAAATGCTTTCAAAATATATTAATTATCTATTTTAGCACAATTTCCACTGCATTTTTCATCTCTTCCGTTTTTTTCTGTTGAAATTTACACCTACAAATTTCTGAAACTTAAATGTTTATTAACTATTTCTCTCCAAATGCAGAATTTATATTCATCACAGTTAAGTTTAATTTTAACTCCACATGAAATTTTATAAAAGTGAAATGAAGACTTTCTGTATTTGCCTATAGGTTTAGCAAAAATTAAACAATGAAATAAAATTTTACTGACTAATCAATAAATATATATAAAGCATGAATTAAAAAATGTCAATTTTTTTTTTTAAATTACAAGAACTATCAAGCCCCAAATCAGAAATTACATGCGTTTTATTTGTATAGTAATATGATAAAATACTTGTATGTTTCATTTAATATATTTTCATATTTGTGTAAGGTAGCAGCGAGATGGCGTGTATCTGCCAAGCCACTCGTTAAGGTAGAATGTCTTGTTTAAGTAGACCACTCGCCTCTCATGTAAGAGGTAAGTCTACTTTATGGGGTGCCAAGACCAGCCCTCTACACGCCCCTCCCTTCCGGGGCCACAAGATACTTGCATTGTGGTCCAATGTTTTGAGGCTCTGGAGTAGTGATGCGGCGTGCCCCACATCTGTGGGGATAGGTTCCTGGGTGGTCGCGTCACCCTTCTCATGATGCCCTGGGGTTGGTCTTCCTCAACCTCCATCATTCCAGGGGATGCTGTGTCATCTACCTCCATCGGTTCTGGTAGGTGTCGGATGTTTCGGGCTGGTTTTGATCCATATCAACCACCATTCGGGCCCTGTTGGGTTGTCTATGGTATCCAAATTCTTGGGGGCACCTCAGGTATCGAGTGGCAAGGGAGTATCTACTACTGGGTTTAGGAGGAATCTGCGGACGGGTTACCCGGGTTACTCCCATCCATGCATACATTATACTCGGTTACAGTTTCCACCACCCTTCCTGTCTTTTGGAAAATGTTCTGTATCTTTTTGAAGTTTGGTTGAATCCGGGTATCTATTGCATATACTAGATACCTGGCAATCAATGTCACAGTCTTCTGAAAGAACTTCGGGGTTACTATGAAATTCATACTTTGCACTGGGCCCGGGTTTGTGAATGATGGTCCAGTCCTGGCCAAAACAGCCGCTGTTAGCGTTTGCCAACATTCCTGGAGGGTGTCTGCCGAGATTTAGGAAGCCATTTTTTTGTTCCTCAAGGTGCCGCATTGAGTTTTCCTCATTCCTGACATCACTGCACTATATGAAATGGATGAATGGCTGCAGGATGATTTTTAGTTTGTGTAGGAGTTTTTTTATGCCTTTTAACGGGATTCCTCGTCAGTATTCTCAGTCCTGTCCCCTCTTAATTTGGGTCCTGCTCATAGGTGGACACCAGCACTATTATAGTTTGTGCGATTCATAACATCTGGTACAGTCTTGTTGAGTTTGCCAGGGAGATGCTTTATTCGAAATTTGTAATCAAACCGTTCTTTGAAGTTAAACAGTCTTTTCTTTATGTTTGCTTTGTCGAGAAGATCTTCACCAATCAAATCTGGGCACCCCAAAAAAGAACATATCTTCCAGAACTAATGACCAATCGGGCCAGATTAGTGATAAGAAATTTTGGTTCTAAACTACCGGGTAAACAGTGCTTCTGGAAAGAAAAATATCCTAAGCCTGTTTTGCTGAAGTCCGTCGACAAAAAGTTGGAGTTAACCGTTCTCGATTTCTTCTATGAAAAGAACGAGTGTGCTGTTGAACTTCGATTTTTGTCTTATAGGGTAACCATTTTTGAGAAAAAGCTTAGGCTACCTGGAGAGTCAGTTATATTTTTTGGTGTCGGGAAATTCTGATTGTTTCAGTCATTTTTTTTGGTGGGTTTTATCTGTATTCTGTTTCAAGAACCCAGCAAATTATGGTGAAATTCTGGGGTTGAATACGATACCATTTATGCTGCAGTTATTTAATTAGTTTTCAAAGGGATGTTCTTGTATCTTGTATTTCTCCTGGGCATATCTAGCAGTATCTAATTCCGTGATGAAGGTAGTTGCATCTCTTGCCGATGGAGGGGTTGCTGGATAGCCATTCCATGCATCAAAACGGTCTAGTTTCCAGCGGATTGAATTAAATCTTAATATTGCTTTGGACATCTCTTTTCTTTTTTACATTGAATGCACTGGACTCAAAATGCTCCATCCAAAAAATTCCGATGGGAAGTTGGGTTAGGCTAAAAGGTGTTTGACTATGATGGTTGGCGGTGTTCTTCTGTAGGTCTCTCCTACTTTCTTTTTTGACAATTTGGAGCACCATGTTTGTGTACCCACTGGTACAGGTTTTTGATGAATCCGTGACTAGGTCCTCCTTGAGTTTTTTTCCGGGATTGGGTGTTTGAGGGTTTCTCGGATGAATGTGATGTCCATGGTCTTCTATCACGTTGATGTGGGCAACATGGATAGACAGAATACTTTTCTTATTCTGTTCTCTCTATCACTGATATGGATACTTAGACCATATTTGTTTTGCTCCTGCAAGTGCTGGTTTATAGAAGATTCAAGGCAGAAATCTGATGTCTTTTTTTTAAACTCTGAAGTTTTTACTCTGAGGTGAAATTTTATTTTCCCCTTTGTGAGTGAACATTTTCTGGACACTTCAAATTTTTTTTTCAAGATTCAACAGTCAACACTCCATCGTATGGAGGTGTTATGGACAGTTGCAAAAAAATCTCTAAAAAAAAAAAACAAAGTAGGTGAAAACTTGTCCAACAACACCCTTCTGTCTTGGGTGGTGAGGTGGATTCTTGATAAAACTGGACCCCTCTGGTTTTTTTTTTTTTTCCAACAAAAGTTGCACTGTCACATCCTGATTTCATATATGTTGAATATATTGTTTATTTTAGCAATGCTAGAAGTAGAATGAGGAATTAATACATTTCCTGTTAAATGCTAGGGACAAATATATTTTTAGTTTTCCAGCCATGTTTTGACTGACAGATTCCAATCCAATAAATATTTGACCTTTGGAGTTACCAAAAGTGTACTTCTACTAATGTAAAAAAAACAGTCTCTGTTTCAAGCAATTCTGATGGTCACTCTAATCATCATTTTATGGTTCTAATTGATATTTTAACTGTTCTTTTTATTTCAAGGCCTCATTCTGCCCACTATTGAAATGGATGATCCAGGATTTTTATATTAGGAATTTTTCTTTAATCTGTTAGCATAATCTTTTCACTGTTAGTACCTAACAAAAGTCATTCATAATTTTCAATTTACAATCAAATTCACCAATAATGAAATGCCAGATTTGAAAAAAGTTTGGTTGTAAAAAAAGAACCTGCATCTGTATAATGCCATTGAGTGTCCCATTTACAGTAATATATGAAATGGAAAAATGAATCATAGTTTGGCAATTCCAAAAAATTGGCTGGCTTCACTGCCTCCTACTTTATAACTTTGATATTTGTTCCACTGGTGAAACAATGCCAGAAATCCAAATAATCAAAATTGAAGATGATTCAATGAGTCAATATCAAAACACAGATACTTTTTGATTCCAGATACTTCAGACTTTATCAGAAATTCTGTTCTTCTAACTGATAATACAACATTTGTTTTTCTGAAAAGTCTGGTTTTAATTCAAGCATCACCTTTAAACTCACAAGTTTTCGAGGTGAAATTTTATTTTTTGAGTGAAACTTTCTTTTCCAATCAAAATTAGTGACAGTTGACAGTGAAACCAACAACACAATCTATCTTGAGGGTAGAGATAAAACTCTCTGGTTTCAAGATTTTTCCAACAAAAGTTGTCCATGTTGAATATATTGTTTATTTTAGCAATGCTGTAGAATTTGAATTATCATTTCTGTTAAATGCTAGGGACAAATATATTTTTAGCCCATGTTTTGACAGATTCCAATCCAATAAATATTTGACCTTTGGAGGGTGTACTTTTTGTAAAAAAAACAGTCTCTGTTTCAAAATTCTGATGGTCATTAATCATCATTTTATGGTTCTAATTGATATTTTTTGTTCTTTTTATTTTCAATCGCCCACTGATCCAGGTTTTAATTAGAATTTTTCTTAATCTGTTAGCATAATCTTTTCACTGTTAGAAGTCACTATTTGCAATTTACATGTACCAATAAAACTTGAAAGAAGGTTGTCACCTGCATCTGTATAATGCCATTGAGTGTCCCATTTACAGTGAAAATGAATCAAGTTTGGCTTGAAACTTTGATATTTGTCCACAGAAACTATTCAAATAATCAAAATTGAAGATGAGTACAAAACCTTTTGACTGACTTTTGAAAAGTTGAAAGAATGAACATTCTGAAAAGTCTTAAATATGAGGTAATCCAAAAATTAGTGATAATCTTCAAAAAAAGGACTGCTGCCCATTTTTAAAAACAAGGAGATAACATCCAACTGTCCAGAAAGTATCCAGCTGTTTTGAATATGCTGCAGGGGCTTTGATAAAACATAAGTTGACTTTTATTTAAATGATGATATTTAGGACAATGTGACAAGGCAACAGATGGCAATCCTGAAAGACAACCTGACTGTTTTGAAAAGTAGAATGAACAGTGGGATAAATATGAGGTTCCAAGGAAGTACTTTCAAAAGGACTAAGGTATACTATTGCTCTAAGTCTGCTACATTTAAATGGCTGCATCATTTCCCAACAGAAAAAAGATTTATTCATTGTTACGATATTATAGAGTTGGATGAGCCCCCATTTTGTTACGTGTTGATAATTGTAACAAAGGAAAAAAAAATGATTTACCACAACACAGAGCTAAATCACAAACAAATATTTAATTTACTAAAACAGAACATAAAATATATACAAGATAAACAATTGTGGCCTACAAAACAGAAAACACAGAGTTACGAGGGAGAAGGAAAGGGAGTCAAATATCTTTATCACTTTAGGTCTAGTGAAGTAATCTAGGTGCTATATTTGGAAATCCACAAAGGTGTGTAAATAAATATAAATTTTTAGTTTGGTCAATGAAAATTAGTCAAAATTCTATTTACCAAATTTGTTCCATGAAATTCTCTTTTGGGTTTTGGTTGGTCGGCAACTTTTTATAGAGATTCTTTCGGCTGGATATAATAGTCCTTGAATCAAAGGCCGGAATTGATAACAGCAGAAATTCCTTTTCATCAACTGACAACCCTTTTCCAAAATCCCATTTTTAGGGGCTAATACCTAATTTGCATATTTCTAGATGTTTCTCGAATCATCTAGATTTTTCTCGAATATACTAGAATGATCTAGAATCTTCCAAATTTCTAATTTCTCTATTTTACAACTACTTCATGAATGAAAACTTTTTTGTAATAACAAGTAGAACTCAATGGAATCCCTTATTATAGAAATGCATCCTCGTAACACTTCCCCCCTTCAAAGTAAAAGTTTTGAGATTAGAATGAAAAACTTTTATAAGACAATATCAGTCTATTTTTTCTTTGTTAAGAAATAAGTCATAATATGAATTTTTTTTTTTTTTGAAAAGTTATGCTCTAGATAAAGCATCTGCAATAACATTGTTCCTTCCTTTAATGTGTTTTATTATAATATTCTTGCAGTAGAAGACTCCATCTTGTAAGTCTGATTTTTGTTAGTCATCTTTTTAAGGAAAGTTAATGGATTATGGTAAGTATAAATCAGAACAGGATGAACAGTAACATTGAGGTAAAAGTCAAAATGTTTAGTGCTGATAAAACCGCCAAGCATTCTTTTTTCAATAGTAGAATATTTTTTCTGGTAGGTGTTGAACTTTTTGAGAAAATCCAATGGCTCTATTTAACGCCTTCATCATCTTCTTGGATTAAGATGTTTTCAAACCCATACCGACATCACTGGCATCGATTTGCAGTTTAAATTGCTTTGAAAAAACTGGAGTTAAAAGAGCTAGGCCACCAATGAGAGTTCGACTTGATTCTGTTGAAAGCCTTATTACAGGTCTCACTCCATTTGTATTTTACTTCCTTTTTAAAGAGGTCGGTGAGAGGACTTGCTATTGATGAGAAATTTTTACAAAATTTTCTGTAGAATGCCGCCATACCGAGAAATCTCATTAGCTGTTTTTTGTTAGTTGGGATAGGATACTTTAAGATAGCATCCACTTTTGCTGTGATAGGCTTCACCTGTCCCTGACCAACAGTATGACTCAAATAATTTATGTTTGCATGACAGAATTTGCTCTTGTTTAGGTTCACACATAGGTTTGCTTCTTCCAGCTTAAGAAAAAATTGTTTGATGATGCGTATATGTTCGTCCCAAGTCATGCTGTACACAATTACATCATCTATGTAGACCTCACATCCCTGAATTTTGTGTAGAAGGGAATGCATCATCCTTTGAAAGGTTGCCGGTGCATTTTTCATCCTGAACACCATAACCTTATATTGGTATAAACCATCCGAGTCACAAATGCTGAAATTTCTTTGGCGTTGTCAGTTAATGGTACTTGCCAATAACCTTTCATTAAATCAAATTTACTGACATATTTCGCCTTGCCAATGTTGTCAATACAATCATCAATTCTAGGAATTGGAAAAGAAGTCACTTTTGGTTATTGCATTTACTTTTCGAAAATCTGTTACCAATCTGTAAGTGCCATCAGGTTTTGGTACAAGAATACAAGGAGAACTCCACTGACTGTTGCTTGGTTCAATTATGTCATTGTCCAGCATATATTTAATCTCTGCTCTCAACTGCTGAAGCTTGATTGGATTTACCCGGTAAAAATGTTGTTTGATGGGTTTTTCATCTCCATCATGAAAAACATAATGTACTGCAACCATTGTTTTTCTAGGAACATCAGGAAAAAGATTTTGAAAATCATTGACCAAACCATGAATGTCTTTTCTTTTCTCATTTGATAAATGTTTGAATTTTACATTTAAATTAGACAGGATTTCCGAGTTTTTTAAATGACTACTCTGACCCATGTCCTTCTCCCTAATAACTGTATCTTCATTATTGTCTAAATCATCTTCAAATTGATTTGTATTACTAATGTTTATTAAGGTTGAGACAGGTTTAGTATTAGTTACATAATTTCTGTCAATGTAATTTTTAACATATTAATGTGGCAAATTCTTTTCTTTTTCCTTCGAACAATTGCGGATGATATAATTTACATCATTAATTTTTCTTTTCTATCTCATAAGGACCAAAATATCTTGCCTGTAGAGGATGATTAGGAATTGGTAAAAAATACTAAAACTTTGTCACCACTTTCAAATTTATTGATTTTTACAATTTTATCTTATCTAGTCTTCATTTTTAATTTGGGAATTTATTAAATTATCTTGTGCTATTTTGAAAGCATTGTATAATTTCTCTTTAAAATTTGATACATAGTCCAAAAGATGCATCTCATTTTTTTCAATCAACCATTTTTTTTTTAGAAGTCTTTAGCGGACCCCTAACTTGTATGTCCAAAATCTAATTGAAAAGGGCTAAACCCAAGAGTGTCTTGAACAGCTTCTCTAGCAGAAAACAAAAACAAAATGCACCCCTTCATCCCAATTTTTTTTTATATTGATAACAATATTTTCTGATCATAGACTTTACAGTTTGATGAAAACGCTCCAAGAGCACCTTGTGATTGGGGTGATAGGCACTAGATTTGTATTGTTTAATAGCCATTTCACTCATTACTTGTTGAAATAAACAAGACATAAAATTTGAACCTTGGTCTGACTGAATGGCAAGGAATCCCAACTAAACAGAAAAACTTAGTTAAAGCCTTAACAACAGTCCTAGCCTTAATATTTCTTAGAGGATAGCCTCTGGAAAGTGAGTTGACATACACATAATTGTCAATAAATATTGGTTTCCTATTTTTTTTTTTTTTTGAAGAGGGCCAACACAGTCAACTAGTACTCTACTGAAAGGTTCTTCAAATGCTGGAATAGGTTTCAGAGGGGGCGGACGGAATCTTTTGATTTGGTTTTCCGACAATCTGGCATATGTGACAGGAGTTACAGAAATTGACGACATCCTGTCTAAGTAAAAATGATTTAACATCCTGTCTAAGTAAAAATGATTTAATATTTTTTCACAGGTCTTATTTATTCCTAAATGCCCTGACATTGGAGTATCATGAGCTATATTTAGTATTTCTTGCCTGTATATTTTCGGGACCACTATTTGGTTTATTATCTTCCACTCCTCATTTAGACTGGCATCCACTGGGCGCCATTTCCTCATTAAAATGCCATCTCTCATATAAAAGCATTCTCTAACTTTTCTTGCTTCTTCTAAAGGGAGTATTTTATTTTTTAAAATTCAAATTTCAGGATCTTTTTCTTGTTCAATAACAATAATTTAGATTGTCTTTAATTTTTTCTGTGCCATTTCTTTTTTGGGGATGTGGTTTATTTAATTTTTTATTCTAATTATTAGTTTGTTCTAAATGATGAGATATAAAGGTCTCATTCAATTGTAACTGATTAGCTGGTGTTGCTGAATCTTTCTTTTCTGAAATTTGCTTCTTTGCTTTAGCCTAGGTACCTCCACGAAATCGCTAAAAAAAGAGCATAGCTTGATGAAAAAGTCGCCAACCTTGCCGGAAACTAAATTTTATTGTCTAAATGCTTATGTTAAGAGGAAAGACCAAAGTTTTTTTTTTAATTATTTTTAAAAAATTTTCCTTCTTTTTAGAACATTCTAAATTTTGATTAAAAAAACCTTTTTTCTATTTGTATCAGCGGAACTAGTAAATAACATAGACAATTTTTAGCACGTTTTTTTTGGTATGACACACATTAATTTGAAAAATCGTGCAAAAATAGAAATAATTATCGGATGTTAATGAAACTTTCAGGAACTATTCACAGATGATCGAAATTATTATAAATATGTTTTTTTTTATGAAAGTCATGGTAGAAATATTTTTAAAAATATTTATTACCCCCCCATAACTAATTTTATGAAAACGCTAGAAATTCGATCGCATCGGTTTTAGTGATTACAATAATTAAAAGCACAGGGCTTTGAGGAATGCAAATCATGTTTTTTTTTGTTTTTAATTGGATACGCAGTACCTGAAAATCAGCTCTGAATTGTAACATACAAAACTCAATAAAACAAAGATATTATTTAATTTCAAATGCTTTTATTTGCTTTTAGTTGTTTTTATGAATATGGACAATATTTTCTGAAAGCAAAAAATTTTTCGATGAAAAATGAATTTTTTATACAATTATTTGTTATTTCATTAATTATAATAGATTTTACATTTAAGTTGTTAAAATATTATAAAATTAGTTAAAAGTCAAGATCGGCTTTCATAAGTGTCCTTATGAGATAGATCTTTTTTTTAGCGCGTTGTAAATTGTATCATTTTGACTAATCAGAAGATCCCCAGTAATTAAGAAATGTAATTTTGTGCTTATAATCGAGCTGTAATTATAAAATACGGAAGACCAACCAGAATATAATTAAGTTGCGTTATTTGAGTTAAGCATTGTTCTCCGCTGTTAAGGCCTTTACTTTTTTGTGAAACACGTGTGGAGAAGTTAATTTGATTTTTTCAATTTCAACTGAGAAGGGTACCTACAAGTATCAGTATCATCTTATGAAATTTATATGATCTTATTTTATATTAATCTCAGTTACAACATTTTTCCATAAATGAAATATCAAAATTAATAATAAAATGAATGCAAATACAAATAACAGTAGAATGTAATAAATGTACATAAAATTATAGTATTTTATGTACAATTCTGATAAAATTTCATAAGAAAGGTAAAGGTACCTTTCTTATGAAATTTTATAAATTAATTAGATACCTTTCTTAAGAAATATGAAATTTAATGTCACTCTTAACAGTTTTATTTTAATTTCTTTACAATATATTTCCCATAAAGCATCATAAACGTAAAGGTGAAAGCTAAGTACAAAAAAAAAAAAAAAAAAAAAAAATTAGACCGCTGAAAGTTTTTCGTTAAAAATAACGGGTAAATAATTTGTTCACGTAAATGTAAATTATTTCACTTTTCTCCTTCCGTAGAACAAATTAGCCTCATGGAATTCGTAAATATATCATTCATCACATGTCAAGAGACGCGAAAGTTTATGACCTGCTTTGTTTTATTTTCAAATTACATCTTTTTTGGCACAAAAGCTAAGTTAAGTTTGGTTCAAAATATTTTAAATAAACATTATAATTTCTGATTTTCTTAAAATAAGTTTTGAAAAAATGATAATTGATATTTAAAAAAATTTCAAAGTCAGATTTCCAGTTTTTTTAAAATGGAAAAAATGGTCAATTTTTTTGACTCAAAAAAACTAGATTTTTTTAACGAAAATTTCAGACGTGCTAGGAACGATTAAAAAATGGAAAAAAATACCCAAAAAATACTTTGACCTTTCCTCTTAAATATTTGTTATTATTATAACAAATATTTAGACGATAAAATTTTGTTTTCGTCAAGTTTGGCGTCTTTTTCATCATGCTATGCTCTTTTTTTAGCGATCTCATGGAGGTACCTACTTTAGCCCTAGTAAAAACACAATCAGGGTATACGTCACTGTTTTCTTCAACCACAAATTCATTGTTTATTTCTATTTTATCACAGACAACTGGTTCTGCTACTACCCTGTCACCTGCTAAGTTGTTGCCTAACAGTAAGGAGACCCCTTTAACTGGTAGGGTTGGTCGTATACCAACTATGATGGGACCATTCACCAATTCCGATTTTATATAAATTTTGTGAAGGGGCACCTTAATGACACCCAATTCAATGCCTTGTAATAAAACAAAATCGCCTGTGAAGGTCGATTCCGATAGCTGTAGTATACCTTCTAATAGCAAAGTTTGAGACGCACTGGTGTCCCGTAAGATTTGGACAGACCTAGCTTTCTCAGGGTCATTGATGTAAACAGAGCCCTGGGACAAAAATGGTCTATAATTTTCCATATATGAGTTTTTATTGTTTTCAGTAACACCTGGTTTTGAGAAGGAAGACTGAGGAAAGGAGTTACTCTTAGTTTGTTGTCTAACAAAGGCATGAGGTTGAAGGGAGTTATTTTCTTCCCGTTTTTTTTAGGATTCAACAATCAGATATGATGTGATTATCCTTCTTACAGGCACAGGAAATTTTTTTGATTCTGTTGGAAGAGAACTTTTAGGTGTATCTTTTATTTTTTTGCATATAACTTCTCCAAGATACATTATGAGGGTGAGATTCCGACAGTGTATGTGTATTTATATGAAGGCCTGACTGGTTTTCAGTTATATTAGTTTTTTTTCAAAACTCTTTTTGTGAGTTAGACTATAGGTATAAAAAGTGATTACTGTGGTCTAGATTAACAGTTTCTACATTTTTCTCATCGATATGATTTAAAATCTCCTGTGAAACGCATTGTTTAAATTCTTCAACAAGAATGAGTTGGCATAATTTATCATAATCATTATTTATTTTTTCACCCTAACCCATCTATAAAAAAAGATCTGCTTTTCTCTAAGCGAATTCAACGTATGTCTGCCGTTCAAATTTTTTGTATTTCCTGAATTTTTGCCTATATGCCTCAGGTACTAATTAAAAATGCATTTAATATGGCATTTTTATTTTTTCATAATCTGTGGCCTCTTCAATACTGAGAGAAAGTATATATCAGCAGCTCTGCCAACCAAAACAGTCTGTAAGAGTGTTGACCAGATTTCGTAAGGTCATCCTAAATTTATTGCAATTTTCTCAAAATGAGGAAAATATTTTTCCACCGTTTTTTCATAAAACTTAGGTACTAATTTGATATATCTTCCTGCATCAAATGCTGCACTTAATGAAGAAGAATTATTGGAATTTTGACTTCTATTTTCTCGTTGTAATTTCAATTTTTCTAACTCTATTTCAGCTTCAATTTTTAATCTTTCCAGTTCTATTCTTTCTCTAATTTCTTTATTTCTAATTGAAAACGTAAACTACTTTGGTCGTCTTTTTCGTCAATATTACAGGAGTCTAAGAAATTTTTATCCATTAGTTCTTTAGCTACAATACTTTTTATTTCTGCTTTTTTCATTGATGGGTTTGTTTTTAACCTGAAATATTCTGCAATTTGTAATAGCTCCATTTCTGTAAGACTTGAATGATTCCCACAATTTAAAAACTTAAAAAATTTCCACAGAAAAAGGCATGTTTTTGTTTTAGCTTTTTTTTTTTGCAAATTACGTATATTGAGTTTATTTTTTTTGTACGATATTATAGAGTTGGACGAGCCCCCATTTTGTTACGTGTTGATAATTGTAACAAAGGAAAAAAATGATTTACCACAACACAGAGCTAAATCACAAACAAATATTTAATTTACTAAAACAGAACATAAAATATATACAAGATAAACAATTGTGGCCTACAAAACAGAAAACACAGAGTTACTGGCAAAGTGTTACGAGGGAGAAGGAAAGGGAGTCAAATATCTTTATCACTTTCGGGTGAGTGAAGTAATCTAAGTGCTATATTTGGAAATCCACAAAAGTGTGTAAATAAATATAAATTTTTAGTTTGGTCAATGAAAATTAGTCAAAATTCTATTTACCAAATTTGTTTCATAAAATTCTCTTTTGGGTTTTGATTGGTCGGCAACTTTTTATAGAGATTCTTTTGGCTGGATATAATAGTCCTTGAATCAAAAGCCGGAGTTGATAACAGCAGAAATTCCTTTTCATCAACTGACAACCTTTTTCCAAAATCCCATTTTTATAGGGGCTTTGCATATTTCTAGATGTTTCTTGAATATACTAGATTTTTCTCGAATATACTTGATTTAGAATGATCTTCCAAACATTCTATTTCTAATTTCTCTATTTTACAACTACTTCATGAATGAAAACTTGTTTGTAATAACAAGTAGAACTCAATAGAATCCCTTATTATAGAAATGCATCCTCATAACATTATTTAGAAAGAGAAAAAAATTTATGCATACACATACAAAAAGTTATGCACAGAATCATACAACAGAAAGTATCAAGATATTCTAAGTGTTTCAAGAAGAAAAGTAGAAAAACAGATTGAGCTGAAGTAGTATTTAAAGGACACATTTATTCAAATTATGACAGGTCTGCTTCCTAAGCCGGGATAGATCAAATGAGCTGACTCATAAATCTGGCAGTCCAGCTTGACATGCCTTAAACATAGTTGAATGAAATTAAAGCTGTAGTCTTCAACATATGTACAGGACCAAATAATATACCATGTACATTGTCAAAAAAATGATCTAAGAGTGCTTAATATAGTGTGGTATATGCTGTGATTTTCTTATTCTAATCAAATAATGTCTGGTGAATCATAGATTTATCACAAGGATACTAATGCTAGGTTGCTAAACTAGTTTAAACAGATGATTTTTGTTAAAAATCAAAGAGAAGATTATGCTTATGTGATAGGTTTATGACTTTGATATTACTTATCAGGTTAATAAATCAATTGATGTAGAAACCTAATATTTCAAGTTCTCCATGTTGCATTGAACATGCTCATTGTATCAATTATTGGCTTTTTCATAAGGTGATGATAATGATAAGATGTTAGATTGAATATAGAGCTGAGCATAAACAAGAGAACTTAATATTCAGTCATATTAGTCTGTTGGGCTGTTTTATTTTAGTTGAGGAAATGAAAATGAAAAGGAATAGAAAAAAATGTGAATCAAATTCTAAAGAGTGCCAAGAAATGTAACACTTAAAACATTAAAGAGAATTTAAACATTTGTCTAAAAATATAGAGAATAGTACTTAGCATCTGTTTGTAAACTAGTTTACTCCTGCAAAAAACTGCAATATAACAATTTAAGTTTTTGAAATTTTATAAAATATATATATTTATATATTTCTACTATCAGAAGAGTCCATTACATAAAGATGACAAAATTATCACCAATTCAATATAAGTCTTGAAGTGTTACACACACACACACACACACACACACAAGGTGCATGTGTATGTAGTCAGATAAATGTTCTGCTCATAAAAATTGACAGGTATTAATTCATTTGTAGCTAAAAATGATAATTAGTCCAAGAGAAAACGTAATTTATAGTTGTTGTCAGAACATCGAAATCCCATTCTTAATAAAAATTATAAGTTGAATATTTTTAAATGATGTATACATAATATTTAGGAAAATATTTTTCTAAAAATAAATAATAATGTCAATATTGAAGAAGAAAAGTATCTAAATATATGCATACAATGCAATTAGTTGTTACTTAAGATGATATTTTTTTTTCTTGCAAAGGATTTTTGACTCATATTGATAAACAAAATGGACCTTAAGAGTAACAAAGAATGTGTGTGTATATGGGTTTTAAAATTTATATTTCTCATCTTAAACTGTCCAAACACTGAAACATAATAGACAGAAAAGTTTTCCAGAAAATTATACAAAAAATATTTCATGTCAGTAGTCTTATATAAAATAAGCAATGCAATGTTTATACCTAATATTGATCTGACATTTATAACAGAGATTTGAAAAAAGAAAAAAATTTCAACCCTATACAAGTAGACATTAATCTTTGAATGTATCAACTGAGAATTTTACCTTCTTTCAGTTGGCATTTGACTGATGGATCATCAATGATTTCACAAACAGCTACACAACTGAGTTGGCTACCAAGCTGGCTCTTAGCCCATCCAAAGCCTGATGGACTATAGTGTAAAGATACTGACAATTCACTTGACAGGTAAGTACCTTCACCAAATATTCCATTCTACAAAGTACAAAACAAAGAAAATAATTACTTGAAACCAAAGTAACTACAGTTACATCCTATTTAATAAAGCTGAATTTAACATGTAAGTATAACACACACATACACACACACAAATATGTCCAGTGGAAGGAAACACATAGAAAACATTTCTGATTGTTATAATTCATGAGGTATTTATCTTAAAATTGTATAATGTGGTAAAACTATTTCAATTTCTTTAAAATTGAAAAGAAAATTACAAAATGTTTCTTTCAGTAACAATATTCAGTAGTGTTGTTTTTTTAAAATACTGCTCTCTTCCATAGTTGTAATGCTGTTGTTTAGAATGGTATATAATTAAATTTTTTTTTGATGGAAAATGTGAAGGTTGGTATTTTTGTTAATGTGTAGTTAATAAAGGCTAGCTGAAAAGTTAACTGGCTTTTAAAACAGTGATGGAGGATGAAATACTACAGATGCAAGACCTTTATAAATAAATATTGATTACTTTAATATAGGTATTTCCAAAGATTTGCTAACAAATAAGCATACATGATAAAGAAATGCTCCAAACATAAGTTTCATTGTCAAAATCTTTATGAAGAGAAAAGGCCAAAGGATGTTTTGATTATTAAATTATATTTTTGATCCTTTTTAGAATGTTCAAAATTTTGTTTAAAAATTTTTTTTGTGTGTCAACAGGGGACCATAAATTAGTATAGGAAATTTTAGCGTCTTTTTGCAATGAAAAACACATTGTTTTGAAATTCCTGCAAAAATCAAATAATTGTCAGATTTTAATGAAACTTTCAGGAAGGATTTATTCACAAATGAATTAAATTAATGTTCTTTTAGAAAATCTTGGTAATTTTTTTTTTTTTTTACATCTATTGGAATTAAAACTAAAATAAAAACTTCAAGAAAGATTTTTCATTTTTAAAAATTTATTTTATACCTTTATAGGTATTGCATTTCTTTGGAGGTACAGTGTAACCTGGAGAGTTGTCGGGACAAGAGAAGAAGTCTCTTATATCTGGGTTTCTCTTATATCCGGGTTTCTCACATCTGGGTTTGGTTTATTTTGTTTAGGTAACACAGACTCTAATTTGGGACCAGAGAAAATCTCTCTTATATCCAGGTTACACTGTATCTGCTTGTGACCATGAAACTTGTTAGCCTAACAGTGAAATTTTCTTTTCTGATAGCCTTTATGTAGTGAGTCTGCCTTGACGTTTGCATAGAAGATTGAGTTGGTGCTATACAATTTCTTTTTTAATTTGTGATGAAAGATTAAGATGAAATCATTTTTTAACTGTTAAATAAAAATTCAAGTGGATAAATTACAAAAATAAAACTGATGTATTGACTGACCTTGTTCATGTGTGAGGCAAGTCCATTATGCAAAATTGAATGAAAATTTTCAATGCGGCTGCCATGATAAGCATAGAAGACTTTTCGGCCTTGCTGCAGTTGCTTGAACTTTAACTGGTTTGTTTTGTTGGGCAAGACTTCAAATATGTAATTAGGTTCCACAGAAGTTGGCTCTCGACTGCCCGTCAAAGTCAAGATATCATAGTACTAGTTAAAATACATGTAAGAAAAAGAAAGAAGAAACATGAAGTCCACAACAAAAATTATCTCTAAGGAATGTTAGCGGCTCACTTTCCCATAATACAAATCAACAAAGTAAACTGACTTTTTACATAATTTTTTTCTACTTACAATCAAAATTAGTTTTTACTTTAGATCAAACTAAATTTTTCTTTACTTATGTTAATATAGTATATGACTATAGATTACTGATATCTGAATTATTTACATCTTGAGAAAAGACAAATTTTCTTCCCTCTATCAAGAGAAATCACTTTATTAATACTGAAATCTATTTTTTGTAAAGTAATTAATCTATCATCCATCAATATTTACTTAATTTTGTCAAGGATGAAATGTTATAAGTCAAATTTTGTGTTAGATGATGTATTAATTTTAGAATTCAATCCAGATATATATTATTTATACTAGTAAAGTTTAAACATCTTTCATAATATCCCCAAAATCAATTAACTTTGATAAAAGTGATTTCCAAAACATAAAATACAAATAAAAACCACTAACATGATTTTTATTCCTTGATTTAAGAGTAAAACTTTTGTTGCTAAAGTGCCAGCTGAGGAGATCCAATGTTGACTGAGATAGAGTTTCAAGCATCTTCTCAAACTGAACAATCATAGGCAATTCATTTATTGCCTGTTCCTGCAGAGAAACAAAATATTCATCTATTACACAGACATATATATTATAGCCATGCATAAGAGGGAAGTGAAAAGTTCTCAGCCTGATCCACTTCCCAAACTGAATATTCTGATGTTTGTTTGCTGAAAGATTGATTTGGAGAAGTAGGTCAAGCTGAGAGCTTTTCAGAACCACTTTGTATATAGATACCCAAAATTATTTTGCTAAGAACATGCTGTTGCAGAAATGGGAAAAATTATTATTTTATGGTTCCTGGTATTGTTTGTCCCGCAAACAATATTTTGCAGACTCGTGTGAATCCAGCTAACAAAAAAGAACACAAGACATGGAATTTAAACAAATGATAATTAACATTTAACATGTCTTAAGTCCTGGGTGGTTATATCTGAAACTAAATCAAGGAAGCTGCCTGCATTCATATTTGACCTTTATCTGGCCAAGTTCTTCAGAGTCTGAACTATCTCTGACGCTAATCGATACAAATTCACTCTGTAAGGAAGTTTCTGGTTTATCATTGAGAATTTGTAGAAAAATTTGAACAAAATCTAGGCAACTCTGAATTGAGAATCTGTATTCAATAGTAACGACCATTGCTTTTTGGCTGTTTATTATAAAGGTTAAGAGGCAGCTCATTTGATATTCCAGTGTTCAAGACAAGCATCTTGGAAACATACAATCAGATTGAGTACCACAAGAAAGATGATTGATAGTGCCTTGTGGCACAGACCGACTCTCACCTGTAGGTTCAGGTGAAATTGAAGGCAAAAATTCCCTTTATGATTTATCATTCTCATCTTTTCCCATAATGCAATGCATCACATTTGCATCCACCTCCAAATGTGTTGTTGCTTGTCTTTTTAATTTCTTCTAATTGTTGTTGGTGATGACTATATTGTACTTGCAATGTTGGCTGACCTAGTCTCTTGTTGTGGTTGTCCATCCATTGGAAAGTTAGGTGAGCTGTCTTTTCATTTGCAGAAAAGGGATGTGATTAGTAGAAGGAAAATATCTGTTCAAATTATGATATTTACACACTAAAACCATTTATGCTTTTTATATATACTGATGGTGGTTTTTGTCTGGAGTGACTTGTGTCAAGGTGTTTCCCAGTGGAAAATATTTATAGGACTTGCTATAGAGGGTGTAAATCAGTGGCCTATTGCTTGTGTATACTGTGAATTCATGTCCTTCTAAAATATAATTGAAATGTTGGATAGATGGCGAGAAGTTCTCTTGAAAATGTGCTGTATTTCATCAGTGAAGAATTCAACTGGAGAGAGAAAAAAGATATAGGTTAATTGCTGTTTTTGGGGATAAGACAAGGTAAAGAAAGCAGGAGAGACAAGAGCATTTTCTGTTGATGCCTCTTAAGTACTCACATACTGCATGTTCTAATTCCGCAAGAAGGAACATGTTGCCACCCCCAAAACCAAAGAGGAAAGAAAAAGAACCTTTCAAATATTGCACTTCCTGTGATTATTGTCAGGGGGCGGTAATCAAACAATACTGTACTCATAAAATTCACAGAATTAAATGCTAGTAAAACAGTATATAATGAAATAAACACTTTTCAAAGAATAAACTGAAAAAACTATATTTTACTGATAAAACTACATTAAACTTTTCACTTAGTAAGCAACTTTTCAAAACAAAGATAATCTTCATTACTACAGTATTATTGAGAGCTTTTTATAAAAGAGGTCTAAATATCTTAATTATAATAAAACATTACCTTGATTGAGGATTTCACCTCAGGAAAGAAAAGACAAAGAAACCGATAGAGTCACCCTGAAACCTTGTGAAAAGCAAGAAAAAAAAGACGGGAGTATTTTTGTAAGATAAGTACTATCAGTCACTGAAATCGACAAGTGAAACAAAAGAGAGAAACATAAACAAGTTCAGTCTGAAGTAAGGTAGATATTTTTTTTCTATTTCATCCTTTGAAATATCTGCATACTTTGTTAGATTCTCTGAAGTAGTGATGGCAAACACAGCTGAAAAAGCTCTCCAGAAGCTAATGGCATAGTTAGAACTTAACAGAATTTTGCTGGAAAGGAAGTGGAATTGAAACTTTGCTTAACGAAAAAAAGTGGAAATTTATGAGTTGCTAGAAAAAAAATGATTAAAACTGGCATCTAGCATATAATCAAAAGCCTGTCCCAAATGTTGTGTCAGGTGGCAAACATTGAAGGTCATAAAATAGCAAAATAAACATGGTAGGCAAGTTGTCACATGTTTCCAGGTCACTACAGTGAAAAAATTAGAGCATGAGCTCACTTTAGTATGAAAATATTGCTGATTGAAGAGATACATCCCCATTAAAATTCTTTGAAATTTGCTGTTTCATTACCACTACTTTTTAATGTTGATAGAGGGTAGAACTAACTTACTTAATGGCTCAAGTTCAGTATTGGGCTTTGAATCAAGCATATCAGAATAAAAAAAATCTCACCTCAACATATTTTCAGTTTTATCATAATTTTTCACCATTTTAAAGGGCTTTTTGTTTAAATTCCACTAAAAATAACTTCCAGATGTTTCTAGTCTTTTTAATAGACCTTAATATATTTAACTTGGGTATGGAATATTTTTGTTCTGTAGTATATGATTACTGTTGCACCATGACATATTGAAGAGATTGAAATGTTTGTTGTGGACCATGATATCCATAAAGCACTGTCAGAACTTGTCAATTCTGAATAGATAAATTGCAAATCTTTGTTCCAAAACATTTACATTTTGTTATGCTTTCAAATCACTTTGTTCATAATTTTTGGTTAGTTACTATGAGAGAAAGTCTCACTTACAGCCACTTATTAAGTAAATTTAGTTGATTGCTATTGCTCTCTTGGCTCTGCTCTGAACTAACTGCAGGACTTCAGGAATAATTGATGTTTCACAACTTACCTATAGATTGAATAACTACTAAACTAAATAATTAAATTTATTGTCCTGGAGGAGGTTGTGAACCTCCATACAGCTAGTTCAAAACAGAGCTTCACTCTTTCTATCAATTTTAAACAATTTTCATGATAAGATCAATTGCTTTATTAATTGTTCCAAATATTACTAATTCTACAGAATGCTTTGTGCATTGTGAAGAAAAGAAGTTATAAAATGATCATTATCATTCAATAGATGTCTTTTTCTTTCAATTTCACTGTTTGCAGCATTTTATCAAGGACCAAATTAATTTTTGTTGCACCGTGACACTGGAGGTATAAGAAAAAAAAAGTTGAAATGACTGATATTGGTCAATAGATACCTTTAAGATTTCTATTTTCTTGTTTTAAAACAGTTTATTCGGTAATACTATGATTCTGAATGATTAGAACCAAACTGAAACTTGAGTTTTTGTTGTGCCATGACAGATGGTCTAATGGAAAAAAAGTATGATAATGACCAATGAGACTCAAAGTCTCATATCTTTATTTTTCATAACATTTTATTATGTAATACCATTATTTGGAGTGATAGGAACCATATTGTAGTAGTTAGTCTCAGTAAATTTGAATTTGATGGAACATGATGGAAAATATTTAAAGGTAAAAAAATGTAGGAAAGGTTGAAGGATTTGATACAATTTTTGGTATGAATTACAAGCCTATAGGCACCAATAATAAACACCAAAGATATTTAAAAGAATGTATTCAGAAAAACTTCAGGGGCAATATCCACCTTGTGTTGCACTGTGGCATAAAATCCAGACTAACACAAGTAAATCCAATTTTTTCATGAAAACAAAACTAGTAATAGGTGGCACTTGTTTTGGTATGTTAAATTTAAGTACCCAGCACAAGTAAATGTTTAGAATGGGTTCCAGAAGCTAAAATAAGATTGTAGACATCCTACCAAACTTGGTTCATCATTTTTTTGGCTAAAATGTTTCATAGACAATTTCTGAAAAACATAGCTGAAATTTGTACGTTTAGATATGTGTGCGCAATTTTGGGGCTAGTCTCTTGAAATTATATGTATATCTGATGTTTTTATGCTTTAGTCAACTTATAACATCAACAGTATGAGAAAATAAAGTGTATTTTACTTTTTGATTTCCTGTGTTTCATTGATTTTAGGGTCAAAAATAGGGTTTTTAGGAGCCTAAA
Organism: Acanthosepion pharaonis; assembly: GCA_903632075.3. NCBI lineage: Eukaryota > Metazoa > Mollusca > Cephalopoda > Sepiida > Sepiidae > Acanthosepion > Acanthosepion pharaonis. Next base: position 152,520 of record CAHIKZ030002971.1, read on the forward strand.
TGTGCATGTTACTTTTGAGTAAAAATAACCCCATCATGTTATATACCATTGGAAGCAAAATTTTGAGTAAATTCCTGAATATTTTCAACTCATTTCCATTTCATAGGAAAAAGTTAATATGCTTTAACCTATTTTCAGAAACCTTGGGATGAACTTTTGACTATATGCTATCTCATTACTCAAAATGGGTTGCCTTAGACTGTATCTAGAATAGCAGCCAAACGTAATCTGTGATGATCTGGTTACACAGTTACAGAAGAATACTGAAATTATACAATTCCTCTGGCAGGAATTAAATAGAGAAAAGATAAATCACTGTCAGAGCTGACAAAATTTTAAGCCTGACCAAGAGAGCCTATAAAGATAGGAATAAAATAGCAGCTGCTATCCAAATACAAATAGCTGAGTACTAAATAAATGCACTGATAAATAATTGTGTGTGCAAAAATATAATGAAAGCTGAGCCAGGTATATTAGATGGTGCATTTGCAACAACAAAATGGAATGAGGGATTGCTAGGAAGGTGGGAAAAACTGAAAAATAGTATTATTATGAGAAATCAAAACAAAGTGATTAAGGGACTTCTCTTGTGGTGGAAAATGTGGCTATATGAAGGTAAAGTGAGAAATAATTGGCCTGGAAATTAGAAGAAATTAGTGGAATTGTTGAGGAATAATAAATGCTTAATTCAGGTAAAGAGCCAAGTAAAATTGAGATGGTAGAGAGTCATCTCCAAACAAATCTAAAGTATAATTTAGTAGATAAAACTGTAAAGTTAAACTAATTTTGCAAATTTTGAATGTAAGCCAGGTTTTAGTGATTCTTTTTGACAAACAAAAATTACTTCAAGAGAATTAAAGTTTTTAAAATATATTTGGTGAAGACATGGTTATACTTTTTATAACTTTGATTTAACCTTTAGAACACTGCATTATTAATATTACTTTCCATTGCATTCTTTTTCAAAGCCTCTCAATTGAAGCATCCTTATAGTTAATTTCATTCAAAGTTGTTTTCTGTTGCCATAGAAGGATATGACAACACAACTATAAAATTCAAATACACTGTTGTTCAGGGACCAGGGTCACCTTCAGTGGCAGGATAAACTTTTTGTACAACAAATGAAGTCACATAAAAAGTGATAAAGGTTAAAGCACTTTTAAGATTAAGTTCAGACTATTTTACAAAAATTTATTTTTGCTATTTTGTATTTAATATTTCAGAGATGGTTTTTTCAATTAAATTTTAATTAAAAAAATTAATTTTCAACAAATTTAGTTTATATAAAATAAAGATATTCAAGTTTCTGAGAAAATTTTTGGTGACAGGAAATGTAGATAAATATGTTGGCACAAAAAGTAAATATTTATCATTTACCAATTTATGAAAAAATATGAAAATTTTTTATTCATAAGTTTATAAAGATTAAATTATCAAAATATGTGAACCAACCATAATGAAATCTTTATTTACCATTTTATAAAGTTCAAATCAATTAGCTGATCTGTCTATATTTCTGAGATGAGGTACCAAGTTCCAAGTGCCATGTTTAATACCCGGTTAAGGCAGTGGAGAACTTTCAGAGGGGAATTAACAGGAGATAACCGACATCCATTAAACATGGTACGTGGAACTAGAACAGTCTACCCCAGTGAGAGCGAAATAAAGGGTTCAGTTCAACATTCCAGCCACCTGAAGAAGGCCGGAGCATACAACGACCGAAACATTGTAATAAATATGGCGACAAAGATGGGGACAATAGTCCAAATAATGTAAATAGTGTACAATTATCTGATGTTTTGCCAACAATTCCAATAAAGAATCTAATAAATAAATAGTGTAAATAAACAATCTAATAAATATTGTTTATATTTGTTGTCAATTCTCAAGAACAAAGAAAATATATAAATTCACTTTCTCATATATTTCTCTATATTAAAATTTTAATTGTCTCTTTTTAAAAACAAACATTGCCGAGGAGTGAAGGGAGTTAAAATAATAGTGGTGTCAAGGGAAAAACTCATTTTGACACATCATTCTTTTGTAGGCACAAAGGTCCATATTTTTATTACAAATTGCTATTTATTTCAATAGCTCTAGTTTATAGTTTCTTTTATTTTTAATTTGAATGACTTGCATGTAGGAGTATTAATGCTATTAGGAATACTATGTCAGAATCTAAGATTTATTTAACCATTTATTCCAATTATAAACATTAAAAAAAATATTTCCCAATAATCAAACTTTTGTGTTATTTTTGGTGGGTTATGTGATGGTCACTGAATGTCAATTGATACATGGTTTGCATGCTGAGCTGAATAATTTTTTTTTTTTGTCTTGAAAGCCAGTTCTGTTTGTAGCATTGTGGTACCACTGCTCAAAAAGGAGACACACTGTATGTTCCTTTGCTTACTCCTCATTATTGTCTAAAATTTTTAGACAATACAAAAAAAAAAAAAGAAATTTTATGGATTTAGGAATGTCCCCACTAATTTTGTTCTCAATTTAAAAGATTAAGGTTAAAGATAATTTATTTTTAAATATAAATAAATACCAATGTCTGCTGGTGTTCCGCATTTATTTCCCTTTTATTTTTTGTGCACTTTTTACGTCAGGGGTGGGATTTTTATTTTTTTTTTACCTTTGTTGTTTTCATATTTCGTTTATAATGGCAGTTCAGTTCAAGTAGTCGAAAATGACGAGAAAAACGTGCCAATGTTTTAAAAATGCTTAAAAAAAACTTTATTTATACACAGAAATTAATTTTCCTTTTAATTTGTATTAGGACTAGAGAATTATCTTTCAAATAACACCTAAACTTAAATTCAAAGAATGCATTTAAATTATTTAAAATGCGTTTTTTTGAGTATTTTTATTTTAGGAAACTCGTGACTGTACCTCGTTGACGTTCGGTTATGACGTCAAGAACTGTAAAAATCTGATGAAATACGTTCTTAAGCGCTAGTCTTTTATGGTTTTATCCTCATTTTATAATAGGAAAAAATGCTTCTATTTCCTAACATCAATTCGAAGCTTATGAAGAAAAAAAACTCAATTTATTTATAGATTCTCCCGCCAAGATGAAGTCAAAAGTGTGTACGATACACACTTGTGACGCTGTGTAACTCGCACCATTTTTTCTAAAACACGACCAATAATGATTGCGAAGTCAATACATCAAATTACATGAACAAGTATATTGTTGTCATTTATTAAATGTAGCTTCTGCTTAGCTATGGCATAAGGCTGAAAATTTGGAGCACCCACTGAACAGACTCTCAATATATACACTATCATTATGGGTTGGAAGTAAAGCCTTTTTTTTTTTTCATTCGTTTTCTTTCTCTGAAATTACAAATCAAGAACTGAATTGAGACTAAATGCTAAAGGTAAAAAATCGATTCTTTGCTAATGGCGAGTTGAATAAAGTCATTGAAAATTTAAAACGTTCAATGGATGGATTGCAAATATTCAATAGCATGCAATATAAATTCGTTTATCGGTTTCTTGAATCGAGAAACCTTTAAAGAAAAACTAACTAATTTACATTCTTTGGAGAAATATTGTAGGTTCAATTTTAAATGAAGTAACGATAAGAAAGAAATGTTATTTTATTGGGTGTGAGCATAAAACCGATTATAAAAGGTTTAACAAAAAAATCCAAGACATTTCTTCAAACTGGGGTCACTCAGAAAAATTCAAATGAAATCAGAAAGTGGAATATTGTTGTTGGAAAGATTATCGTGAATTTCGCGATATTCAATTTCTGTTATAAAAAAAAAATAGGTAAGTCAAGGCATTTTAGGAAAATTCTCATGCTGAATACAATATTACAGTACACCAATTAGAAAACGTTAGATCCAACGTAAAAGAAAACTCTTATGGCCATTTATAACTTTGCAATAATAATTATTATAATATTATGTAATTAACTTCTTACCAGAGCCTTTCTATCTTTTTCAGATCCTCCTTTAATAAAAGCAGGAGGGAAAGGCCTCAGAACCGAATCGTGTCTATAACTGTGGACGGCGGCAGCAAATAGACTTAGAGTAAAATCAGCGGCCAGTGGATCGCTTTGCACTCGCTCCAAAACATAACGGGACACACCAGATACTTCACTGGACAATGACATGGTTAACTTAACTATGTTTTCATAGAAAACAATATCAAACGCTAACTCAGCTGCACTGCTAAGTCCGAACAAATTCGGTTACTGCTTTTTTTATGCCATAAAACAGAAATCCATGTTGACATATTTTTTGATTGAGTTCAACTCACGCCAAAATCTGTAGTGAATTATTTGATAAGAACTCTGTGCGAACAAGAAAATAAACTGCTTATTATGATAATTCCTCGGTGAGAAAATGAAACTGCTTTATTTATTTTTACCTTTATAAAGAAAGACATCATTATTTCATTTGTAATTAACAAAAAATGAGTAACTGAAGAAGTACTTTTTACCTTATTATTGATTCATATTGCAACCTGCGTAACTGTAAAAAAAACTAAGTAAAATTATTTTTTAATTTTTTCACCAGAACATTTTCATTTATAATTTAATTTACGAGAATGGATAAGACGTGTGTGTGTGTGTGCATAAGATTTTTCAGAGAAACTAGTTACTAGAGTAGACGAAAGAACGGAAAGCCTTTTCTGAATTTGAATATTTATTTACACTCTCTACACAGTGTGATGAATTACAAACACACGAACGGCCTTATTCTGACTGATTGGACCTCTAGTCTAACGTGACCGATGGTTTGATCGTACTGGCATTGTTCAAGCTGATGATCATGATAGATTACCCACTATCTCTCAGAAACCGTAACTAATATATGCGCAGCCTACTTGTGCTATAAACCACTGGTGGGCTCTGTGGGTATTGAACAAACACAAATGTGCCTGAGGTGTCTCTAACAGGGAATGACTAACTGCCTTAGGCTTCCGCTTAACAGATGGGTGTGTTTGGAAAATGAGAGTGGCCAGCCATTACACATATATTCTGTGTATTTAGGCAGAAATGTTCATTTAAGGCAATAAAAACAACATATTTTCTGTTAATTACTTTTAATGTTTGACTTTTCCAAGTTATGAATAATCCTTTTTAGACAAGGAGGAATTGTCCAAAGTTCCATTCAGAAGAAAAGTACAGGGGATATGGTCTAAGCTTTATTTACATTATTCGGACTATTGCCCTCATCTTTGTCGCCATATTTATCACAACGTTTCGGCCGTTGTACGCTCCGGCCTTCTTCAGGTGGTTGAAAGCTCCTAGACTGAACCCTTTATTTCACTCAGTGGGGTAGACTGTTTCAGTTTCACATGCCATGTTTGATGGATGTCAGTTATCAATTATCTCCTATTAATTTCCCTCTGAAAGTTCTCCACTGCCTTAACCGGTATTGAACTCACTCTTTGGGTCCTGTCACTGGATCTAATAACGCCTTTATCCATTGTGCCATGTGTCCTTGACCACACAATTTATATTAAACGTAAAATACCACAAAGCATGAAATACAAGAAGGAACAGAATGGTTTTAAAACATAACATTGTATTTATTTGTGTGCTGATGTACATGCATACAGGAATTTGGAAGAGTAAAAGAGAATGAGCAAACTCGTGTCTGCTATTTATAGATAATGTTGTAGACTCATCCAATTTTCCTTACCTTCCAACCCTAACAAAAGCACAGTCCACATCTTACGCCTACATACCTAAAAACTTCAACCAATCAAAACTGCACGAAACAAAGCAAACAATCTCATTGGTTCATCACTGAAAGTTCACGTGCATAATAGAAACTCAAGTGAGCCACCTTTGGAATTTCAGACCTTATAAAAATAAACGAAGACAGCCCCAGGCAGTCAGTAACACGCATTCACAGAGAACTTTCCAAAATATTCCATCACTCAGAATCACAATTTTGCCAGCAAAAAGATACATCCTTGACTCCACCTTTCGATCAAGCCTTAATCAACTCTGTGTACACCATTTCAACTTTGTTTATTTAAAGTGAATTAAATTCACTACTTATTAAGTAAAACACTAACTAATGAACGACATTACAAAACACCACACTACATTAAAGTTAGTAGATCACTCTTAAAAACTCTTTAAAAAGACACTTATTATTAACAATTGGAAATATCGACACAAACAAAAGACTGCAAATCAACGAACAATTGCAAAGAGAGACATTCAGAAATCTCAAAAACCTCATGCACATTTAAACATATAACATACATCAATTATCCTAGATGTATATTGTTTTGAATTGTATATAATGTTGTATTGATTTCTAATTGAATATGTCTCGTTTTTCAATTGCATTTTAATTCGTTTATTTATTTGTTTGGGATGCAGAAAAGACACGAACCAACTCAAAAATTCCTTCTGATTCTTTCTAACATAATTAACAGACTCTGCACGTCCCCAACAATGTAATTGTGACAGGATCAAGATCACTGTGCAGAAAGAATTATTCTTCACGTGCAGATGATCTGATTGGTTGGCATTGACCAATCAGCGAGTGAGTTTTGGGGAGACTTAAGAACGCTTCTGGGATCCATTTCTCCTAGAAGTGCACAAAATTGACTACATGAAAATAGAGCAATTACAAAATTGTTGCATTGCTGCAATTTGTAAATTGTCTATAATAATGTTGTGGTGATTTATTAACCAATGAATGTTTGTCATTGTATGTGATTTGTATTTGTGTATGTATGTATGTGTGTGCAATATAGATCAGCATACTATAACAGCTTATTTAAAAAAAAAATAGCAATAGCATGCTGGGGGTGTCTTTAAAACTCTACCAAGAAACTCCACCAATCAATCAATGTACACCCAAATCTGGGAGACCTCCTAAAATTGAATGCTTTAGATTTCAATAATTCATACACTACTAGTTATTTCCTTGCTGTCAAAGTCTGATCTAGTAATACAATATCATCTAAGTGGTTGAAACCTTTCTAACTTGGCAGCCAAGATTTCCTCTTATTTTGCAGGTGATTCCATATTAGAGGACATATGCTTTTTATTCCCATTAGTTAAAAACTTGAGAATCACTATCCAATCGAATTATGCCCATTAGCAATTTATATTTGGTTGGCTTTTGACAACATCAAAGCTGAGCCTCATTTTGTAAATCTTTGCCACCAAAATGTTTAAACCATCTGGTTTCATTTTGGGGGATTTTTATCACATTAATTTTTTGGCTTCATTTTTTTAAAGAAACCATGCTAATAAAATTTTAATTTTCGTAAGTAGTTTTTCATACAATTTAATATTATCATTTTTATTCAAATAATTTCTATATTAATTTTGACACAATTCCAACATTTTAATTATTTTTTCATACAATTTTAATATTATTGTTGTTATTAAAAATATTTTTTATAATAGAAGGTTAGTAGTGTATTGAAGAATGGATTTTTCTCTTTTATAGATATATATAACATTTATGTGTGTGTTGAACTTATTTATTTTGAA